>OW285240.1:115999667-116444667 GCA_935421215.2 Melolontha melolontha
GTTAAATATACCTAGAGGCGACATGGTCAAAGAAATTCATGAATTTTGTGACCTTGAATTTATTCACACGTATAATACACAAAATTGTCATGAATTTCTTGGAGACAATAAATTCATGAAGAAATTTACGAATTAAAACCAGCTTTAATTTTTCATCAATTTTTTTGGAAAATTCTAGTTACATTTCGGTTGTAAAGTTATTGCCAAACTTTGGGGTCATCAGGTGATATAAATGTAAGAGTAAGTAATGGTAGTAAGAAAAAGTTACTATTTTATGTTGGCATTAACTGGATAACTTCAATAAAATATTTGATTGTGTAATACAAGGATGAATTTTCAATAAATTCATGAAATTCTTTGACCGTGTAAAGCTGCCTTAACATTTATTTAATTGATTAATTGTACAATAATAAATATTAATTTTCTGTGCGAGTTTGAGCATTTTATTTAATAAATTAAGTACAGAGATGCATTTTGCAGTCAGTCCATCGCTGCCCGAGACGTAAGGATTTTTTGAACACTCGTCGTTATTTCAGCGTAACTATGTGTAAAATTTTCCAAAGGTGTGCTGTTTCTTCAAAACGATGAACTTGCTTATAAATATCTTGCAAACTTGCAAAATTTGGCAAAGTTACGAAACAGTCAACAAAATATAATTTATAATTTAGCGGACAACAACGACTTATTATTACCTCCTCGTATAATCACACCGAATATGAAAAACATCAGATATCCGTAACACGGCAAATACTCAACAATTGATTTCACCTATTTAGGATTAACAGGTCTGCCGGTTTTCTGTCTAACTCATCTCCTATCTCCATCACATTTTTATTCACTGCGCCTGTCACTGTCTACCACGCACGCCTTACGATGTGCTTACATTGGATCCGATAAAGGCGCAGTTCGCACTGTTTTATTTATTACTTTTCCTTTCTCTTGAAATGGACGATAACGTGAACTAATTAAAAACAGGCATGCTACGTCAGCGCAGTGAATCTTTTAAATCTAATTTTATGCCAACCAGTTATGTTTTATATCTATGTTTATATATGGAAAATTCTTTGTTTTGTTTAATTTAATTTATTTAGAAATATCGTGTTTTAATAATTTATTAGTTTATATAGCAAATATTTTTTTTTAATTTTAACTTTAAATTTTACAGCTATTTTTCATTTTACACCTAAATGATTTAACTTTATCCTCACTTAAAAAAAAACGTAGAAATCTGCTCAATTTATAGTAAATATTCCCCTCATGCCCTATAATTGACAGTAGTACTGACACGCAATGCCCCAGTACATATTCGTTATAATTAAAGGATATTCGTGAGATTAAGCCTATTTTTGTTGTGTTCGTTTGTCATATACACACACACAAATACAACTAATTTTAAGTCGATAGCAAATATCATTATAATTTCTACTTTTAGCTAAATTATATGATTTAAAAACTGAGAAACGCTTCAAATTGCTAAAACTGTTTAAATATGCGCAACGTACCTACTATCGCGGCATTTAAAATCCGGACGATTAGATATTTATTTTCACTATAATTAAGCATTGTAATTCGGTTTTTGTATAATTGAGTTGTGTAGATGACGGCATACTGACATTTATTTGTAACCTACCACGCAAAATTATGTTATACATTTTGTTATAAAATTATGTTACTGAGTGAATAAATGAAAGACAAGAATTTATTAATCAGAAAACTACAATTATTTGTTTTTAATTTTTAATACTTTATTTCAACACCATTTCTGTTTAACACCTCTTGTAAACGTCTAAGAATAGATGTTATGACATTATGTATAAATTCTGGTGACACAATAACCTCGATCTTGCTAGTGAATTCTTGGACATTTGCTGGCCTAAAATTATTCCTGCTTATCATTTTAACAATGTAACCGCACACGTTCTCGATGGGGTTCATATCTGGACTTCTAGAACACCACGGCAAACACTATATTATTTTCTCTAAACCACTGAGAAACGACTCTTGCCGTGTGGACTGGACAATTGTCGTGTTGAAAGATGAAATTTCTTTCATACTTATATAATTTCTGCCGAAGATAGAAAAATATTTTCTAATATTCTAATATAATTGTTACTACTAAATCTTTCCCCTACAATCCAACAAACACCTGGCTCATGTGCGCAAAAGACGACTAAACAACTTTTTCATGAGAGAAAATTACATTTTCCCAAAAATTAAAATTATGCGGCATAAATTCCAACGCAAAACCAATCCTTACTTCTTTATTCTGCGCATTAAGACATTTTTTTTTCACAGGCGCCCGATTTCTCAAGTCTGAAATTTGTCTCAGCCGTTTTCTTGCTGTGTAGACACACCCGGAGAAATATGTTGCGGTCACTGCATTTGCTATTGTTTCGAACAGATCGTTTCTTAAAAAATTAATAAGATTTTCATCCTGTTTGGTAATTGACACACGGATACCACCGGAGTCTCGTTTTATATTAATAACTCTCCGAGGCTGCCTTTTAATTTTGATATCTGAAATGATACTCGTCCCCACGCTAATTTTATTCGCTAATCTTCTAACTGACAATCCTTCTTCTAGTAACGTAATTATTTGAGGTTTCGTTAGAATATTCAAATGTGGCATATTAACCTTATATTTTGACAAACCAGAATATGACACTGACGGATCTATAACAGAAGCAAATAGATACCTATCTACTCTTAAAAGGCCATATTCAAGCCAAACAAATTAAGTGTCCGATTTTTAAATGCCGCGATAGTACACTGAAAATATTAAAAACAGGACAATTGTTTTTCATAAATCATAATGGTTAGGTTTACATAATTTGGAAATTTTATCTCTTCTTTCTATACTTCTTATCTCTAATTATTTCATATTTGCTATCAACTTTTTCAGCTGAGTTTTCAATTTTAAGTGATCAGTACACTTCCAAGTGGTTTAATACATTTATCTACCGACAATAATCCGATTGCTTGTTTTTTCCTGGTTACTATTAGATATTTGTTGATATTCAATGCCACCATTATTTATATTTAAGCTGTCAGTACTTTTTTTCTGTTTTATTGTAACGGGTGTTCAGAAACATTCGAAGTCAAAGTAGTCCTTGAAAATATGAAGTCATGTCTGAGATAGATTGATACATTTACTTAATACAATTTTATAGGTTATCAAATTAGTATGTTCGATATTAGATTCTGACAATTTTTGACAGACAACAGTTGACATTTAATAATTATTACAAATCAGATACTTAATTAAAGATATACGATTTTTTGTTCAGAGCCCACTTGACTTCGAATGTTTCTGAACACCCGTTACTTGTATGTATGTAATGAGAAAGAATTTTTATGTTGAAATAGGATATTGTTATATTATTATTATTACTAGGAAGAAAGTTAAGAAAAAAAAGTAATCAAAGGATAAATGTAAAATGTTTCGAAGACTAAGAAAAGTTAAAATAGACCAAACATTCGTTTTATTCACCTTTAATATCTAGTAGACAAAATTATCTTCGAGACAGCTGTAAGAGAATTACATAAATTTCTTCATTTCTAAATAGACTTTATCTACAAGAATAAAGTTGTCTAGAAGTAAAAGTTCTTCATAAATATAAGCCATTAGATATTTCGTTGCGCGCATTTTCTTAGGTTAAGGAAAGTTAGGCAAGTGTTTTGATTTTTCATTGATTCGTCACATCTGCCATTAACAGATCATTGAAATCGCTGTTAATTAGTGTTTGTTAATATTTTTACGCACTGGTAAAATTATTCCTTCACAATATACCTATTAATGGTAGATACATATTATATACAATCAAATATTGACCGAATTTTATAGTGAAATTTAACGATATAGAATTTTATTTATTAAACTACTCAAAAATGAATAGGGAATTAGATCTTTTTTTAACAGATCTAATTAATTTGATTAAATTTAACGTATTTTCTCAAACTATAGATAAATTAGAAGGCCCCACAGTCATTTGTGGACATTTTACTTGGTAAATGTCTTTTCTGTGTGATAATGATAAGTGATAAAATATTGAATCTTGTATTTTAACCTAAAATTAATTTAGAATACAAAATTATAAAAACCGCATTTTTTGACAAGTATTATTCATTTTAAACGTCATTTCACATTTTCACGATGCCAAGACGTCATTTAAATTAAGAAACTTTTGATTTAATTGCGTTATTGCATCAGCGAGGGCAATCTGGAGCAGAAATTGCAGCAATTTTTAATGTGTCTCCAAGTGTTGTTAGTAGGGCTCTAACAAGATTCCAACAGGTAGGATCTGCAAGGAGAAGACCCGGTAGTGGATCTGAGAAGAAAACATATCAGAGACAAGACCGCTACATACGAATTCAGACAAGGATGAATCCGTTTAGAAGTGCTGTATGGTTGCAAACACAGTTACGTGCCGCCACTGGAGTTAGAGTTTCGGATCAAACCATCAGAAACCGTCTGAGGGAAATGGATCTTCATAGCTGTAGGCCTGTGAGACGCCCAAAATTAACTAATGCCAAGAGAATGGCTAGAAGAACTTGGGTTAACCAACGACTAGCAGAAAATTTTCAATGGGAGCATGGTTTATACACCGATGAATCCAGATTCTGCTTATTTAGTGATAATCGTAGAGTAAGGGTCTGGAGAACTCGAGGAGACCGTTATAGACGTGAGTTTACAAAAGCTGTGGTGCCTTTTGGCGGCGGTGGTATCATTGTGTGGGCGGGCATTAGTTTGAATGGACGTACGAACCTCCATCTCTTTGAAAACAATGTCAATGGACACATATACAGAGATGACATTATTCAGCAATATGTGGCCGACTTTCGTGAGGCTGTGGATGAAAACATGGTTTTTATTGATGATAATGCAAGACCTCATCGTGCACAAATTGTAGTGCAAGCAATAAATGACCTCCATATTAACCATCTACCTTTACCACCAACGTCTCCCGACTTGAATCCAATTGAGCACATTTGGGACAGACTTCAATAACAGCTCAACGAACATAATCCATCCCCGGTTAACATGCAACACTTGCGGGAAATTTTACCGCAGTGTTGGAGAAAAGTGTCACAAGAACACATTAATAATTGCATTATGAGTATGCCCCGAAGATGTACAGCTGTGAGAGATGTCCGTGGCCATTATACACGATTTTAGAATTAATTGTTACAGAAAAATGTTTATTTTAGCTATTGTTAAAAATGTTGCTTATTTCATTTTTGATAATTTCTTAGTAATCTAACAATTTTTCTGAATATACTTGAAAATTTTAAATTGTTGTGTACAATTATGTATCTAATATAATACACTACAAATATTTACCCATACTATCTAAGAAATACAAAAAAGTAAAAATTCCTTATTAATTTTTGAGTAGTTTATTTCTTTTATGAAAATAAGCGATGATGATTTTATTTCAACAAAATTAGTAAGAGTTATTCCAATATAATTTATTTATCAATATATTGTATAATTTTAGCAATAGATCTGCAACGCCAATGAATAAATTAGTGACTCAGATTTTATGGCACAGACAGCTTTTTACAAACAGCTTGCTGTATTCTAATGAGAATCAAACAGTAATAGTATCCTTGCCAGAACTTATAAAATCTCCATAGAATGAACGTTAATTTCAAGAGAACTAAAAGGATTTTAAAAGATAGCAAATTTTACAAGAATTATGGGATGTACAGAGTGTATCCCACATTAGAATATAATCTCCAGGTAAGTGTGTACATGTGCTTTAAATACATTTACCAATTTAATTTCTTTTGTTTTTATAGGAGGAGGTTAGGTAGGCAGTTATTTCGTAACAGAAAAGGCTTTTTTGTGTATTAATGTACAAGTTGTATATGACCACAAATTACAAGCAACGGATGTTGTTTCATTGGCCTGGTTATATATATTTTTTAATAATTCTAGAATAATTTTGCTTCAGGGACGGTGTTTTATCCACTGCAAAATTATTCATGTACAAATGTATTCATGCACTGTAATATATTATAAATATTTTAATAATTGTGGTGTAATAAAATGTAAAAAAAAATCCTTTTATTTTTGTATTTAATAAAACTCCAGTTACAAATTTAAACAAATTATAAATATAGCTAGCGGAAAAAACCTGTGTTCATATTTTTTCCTTCGCCTTCTAATCAATGTGAGATCACTTAATTACAGCTTCAAGTGTATTGCTACAGAATATTCTATTACTTTTCTTATGTTGGAAGTGTTATGATGAATCTAATTCCTAGTCATTCATGAAAACTGCTCAATAAAATGTTTCAATCATGCCTCTTCATTCGCTAAGCTAATCAGCAAAAATTGTAATACTACATTGGTTTTTTTATTTTTGTTGTAAAAAATAAATAAATAAAAGAGAGATTGGGTACGTCACTATTTAACAACGTTGTCACTCCATACGATTGCATTATGCATTAGATACTTATCTATCGGCTAAGAAACTGTACTGGATTGGCAAAGAAATTCAAATGTATTTTATTTATCAGATATATTTATCTTGAGAATAGAAATTAGGGACTTTCTAGAGGTGAAGAAAACAGGTATAAATCGGACAAAAGTGTAAATTCTTCCAGTTTAATATAGCATTTAAACTGGAAGAATTTACGTCTTCAAAAGACGTTAAGTGTATGGCGCGAATCAAAATCACAATGCCATGAGAAACAAATTAATAGTCAATGGAATAGGAGACAAAATAACGGATAAATAAAATATATTAAGACCTGCATCGAGGCTATGCAAAAATTAATCAAAAATATATTTAAGACAAGCGGGTCGAATCAATGATATTGATGTACATACTTAATAGGTATTTACAAACATTACTTGGTAAAGCTCACAAGAAACCTATGTACCTATTACGAAGCTTGAAATTGCAAGTTGAGACCTGTTAAACGTGAATTCGGAATACCGGTAAATACGTTGATCCGGACTACAACGTACATACCACTAACAACAAAGGCGTCCAGACTATCCCAACATCCGGACGATAGCGATCCAAAATATCGAGTCCCTACTGTATACTGATATACCAATTTATTAAGGTCTCAAATAACCTTTTCCAAATAACCTTTTCATTAATGTTAACAAAGACATCGTGTTTTAAAGTTTCAATTCGATCAGTTAAATTGAAACTTTGTGCATAACGGAAATAAATCGTTTCTCCAATAAATTCAAAGTTACATTTATCATATTAAACGATCTATGAATAACTTGCGTTTCGTTAAATAACTTTATACTTCTATTAATGTTCACGAAACTTTAAGTCAGTCACGTTATACCGTACATTTTAAAGAAACATTACAAACTTCCTTTCACAGATCTTTGATAAGGTACCGTTAAACTTAATAACCATTAATTTACAGTTCACCCTTCGTTTGACTATGTAATTAATGAATTAATGAATTAATAACAATCGGAAATAATCGAATTCATTTGCGTATGTTCATTTCGCAGATAATCAAAATATCGATAATAATAGAGTAACTGCACTGCAAACAAAATATTTACATTTTCAGCATAGCTTTCGAGCAATGAACTTATTTAAATTTGTAATTATGAGTGGCTAAGGCGTTTCGTTTCAGGAAAAACGATACTATAACGATTTCCGTTTTTTCCGTTTTATGACGGATATGTTTATACAAGGAAGTTTTAATAAGTTTCTACTATGGATAAAAGGAAAATATGTATTTGTAAAGAAATATTATTTTATTCAATCTTCAGCACGCTCTAAGCGATTATATTAATTTATTTTACTTGGAAACAGTAATAGTCCTTTTCGATATTAGCAAATAAAAATAATTCCATTTCTTAGAATGAAAAATTCGTGAAAAGTCACATCTATCAACACACAGTATCCTGAAGACAGACATGACTTCCACTTCTATACTTGCCGTATGTATAGTTAATATATTGAATTTAATGCAAATGAGAACTAATGAGTATTAAATTTCACTTTACATGTAAATGTCGCCAAATGTGTTGCGTTAATTTCTATATTTCGACAAATTAAGTTTGTACCACGAATTTTTCATTATTCTATCAACCAGGAAGGTGGCGTCGCGACCTGTAGCGTTTTACATACTGGCACAAACTTAATTTAAAGCGAAATTTAATACTCATTAGTTCTCATTTGCATTAAGTTCAATAAATCACATTTGTATTTCAAGAAAAACAGAGAAATGAATTTATTAATATTTGTTTGATGGGTCTACTATATACTTTATAGACCTTTAAAACGCGGATAAGTGCATTCAGAAACGTGTGGTCTAGCGTTAACGGAGTCTCAGTTGTTGACAATATTTATCAGAAGCAATGGTCTCTTCTCCCAATTGCAAAAATTCGTAATAAGCAAGGCCTTGTTTGTCCCACCAACTTCGCAGCATTTCTCTTATAATGCAAATCCTGTTTTACTTGCAATTGTTGGGACTGATTGTCTAGGATGTACTTATTTCTTAGTAGAGAACTACTGTAGTGAATCCATTTTTCACATCTAAAAATCGATCATTTTTACTCTGTTTTAAAAGCGCTAAACAAATTTCAATTTGGTCTATCAAGATGTGGCGAACCAAATTCTAAACCGTCAATACATCGCTAATCTTAAATAGAAATTTTGTCCAAATTCTCATTGTAAAACGCCATTATCAATCTTCGACCTGAAGAGGTTCAAACTGAATTCACTCCTCTAACTTCGTGACTATAAACGTTCGCTAACAAAAACACTCCAATGAATATATCACTACGCATCTTCCTGATATGTAAACAGCACGCACTGGCGGTTGCATTGTTTATTTCGGGTATAATACTATAGTCTGTTTCACCCAAACTTCGAAGTATTGGGTCTTATGGAGAATAGCCTCTCTTATTAACTTATAGCGATGCTCATATAACTATCTTTTTTTAACAGTACGACGTTGCATTTATTTTGGCGCACTTTGTCTCTAGAGGAAAATTTTTATTTTGTGTTTGTTATATACTCCCTGTCACTTGAAATTTTCGATCTGTCATCTTTTGTGTATATTTCGTTTTGTTTGATTTTCTTTGATTTTTTCCCTTTATTTGTATTAATTCTTGTTTTTTTTTTTTAAACTACTGCAAATTCAATAATATAAACTAATATAAACTTTGCATTAATGATTTTAACTAAATTGAACGTCTTGTAAATACAGATTTAAGACGAGAGTTTTCTAACCTAAAAGGTAAACAACATGCATTTTTAATGTCAAATCGATAAATCAATATCTTACGTATAGCCAATCTATAAATGAAATAACCCTATTGCTAGAAATTAGGCAACAACAAATGCAATCTCCATAAGAGCAACACTTCGAAGTTTGGGTGACATAGACTATAGCTAAGTACAATTTTAATCTCACTAGATTTTTTAGTAACATTTTAACAGCCGGGGTGCTTAAAGCCAATTTTCTACGAAACAAGAATGTAACGACAGAATTTTTGGACAGATCCAATACAATCGTGGAAACATTTTGTTAAGAAGTTATCGACAAATACAGTCATATAATATTGCAATAACGATAATAACGAAAAATCAACATCGTGATTTATGAACTGTATAGGTACATATATCTTTCTTTAATAATCATTTTATTGGGGATTTTGAAATAGTTGCTAGCTGTTAGAACTGGAGAATTCATTTTCGAATTATTAAGAACAAAATGCCCTTTTTATAAATAATTTTATTTATACATAACGATATTCTAAAGAAATTAAAACGTGTTCAAATAAAATATCTAATACCTTAATTAAGTTGATCGGTGGAAAGCAGCGTGTGACACAAGAGCTCGATGACGCATGTTAAGCTTCAGTAGCCCGATTATATGAACGTATGTCAGTTGGGCCAGAAAGCAATTATCATTGGATTAGATGGTCAGAGGGGGGATTAAGGTGACCGTTCAGTTGGGCCGGAGACTTTGTGTTGCTGGAATAATGTAATCATTGTAGGCTGCAGGTTTCACTTATGCCAGAGTTGGTATAGGAAAATACAACAATTGGGTTTATGTAAAGAATATAAAGACAATAATTCTGTTGTAGGAACATTTAAAATTGTATTTTGGCATACAATTTCTAGATCCTCAACAAGTTGTTGATTTTTTTAATGAAGAATTATATTACTTAATTCCAGACAATGATTCTAGAATCATAGAATTTAGAAATTATTTATTTGAAAACTATATTTCAGAAACTGCAACATTTCCTCCAAGTGCATGGGCTTCTAATTCAAATTATTTATATAGAACCACAAATAACTGTGAATCATTTCATGCAAAGTTTAATGGTCACTTTTATAATATTCATCCCAATATTTTTTTCTTTACACAAGTTTTATTATCATACCAAACTGAAATCTATATCAAAATAAGAACTGCTAATATATATACAAAGAAAATGAGGAAAGACACTCGTAATAAAGTAGAGCACATTAATAATAAAATTTGTGATTACATGCATGGTAGAATAAGTCGTTTTACGTTTGTAAAATCTGTTTGTTTTAATTATTTACCTGTATGATATGCGTATATATAAGTATGTTAATTTGTTTCAGAATAAAATTGTAATATAAAATCTTAATCCTCTCCCTTGGTGATAATCCCTCACCTCTCTAATGACCGGCCCAACTGAACTATAGATAAGTCCGTCTACCTGACGTCTGGCCCAACTGACATCCGCCCGATTATATATATCTTCAATAATTAGGATTATTCTTTTTGGTTTCTTTGTAACAATATGTACATTAAAATTTAATCTAGAATAATAATAACAATAATTTTCTTTATTGTCCAACAGAATTAAAACAAAATTTCAATTATTTTTTTTCTAATTTTACATAAACGACTTGTGTCACGTACTCAAATGCCATAAATTACGCCTTGCTAACGACCTGAAGCTGTACAAGCAGATTAAAGGCGAAAGAGATTGTATCTTTCTTCCGAAACAGATAGATGTGCTTAATTTCTGGTGTGTTACTAATAAGTTAGATATGTGCAATGTTTTGACCGATACTTGAAAGAACAATTCATACATATTTTACTACCGTTATAACGACTCCCCTTTAACCCGTTACACTTCTATTAAAGACTATTAAAGGTATTTCATTTGATTTTAAACTATCGTTTTCTGAACACATCTTACATACAGTTTCTTCTTTACTCAAAACCCTGGGTTTTATTATACGGAACTGGAAAAATTCTCTTCCATGGACGCTAATGTCCTGCTTTAAATTTTACTTTTGTTCGACCTAAATTGGCATATGTATCATTAATATGGTGACTTATCTATACAATATGTGTTAATTTGTTGGAATCTATTCAGCGTAAATTTTTAAAATATCTTCATTTCTAACATACTGGATCTTATCAACCTCAGAATATTAAACATATCGTGTTACTGGATGCCTATCGATTCAATTTCTTGAGAAACCGTAGGCGTCAAAATGATCTAAATTTCTTGAACAACCTGCTCCGCAATGGTATAGCTGCACTATCATTGCTGTACAATATTAAATTTATAGTTCCGCAATATAATAGTCGACTACTACATTTTATTATCTTATGGCAAGAACTTCTATTTTTATGAAATCACCAATATATCGTGTGTCATATATTTATTTAATTGTTTAGTAGCCACACAAAGAGAATGTGATATTAACCACATTAACCTCTAAGGCTCTTGATATCGAATAGTTATAAAATAATCATTTAGTGTATTTATTACGTGTAGATGATTCAAGATATTTATTTTATTTCCTTGTCCGGTAATTAGATAGATGTATATATGTTAGGCAATAAATAAATATTATTATTAAAAATATAACAAATAAATACAAACAGTGTTATAAGCTAAATATAATTACATATAAAAGTAAAAATAAATTAAAATAAAAAATTTAATGTAAAAAATCAAATAACAATTCATAATAATAGAAACATACTAGAATCTAACTAAATTGAAAAATTACTTCTCTGTCTCTTGTATAAAAATGTACAAAGTTTAAATATTTTTTTCTACGACCGCTAGTGTAAATAGCGAAAATCGCACCAACAACCCCTCTAGTAAATGCTTCATTACGCACGTGTGCTGTAAATTAACTCCGCCCACAAACACATTTAACTGTCAATTTAAAAAATTAATAAAAGTAGTGAAATAGCTCTCTTCTCGTGTGGTTAACGTTGAATCATGAAATTTAAAGGCAATTTATTTTGGTATTTGTAATTTTTTCAACTGATTTTAGTTAGTTCTGAGAAGAGTTATTGATGTATTTCTTGGTTCTTAAAGATCTTATGTTAGTGACACTGATTTTAGATATTTGATATTTGTATCATCACAACCTTTGATTTCAACAAAAGGTATTTAATTAGAAATTTTGTCGGGATCATGACGACCGTAGAAAAGTATGTTACAAAACTCGATATAATGCAATTACGCCCTCGTGCCCTTTTTCCACTAATGCATAATATGCCATTTACAACTCTAGTTACGTAATATACTATAATTGACTATTTGATAGCCAAAATATGTCAAATTGAATACAAGAATTAAAGCCTCGTTTTTTTTAATAAATTGCTATGATAAAACAATTGCATGTCTGGAAAGCAATTTTCGCACAAATAGGAACTTCTATTGTATTCTCCGCACCCGATTTTAATACATATTATTAAAAATGTTTATTGTTTTATACAAAAAATTGCTATGAATTAGCAGTGTTGCAAATAAGTAGCTTATTTCATTAAATAAACATAACGGGTGACTATAAATGGTTGAAACGTTTGTTATTAAGATGGCGACAATTCTGAAAATTTAGGCTGGCTGACTGCTTGATAGTTGAAATTCAAATTTGTCAAAAATTTGACAAAGTAAACGTCAAACAAGTAGTTCTGGCTATATGCCATCCCTATTATACAAAACATTCTAACCAAAAAAAATATAGATCTAAAGCGAATGATCAATCCAATTTTGCAAAGTTGCCAAATTATATATTTGCTTCAATCATTTATAGCCACTCGGTACAATACAAAGTATGGGTATAAAATAACGAGACTGGTGCTGTAAAGCTTTTTATTTTAAGTCAATACATATTTAATTATCCCCTTCAATATACATCCCTCTTCTATCCCTGGACCGCTCTTCATTTGAATTTGCCATAATGCAAAACAGTGCTGGAAATTTTCTTCTGTGAGCTTGTTCATAACCTGTGACACTTTTCCTTTCACAGCTTCAACTAAAAATCTTGTTTTTAATGCAGATTTGACCTCGGGGAACAGATAAAAGTCACATGCTGGCGGGTCAGGCTAATAAGGCAGATGGTCTAACACTGGGATGTTATACTTGGCTAGAAATGTCTTGACAGACAATACAGTGTGTGTACATGTGTGTTGTCCTGATGTAGAACGCATGACTTTTTTTCACAATTAAGGTATTTTTTCTGGGTTTCTCATGGAGTTCAGCAAGAACCTCAAGGTAGTAATGCTGATTAACAATTTAACCTTCAGGAACCCAGATAAGATACACAATCTCATGGATATCGAGAAAAACAATCGTCATAGCTTTGAATTTTAATTTGCTCATTCGCGTTCTTTTAGCTCTCGGTGAAGTTAGCTCTTCAAATGAATTGATTGACGGAAGTTAGGCTCTTCAAATGCATTGATTGACGGAAGTTAGGCTCTTCAAATGCATTGATTGACGCTTAGTTTTTGGATCATATGTGAAAAACCATGATTCGTCACATGTTATCACTCTCTCAAACAAGTTACGGTTATTTTCAATGGCACTTACAGTGTCAGTACAAATATTTTCACGAGCTTCTTTTTGTTCGATTGTGAGAATTTTCGCCACCATTTTCGCACACACTTTCTGCATGTTTAAATTATTATGTAAAAATTTCCTTATGCATTCTTTGTCAATTCCAACAGTTTCAGCAATCGCGCGAACGGACGGTCAGATCGGAATAGATTTACCGATTTTTTCAATATTAACGGGTGCGCGTCATCTTCAACATCTTCTCGGCCATCTAAACGCCAAACCACTCAAATACCAGCGCACGCGATAAAGATTCATTGCCATATACTTCTTTTAATAAAAGATAAGTCTCAGTAGCGGGTTCTCTAAGTTTCATATGAAATTTAACAACAATTTGTTGATCTATTAAAACACATAATTGTACGTCTACAAACATGGGAGGGACGACAATCGAAAGAGAAAGTTCACGCACATAACTGTCGGTTATACGACTTCAGTGCATGCGAAGTTCGTCTGTAGTAGCAGCTGTCTCGTTTTTTATAGCAACACCTCGTATTCCTAAATTGGAAACTATTTATTCAATAAGTTATTATTCTGAAAATTGTTTTAGTAAATTTGTAAATCAAGCTTAACTGAGCTGTTTTACAAAATAATGTAAATAAATATGATTAATAACGATAACATTAATTAATTAATAAATTATTTATGCAATTAGATAATTATTGCTCATTATCAAAACAAAACATAATCAAGAAAAACTAAATATTATTCTCGAAAATGACAATTTGCATAACTTGAGGCGATTCTAAATTGAAACCAAAACATGCAAATTACAATATTACAGTATAAATGTGGGACATCACGTGACATGATACCACCACCAATGATGTGTCATTTTACGTAAACGTAAGAAAAGGAAATAATTCAGTGAAATACAAAGTTCATTCAATATGCGAAGTCAAGTCAATATTCTTACCTATGTACGCAATTTAAAAAATATGTTAATTACCTTAATTGTCAATATTGTATGTAATCGTATTTAATCAACGCTAAAATATCCTTTTCAAATAAAGTTCAATTAAATTATGTTGTTTTATAACTTATAAAACAACAACTTATAAATTATAACTACGCGTTTGATATAAAGATTATATATAGTAAATTGCTAATTTTTGAGTAACCTGCTACAAATTAGTGTTCCAAATGAATGATTTATTTAATTAAATGAGTGAGACCTGTACCGGTTCAAATCAACTTAACCCGTGCATAGCAATTTGCGCGTATTACCGTTTCAAATATTACAGTATGTATTCTGCAAAGTAAATACAGTAGTACCCCGTTATCCGCTGACTCCGTATCCGCGATTTACCTATGATGAGCAGAAAACGCGTTATATCAATAAATATAAAAGTTATAGGAGCATTTGTCGATATATCGTCGTATATATGAGTCATCCCCTGAATTCGGCGCTCTCTTATGATAAGTTAAACAAGTTGGAACGTGCTTAAGGTGCCACTCGCTTTTACTTGTACATATAAACGCTCCTGTTAACTATGAGTTTAGTACTACATATTCGAATTGTCGGACAAGACAGTGCTTGCAATAGTTTTTAAATAAAGCAAGTAAATTTGAAAATCATTTTAAAATGGCTTCTAAACCAAAAAGAAAACGTGAAATGCTCACTATTAGTGAAAAAATAAAAATCATTAATACGATTGAAATAGAAAAAAAATCTATTGCAACTCTTGCTAAAATATACAATAAAAACGAATCTTCGATGCGAGAAGTGTTAAAAACAAAGATAAGATTCGAGCTAGTTTTTCTAGTGCACCCCAAACTGCAAAAGTTGCAACAATAAAGTATTACTTAAGGTAGAAAATGCCTTAAATTTATGGGTGGAAGATATGACAAGAAAACATATTCCTATCGATGGCAAAGTGTAACAACAAAAGGCGTTGGTTTTATATGAAGATATGCAGACCCAAGATTATACTGAAGAGGAAGGAAAATCATTCACAGCAAGTAGGGGGTGGCTGCATAGATTTAAAACTCGGTTTAATCTAAAAAATATAAAAATGACAGGGGAATCTGCGTCGGCTGATTATGTAGCTGCTGCCCTGTTTCCAGAAAAATTTAAACAAATTATTGCAGAAAAGAATTATCATCCTAAGCAAGTTTTTAACTGCGATGAGACTGGTCTTATGTGGAAAAAAATGCCTCAACGGACTTATATTCATAAGACTGCAAAGAGTGCACCAGGCTTTAAAGCAATTAAGGATAGACAGAATCCACGTGCTCTTAAATACAAAGATAAAGCTTGCCTGCCTGTGTTTTGGCAATCAAATCGAAAGGCGTGGGTTACGGCTGTTCTATTTACATAATGGTTTCATCAATGCTTTATTGCGAAAGTGAAAAGATATTTGGAAAAGGAAGAATTACCATTTAAAGTGCTGCTGATACTAGACAATGCTCCTGGGCATCCTGTGTCACTAGGCACAGAAGATAATGTTGAAGTGCTTTTTTTACCACCTAACACGACCTCATTGCTTCAGCCCCTTGATCAAGTTGTCATTAGATGCTTTAAAGCCATATATATTCGACAGGTTTTCGAAATGCTGTATACAATGGCTAACGAATGCTCTGATATCGGGCTCATGGAATGCTGGAAGTCATTTACAATTGCTGACGCAATTCTATTTATCAAAGGAGCGATGGAGGAATTAAAGTCAGAAACGATAATAGCATGTTGGAAAAATCTGTGGAATGACATCGTTCTTAGTTCTGAAGACACACATGATATTCATTCACATCTAACAACGATATTAAACATAGCGCAGAAAATAGATGGAGAAGGATTTAACGATATAACCCAAGAGGAACTCAGTGATTACATAAACGAAGAGGATCAAGTATTCACCAACGAGGAATTGGAAGACCTTGTGAAATCTTCTCCAGAAGCGAGTGACGATGAGGATGAGGGTCAACAAGAACCGCCAGCATGGACGCTTGAAAAATTTTCAGCGATATTTCGAACTGCTCAAACATTAAAAGAACAGATAGTAGAATATGATCCAATAATGGAACGCAGTATAAAAATTACTCGCACTATAACAGAAGCCTTGAAACCTTTGGAGGATTTGTTTATTGAAATGAAAAGACAAAAACGACAACTACCAATAACAATGTTCTTTGAAAAAGTCGACAAAACTAACGATAATGCACAGCCATCAACATCGCTTGCTTCGGATCTAAGTAAACAATCGACTGCTAACTTGGACTTGGAGGAAGATTAATGAATATGTAGCTCACGATGATAAAGTTTTTCTTGTTGTATATTTTCTTGTTGTGTATGTAAATATGTACTATATGTACATATGTATGAACTTATATATTTATTAAACTTAAATTCTATTTGTGCCACAGCACAAGAATATTTATTTATTTATTGTTTATTTATTTTAAATAAATATTATATAAGTTATTTTTTCTTGTTTCATTGTTTTAACTTTGCTTCATATTTCATATTGTACTCGAAAATAAAGCGTTCGCTACTATCCGCGGTTTTCAGTATTCGCGGAAGACCACAGAACCAAACCCCCGCGGATATGGGGGTACTACTGTAAATCTTAGTGACGTCAACATAAATTTTAACAATGTTCGTTCAGTTCCACGGATCTTCAAACGTTGAACAACAGTAAGCTTTTTATTGGAAAAGAAGGATTAATGAAATGATTATAAATACAATCGATAGAGTAGCAATTTATATTATTCACCAGTCTAATATTTTTCCTTTGAATGCTTTCAAGGTTATGATTGAATAATTTAAATTATAGCAAATAACATGAAAAGAGCCACACGAATTATGACAGTTGTGACATATAACACTCTGACAACGTTGTGAATGAAGGATGGGTAACATACGAGAGACAGTCCACAAATTTTGGGAATCTGACAGCACTGTTTAGTTTGATAACTGATGCATGTGCACTATTATACTGCAATGTATCAAAAATATTACGTTTTTATCAGTCAGTTTGTGCAGAGTGCGGTTTTAAAGTTTGCTAATCGTATTGAAAATGGAGTTAACTCATGAAAATGTTCGTACCGTGATTTATAACGATTTTTGTTGTGGTTTAACTCAATACCAGAGCATAGAACGTTTAATTTCTTCATTTGGTGAAGCGCCATCAAAGACAACGGTATATCGCTGTTTCCAAGAATTCAAATGTGTAGCACTTCGCTTCAGGATCAAGCAACGGAAGGGCGTCTCGCAACATCTGTTGTTGCGGAAAATATCGATGTGATTGAAGCAGATAGTCATGTTACGTATGATAGGGTTCAGGCATGTTTGCACATTTTTAGGACGTCTATACATTCAATTTTGCATACTCATTTAGCTGTGACGAAACTGAATTCTCGTTAAATACCGTATATTCTTTCCACGGCTCAAAAGAACGATTTCGTAAAATGGCGCAAAGCAATACTGAAATCGCGTATCTTCTAAACATGTCTATGACATCATTACAAGTGACGAATCGTGGATATATATACTTTTGAATCGGAAACAAAACAATAATCGACAGTTGAGTGTTTCAAAATGAAGCACTTCTACACAAATGATAGCATGTTGCTACAAGTATTCTGGAGAATCGTCGAACTGTAAAAGCGGAATGGTATACAACAATTTGCTTGCCCGAAGTTATTGATGAATGGCGAAAAAGGAACTCTAAGCAAACAATCATCCTTCATTATTATAATGTTACTCCCCATACTCCTCGCGCAACAGGCTATTCATCGAATTATGACTCGTCCAAGCAATAGTCCTGACTTGGCTCGAAGCGACTTTTTAGATTTTCAACATTAAAAAAAAATGTGAAGCAACTGTCTTCTCCTGTCCAAAAAAGGTTATCACTGCATTCAAGTCACACATTCTGAGTACGCCAACTTCAGAATGGCGTAAATGTTTCAATGATTGGTTTGAACCAATAAATGCATAGAATTTAATGGTGAATATTTCTAAAAATAATCAAGCCATTTGCGTATTAAATGTTTTTTTCATAGCTTTTCCAGAACTTTTCCGACTGTCCCTCGTAATATATACACAGCAATAAGAGGTCCTGTACTCGTATGTTAGTAACTTGTGACCTTTAAGCGACTGCGCCTGACATTACTATGACGTGCCTCGTCTGGAATCATAAATAGACTATACCTTTTCTGGTTACTATACAAACTATTGAATAAAAGAATCCAGCACTTTATAAAACCTTCGTTATTAAATACGTTCTTGTACAAGGTGTGAACTAAAATAATACAATATCAGTTGCAGCTTATCTGAAGAATAAATATAGTATATTCTTAGGGATATTTACCATAGTTTCAAGATATCCTTAATTGAATGTTTAAAACTTCTATTGTGTACTTAACGTAGGCGCCCCGGTAAATAGAGGAATCTTTTGAAATTTAATTGGAGATAATATTATTTAAATATCTCCCGGCAAAATACTTGTGTAGTTTATTATCGCGAATGTGATAACAAAAATTGACTAGATGCCAAGGATATCTTATGGACAGAGATAGAATGACTGTATCAAGGAAGTTATAATCGAGTGGAAATTGTAAAACTTTTGAATGTACAACATACTATAAAAACTTAATGAAACCGGTGCACCAAGCGATTGATATACACTGTGTCCATAAAGTATGGACACAAGCCCGTAATAACGTTATTGTGCATTATTTGACAAAATGCAAAGATATATAGATTAATGTTTTTTGTTAGCTTTATTTAGATGCTACTATTTTGTTTTTTCCGTCGACCTTGAATAAGTTATGACGTCATTGATAATTTTTTTAAATGTCAACCCCATTTTTTTTTGGTGGATATTGAAAGCCTTTACAATTCTTTATTCGATGATGTAAAAATTTTGGTATGTTACATTAGAAAATGTTTGAGTAATCATTTGTGTCCATAAAGTATGGACACAAGCCCGTAGTAACGTTATTGTGCATTATTTAACAAAATGCAAAGATATGTCGATTAATGTTTTTTATTAGCTATATTTAGATACTACCATTTTATTTTTTCCGTCGACCTTGAATAAGTTATGACGTCATTGATATTTTTTTCAAATGTCAACCCCACTTTTTCTTTGTGGATTTTGAAAGCTTTTACAATTCTTAATCGATGTTGTAAAAATTTTGGTATGTTACATTAGAAAATTTTTGAGTAAACTGTGTTGTAATTCTAAGTTTTATTTTTGACATTTTCAGTATCAAATTTATTACAAATGCTCAAAATGTTTTCCTTCATTTTGTTGACAAAATCCTAAGCGATGATAAATTCCATTTCGCACATTCTGTAATATTTCGGGAGTGATTAGTCTGGTTTCGTAGATGATGCGTTGTCGTAAAACGTCCAAATTTTTCGGTTGTGTCGCATAGACTTTTCTAATGTAACACTAACACCAAAATGTTTAAATCATCCAATAAAGAATTGTAAAAGCTTTCAAAATCCATAAAAAAAAATGGGGTTGACATTTAAAAAAATTATCAATGACGTCATAACTTATTCAAGGTCGACGGAAAAACAAAATGGTAGCATCTAAATATAGCTAATAAAAAACATTAATCGACGTATCTTTGCATTTTGTCAAATAATGCACAATAATGTTATTACGGGTGTTATTAGTGTCCATACTTTATGGACGCAAATGATTACTCAAAAATTTTCTAATGTAACATACCAAAATTTGTACATCATCGAATAAAGAATTGTAAAAGCTTTCAAAATCCACCAAAAAAAAATGGGGTTGACATTTAAAAAAATTATCAATGACGTCATAACTTATTCAAGGTCGACGGAAAAAACAAAATAGTAGCATCTAAATATAGCTAATAAAAAACATTAATCGATATATCTTTGCATTTTGTCAAATAATGCACAATAACGTTATTACGGGCTTGTGTCCATACTTTATGGACACAGTGTATAAAAATCAGGGCAGTCTAAAAAAACTTAACAGTCATACAACACTTTCTGTAGATTATATCTTCACGAAATCTGGAACACACAACAAGAACATGAGCGCATACATCGACGCTAGTCTTTGAAAAAATGTGGTTTGGGAGAATGCGTGGCAGTAAAAAAAACTCTTTATTAAGGTAACAAAGCTAGAAGGTTTAAATATGCTCTGGAACATAAAACATAGCGAGATTGTGGTGCCAAATGTTGTGGACTAACGAGTCGAAGTTTCAATTATTAGTCACCAACAAGCGTCTATATATCAGACAACGACAATGCTGCTTCTATAAAGTATAAATACGGTAATGTTCTAACGTGGGGGTGTATTTCTGGAGATGACGTTGGTTATATTATAAAAATTAATAGGGAGCTAATAGCAGAAACATACGGAAGAATATACTATCCCATCTGGATAGCGTCTTATATATGAAAATTTATTACTTCAGCAGTAAGGCAACGATCCCAAACATGTTTCTAAGTTGTAAAAATCCAATCGAAGTCGAAGTACTACGAAAATATGCCGGCTGTGAATTTGGGATGTCGACTCTAGAATGTAAATGACTTGTGGACAATACTACAAGGAGTATGGTCTTAGAGCTTAATAATTTTGTAAAAAATTACATGTAGCCTGCAGGATTACATATGCAGTTAACATTTAAAAATGGTCATTCAAGATATTTAAAAAAAATTGTTAATATACTAATATTTATTTTTGCTTTAACATGTCTATAAAATGTACACAGTACCTAGTGTATTTTTGTATTTGTATTATTTAGTGTCTAGAAGCATTTTCGTTTTAACGGAATTTTAATTAAAGTCTGCATAAAATAGACATTTAATTATGATGAATTGATCCCATTAATACCTTGTATATAATAAATATATTACGCACTATATACTTAGCCTTCCCTTTCTCGTTGTCTTTTGGTAATTAAACATACTTAATCATTTACATAGATTTTTATCTATTTATATTCCGTTTAGTAAAAATTGTTGTATATACTTTATTACCGAGAATTAATTCAATTTAAATTTCAATAAACTGTAGCGTACAATCGACTTCCTCAACAAACGAGTGTAAGATCATAAAAAAATATTTAATAAGCTTTATAAATTTGAATTGTTTGTAAAATCATTAATTTTCTTTTATTGCTATTCGGTGTACACATTTAAACACATTAAGTAAAGATATAGACTAAGCAGACAAACAGGCGCCGAACATATAATCATACACGACAATTAATAATTGTGAATATAAATACGTATTCGTCCCATACAAATTGACCGATCATTTATTGGATATATCTGTCATGTGACAATAACCAACGAATCAAATCGTGCGTATGAGATAACAAAATCGTGATTCGTTGCGACTTATGAAAAAATACATCGGTTTATTTACGATGATTCAAACAATTGTAAATATTAAACATTTTGCAAGTGTATATTAACACATTTATCTTTATTGCCTGATTAGTTAACTGCTAATTTAGCTGATACGTTTTACTTTTAATTTTTACTTTGACGAAACTATTGTTGCTTATTAGTTGCTAAGTATAGGTTCAAACGTTAATAAAAAATACAATTAAATCGACAACTATGACTAAGTATTCAATATCTCTGGGTGCTGAATAGACTAATTGAAGAGCAGTTGACATGACGAATGCCGGGAGATGCTAAAAAAGACTCAAATCAGTTTGGGTTTTTGACGATGAGGACACACCCATAGCTGTCAAAAAATTACAACGTCGTTATATATTTTTCAAATCGAGTGGAATTGTGGAGCGTGCCGTTTTGGGCAAACTGAAGACAGTAACAGTGAAGTGGTACACTGAGCAGTGCCTGCCTAAGGTAATCGAATCTCTGAAGAACCTGCGGTCAACGCTAAGAATGGACACCTGGTTCCTCTATCATAATAACGCGCCAGTCCACTGCGCCAAAGCCTACATTCAATATTTGACCATTACAGGACTGAAACTTCTTGAGCCCCTTCCCTACAGTGCGGACATGCTCCCTGCGACTTTGCACTGTTCCCATATGTGAAAATGAAGCTGAAAGGGAGATAGTTTTGCGGTGATTGGGTAAGGGCTTGGGACAACGAGTGTGCCTTACTCCTAATGTAACTTGGAAGAGCTGGTTTAAGGATTGGTTTCGGAGGATAGAGAGGTGTATACAATATGCCGAAAATTACTTTGAAAAAATTTAGTAAATAAAGCTGTATTGCAAAACCTTTCTAGTACACTTTTTATATAAGAGTGGAGTAGAAACAAGAATGTGCGAGATGCTACTTAAGAAATTACACAAGAGCAACAATAAAAAAAACATGGTTACAATTGATTTAAAATAATACTCCGTTCACGTTTAGGCACGACTTCATGTCTACTGAAATACTTTGTTGCATAACGCAGTAACTTTGCCTTTATACGATTGGCCCGGAAATCCTCCGCACCTAAATAGCAAGAGTGCGAATGTGCTAAAAATATTGCATGCATTTCCTCAAAAAATGAATAAAAAAATTAATATTAAGTACCTGACTCTAATTTTATGTTAACAAAACAATTTATGAGCCTTGTATTATAAAAATTACAAGAAAAATTTCGTCTTGATAAAGCCATATATCACATATAAGAGAAACGAGATGTGAGCATAGAATATCACAGTTCAACAGTTCGAATACGACGCATTAGTATGTAAGCTCAAATTAATGGATTGAATAAGAAAAACTACCTTTAATTAAAAAAACTCGCTTCAGTTAACCTAAAAAATACAAAAATTACTTAGTTGACAAAAAAAATAAACATTAATCCTTTTGAAATAACATATATGTATAGCAAACGCCAATTAAGTTGGCGCGAGGAGGGGTAAGTTCGCGCAGGATTAAAAGTAGTGGGGAGATTTGTATTTGGTTTTACATCAAATGTCAGATAATTCTAACCTCTAAGCGTGTATCACTTTATGATCCCCTAGCAAAGACATTATGTTCCGTCAAACGTCAATGACAAATGTATTCTGACAATTACTTGTGTAGTGGGGGTGGACGTTTTTAAAAACGGCTTCTGCGCACCCCCTCCTCGCGCCAACTTAATTGGCGCTTGCTATAGTTACAAAAATGATTTTGAAAAAGATTCATATTTTTTAAAATTATGTACAGTTTGTCTTCAGAGGTGAATTCAAAATTTAGGCAATAATATAATATCCTCACATGTCAGAAGACATTCAGGTGAGTGATATAAAGATCTGTGTACAATAGAAACGACGAAACATTGACCTGTCAAGATTCGGTCCTGCATCACGACGCAAAGTTCGGGCCGCATTTCGTTGAGAGTACAATGACCCAAACAAAATACAAAGACGTTTTAAAAAAGTACTTACTGTCTTAGATTGACACATTAAATGAAAATAATGCCCCGGTCACGTTTATGCATGACAATGCTTTATGTCACAGAATACAATCTGTCAAAAATTACTTAAATTTAGGGAATTTGTCGTTATTATTATTGACCTGAAAATTCAACAGACCTAAATAGAAAATGTATGAAGGAATATGCTAGAAAAGATATTGTATCCTAACATTATATTTTTGCAACTGCAATGAAATATATTTTTTATTCTTGGCTTTCCAAATTGTCTAAAATACGTGTTTATCAATTATTCACATCTAAGATTTGTATACACATGTTTTTAGGAAATCTACCTCTTAGATCCCTAGATCTTACGAAGCAATTTCGAACCATGATTGAGTCTATTCCAAAATGAATCATTCAATTATTTTATCGTATTTTCACAAATACTGCTTTTCGACAGCATTTCTTTGATTCGAGGAGAAGAGTATTTTTAAACGTTTCTTTTCTTTTGAACGTTTCTTGTAATACTAATTAGTTTATGACACATGATGTGATTATCATTAACACGCTACATGTTTACATATCGACTGCCTTCTCCCTCGTCAGAGGTACGAAAACTCGCTTTTATTGTCATTACAAGTGCAATTTCTCAATAATTCTGTCAGAATTACTATTACCATTTCCATATTGTTGAATAATCCATCCGGCTCTATCATAAATTTAATTATACAACTTATGATTTTTATATTATTTTTATCGGTTTTAATGTGAACACGCATCTGAATAAATAATTCCTAACTTTGCGTATTGTTATAAATTCAAGCTCTTAATTAAAATATTATGCCAACTTTGATTATAATAGGTACCCGTAATAGATCATGAAAGCCTAGTTTATTATAGGGCAGGCCCGGTAAGAGTAAAGTCGTTCAATACTCTAGGATAGTAAGGTGTCTAGCATTACGCATCGACCGACCAAAGTTACCTCCAGATAGTCATTTTACAACAGACTTAATTGAAGCTAGGGCCGGAAAAAACGCTATTGATTGTATAGGTGATCCGGGACATTTATGTTACCTGTGTAACTAATTCCTCCCAAGATCGTAACTACTTATTTAAAAAAGTATTGAACTGAATAAATGTTTATAACATACGAGGGGTATTTTTTAATCTTTGAATAAAAGAAAAATACTATAAATATCATCCTAATATATGTGTATTTATTTCCAGATTGTACATACTTTCATCTACTTTTTACATAATTTCCATTTTTATTAAAATATTTGTCATACAGTTCAACAAGTTTTTGAATTCCGATGTCTAAGAAATCTGACGCCAATGAATAAGCCAATCCATGACTGCAGTTTTCAATTCTTCGTCGTTGTCGTCGAGCCGTTGACCAAGGAACTCCTTTGGTGCCGAAGCAAGTAAAAATTACTGAGTGCAAGGTCTGGACTGTAAAGTGCATGTTCCAGTTGCTCCCATTCAAAAGACCTAATTAGCGTTTGTGCAGAAACATGTGGCTCTTGCATTGTTATGAAGCAAGATCAAACCAGAAAACCGCTGTTTTGTACGGCGTGCCGGAGTTATCTCAACGCTTCACAATACGCAATAGAATCGATTGTTCTGCCTCTCGGCACAAAATCTACTAACAAAATCTCTTTCCTGTCCCAAAACACAGTTGCTATAATCTTTCGTGCTGAAAGTGTTTGTTTGGCTTTCACTCTGGTTGGCGACGATGTGTGCCGCCATTCCGTTAAACGTTGCTTGGACTCAGGAGTTCTTTGAAACCCAAGACTCATCTTCTGTAACGATTTGTCCAAAAATTCACCTCCTTCCTGATCGTATCGAGTGAAAAACGATAAAGCACAGCCCAATATTTTTATTTCATGGTCGTCAGAAAGCAGTCTTTGGAACCCACCGACAATGCAATTTATCGATATTTCAGTTTCGCCGAAGCAATGGTGTACAAATAAAACTGACCTTGAAACATGTGGAAAAACAATTGAACTTTGAAATCGTGAATCGTCAGTCCTCTCCTCGAATTTTGTTGTTCATTTCACGAATTAAATCTTAAGAAATCAGAGGTCGGCCAAGGCGTGACTCTCATCACCTTAACCCACCCGTCCATTCTCACTCACTTTCGAACTTTGCTGTCATTGATAGCATTATTACGGTAAACTTCACAAATCTTCACGAATTTTCGCTGCTGTCAAATTTCTTGCAATCAAGAATCGAATTACAGATTGTACCTCATAGTCGGCGGGCAACTCGATTTTCTTAAAAATTATAAACTTCTACAGCTCAGACAGACGATGTAGCTGTAAATACCATCTAAACGCGCGCAAAGCATGTTGAGAGCAGGCGCGCAAAGCATGTTGAGAGCAGACACGCATGCACACTGCGGCGATCGCGTTTTATTCTCACTTTCATTCCCAAATGAACCTCCTTTAAAAATATCCGTCGTACTTTATTTAATTAAAATTTGATTGCATTTTTATACAGGATTAAAGATAGATTACACCAACTTCTTAATAAGCATGTAGTTTTTCATTAATTAAAATATAGTATCCTTACTTTCAATAATACGAAAGTGTACATACAATTGGACAAATATTGAGTAGTAATTTTGTGTGTCATTCCATTGCTATGGACGCCAATTAACTTTATAGTACAAAAGAAATGTTACTGCTTCTCGAAAAACACGTTTAATATTTGAACTAAAATAAACAGTCTTATTGAAAATGCAAATATATTTGGTGTATGTTTAAATATTAGAAAGAGTTAGGATGATTTCAAAATTCAACTTTCTTCTAACCTTATACTATACTTAGCACCTTTTCATTAGGAGATGTATTAAATTGTAATCATGTTTTACTGGTTTCCAACATACAATAATGAAAATTTCTTCATATAAATTTGCTTAATTTTGCAAAATACAGTTTACATAATTAAAATATAATATCAGGGTGTCCTTGAAATAAAAAGACAACGTATGAAAAATGGGAAGATGTAATTATATAGAATATGAATCAAAAATATTATGAGTCAATTACGACGCGAATCTCAAAATTAGAAACCCCCAGAAAATTGTATCATATTCCGCCTATAAATTCAAAATATTCGGAATTCGTAAATAATAAATATGTACCTCTATTGAAGTTACACACACACAGTATGTTTACATACGTAACAGCTGTCGATGTTATAAAAACTATAACATCCTGTATTCTAAGTGGATTATTAAAAATAATGATGTCTGTTATATTAATTTACAAAGCCATTTTAAAAATCATATTAAAAATTTGTGGACTTTCAGCACTGACTTCATTTCATGTGTATTACGAAAATGTTTTTTTTTTTATAGGAGAAGTAAGAAATAAAATGTCGCTATTGAATTTAAAGGCGGCAATGCTTGTTTTGAAAATCGCTAAAAAATAATATTTTGTCCAAGTTTTTTATGGAAAGGGCTCTATAACCTTATAAGTCAGCTGTTAAAAATTTATACTCGTGAATTTTTGAAAATGATACATTAATATTTGATATTCATTCATCGAATCCATCCGATTTGATCGACAACTGAACGAAACTTAAAGCGAAATGGACAGTAACAAAACTATGTATTTTGTTATTGGCTTTCAACTTTAAGTATAGTCTTTTATAATATATTATCGCACAGTGGCGTGGCAAAAATTCTTTAAATATCTTTGTCATTTTTTTTCTCGCTTATGAGGGAATTTTACAAAAATATCTTAGGTATATATTCTATATAATTTAATCTTTCCATTTCTCATACGTTGTCTTTTTATTTCAAGGATCTACGGTATAATCGAACTAGATGTAAATACATATGTACTTAAACATTTAATATTAATCCAATATTGTGCACACCAATCAATATGATCTCAATTTGGTCACGTCTTCAGTAACCAAATTGCCTTATCTATTCTTACAAAATTTGAAAGTCTTAAAAGAAGCTTTTAGTCTGTTTCAAGTCAGAACAGAATCAGATATAAAAACACACATTTGTATTTATTATTGAAATATTAAACGCTAATATTTCTTATCAATACAAACAATACCGGTATTTTAATCTGTTGTAAATGATTAATGAAACGTTAGTAATAAAGTTCGTCAGTTAGTTGATAATAAACTATTACTTTCTAGTTATGTATTTAGCTCCTTACAAAATCAAAATATATTTTATTTCCTCAATCAAGAAAACCACAATGAAATTGTAACGTATGTCTGTCTTCTGCTATTGTAGAAATTTTGTGAGGTGAAAAAACTGAATATTAATAAATTATCAATGAATTAAAAAACTGTGGCAAATATACAAAATAAAAAATTAACTAAGTCAAGCCAGTGCTAAATTAAATACAATACCGGCTAAAGCAAGTAATGCGTCGTCGTTTACCAATAAATATGTATAAAATACATTTTATTAGATTTTCCAATTATACCATCGCTTCAACGACTGACTGCCTCAATATAAATGTTAGCTTCTGCAGTGCCTTGTAATTTCTTACGTATGACTCTCGCCAAGTTCTACAAAGCATTTCTTCTAAAGAAATAATCCTATTTGAATAAGGACATACAATTATTTTGAGAGTGTTCCTAATATTTTCGAAAATCATATCGGTGTACTCAAGGTTGAAAATATACTACGGACAGATTTAGGTGACAGACTGAATCATTATGCATATAAGTAAAGATCATATTTTAACTTTAAAGTTCTTATAAAATTAAAGTTACTTATAATTATTATATTTAATATATTATGTTGGTTCATCATTCCTTCAAGATAGTGCAAGGATCCTATTTCTGCTGACGTTCAACGCCATATCATAACATTCATAAGTAACGTACGTTGTAATGTCAATCCCATTTAACTTACTGCAAAGGTATTTTCTTCACATCTTCCGTTCAACTAGATTTTTTCTGGTCTGTCACATTTTATTCCAAACAATATATAATTGCGAACGCTTTGATATATTTACATTGTGCAATTGCAAACACGTAAATAACAATTCTTTACAAAAGGCTTGTAAATTTTCGTAACTTTACAAATATCACAGCAACTTGACGTGGTGGACCTTCTTTATCAGCTTAGCAATTTTTACGACTGTTCGATGCGAGATATTTTTATTATAATAATAATAATAATAATAATAAACCGTTTATTAACCCAACAGATTATACATCCAATTATGGGGTTATAAATATAAGTACATGTATATAAGTATTAAACATAACGTGCGTATCAATGGAAAAATTATCCTAAACTAAATTAAATCTAAGGAGTAAAACAAATACATTCCTTCACAGAAACCAAATACTTGCAGTAATTATCGCCAAATACATCCAAACAATAATTACATGAATTATATAAATGGCACATTCTATAAAGTGGGGAGTTTGTATATGAATTAGTTGCAGCCTGTCTATTTAAAAAAGTAATTGAGTTTCTAGCGTTGAAACGAGGAATATAAAACCGAAGCCATGACAAAAACACCGGATCATCTATAATATTATGCACCAACTTATACAAATGTAGTAACGCAATAATTTTTCTATTATTAGATAAACTATTAAAACCAAATTGTTCCAGCAAATTATCATATGCTAAGGCAGAACACACACCATGCCTTCTGAAATACAAATACTTTAAAAATCTCTTCTGTAGTGACTCAAGCAGATTAACATATTTCAAGTACGCTGGTGACCAAACAACACAACAATACTCAAGCCTGCTACGAACCAAGGAGTTATACAAAATAGTAATGGTGTCAATATCTACAAAATCCTTGCAAGATCGCATTATAAAACCCAGCAATTTGCAGCAGTGAGAATAAATATAAAAGATATGTTTATTAAAGGTTAATCTACTATCAAATACTACTCCCAAATCTTTAACCTCCGTACATCTCTGAAGATTTACACCGTTAATTTCGTAGTTGTATTCAACATTGACAGCTTTTCGAGAAAATGTCATTACTTTACATTTTCCAACATTAAGATTAATACAATTTCTTTGACACCAAGCACACAATTGATCCAAATCACCCTGCAGGATATTACACTCAGCGGAAGTATTTATTATCCGATAAATTTTTAAATCATCAGCATAAAGTAAACAGGTAGAATCAAATTTATTACATACATCATTTATAAATAGTATGAACAACAGTGGACCTAGATTCGAACCCTGTGCAACTCCACCTCGGGCAAGATAAGTTCGTGACCTAATTCCCTCATATTCAACGTATTGCTGCCTCCCAGTTAAATAACTTCTGAGTAAAAGCAGGAAGTCGGTATGGAGTCCAAACTGTTCCAACTTCCGCAGAAGTATATGATGTTGTACACGATCAAAAGCTTTACTAAAGTCTGTAAAAATGACATCAACCTGTTTTCGCTCATCAAGGGCCTCAGATACTAGCTGGGTAAAGTTGCTTAAATTGGTCGCAGTTGATCGGCCCTTCAAAAATCCATGCTGATTATTACAGATATATGGCTTTACATGGTTATAGATTTCAGTGTACAGTATCATCTCAAAAATCTTAGCAAAGTTGGAGATCAAAGAAATGGGCCGATAATTTCTTATATCCGCACGCGATCCAGACTTAAGCACAGGTGTCACTCTCGCTCTTTTCCACTCATCCGGGAATACCCTCTGACAAATGATTGAATTGTAAATGAGTGTCAACGGCTTTAACAAACACTCAGCACAATCCTTCACGAAAAATGAAGGAATAGCATCTGGACCTGTAGTCATTGTACCCTTCAGCTTCCCAATGGCATTGCGAACATCAAGATCAGAGACATTCGACAAAGGCAATGTATCAATGTTGGTAATGGTAGTCTGCAACTGTAGCAAACTCGAATCCTGAGGACCACTTGCTTCGTAAACTGAACTAAAGAAGGTGGCAAATTCCTGCACAATATCCAAAGGCTTCGATATCACTTGGTCATTGCTGATCATGTGGCCTGGTATACGTGACTGTCCTTTTTTTAAATTAATGAATGACCAGAATTTTCGTGGATCAGATTTGATTCCATTCTCAGTACTATGTATATAGCTGGAGTAACTAAGTCTAATGCTGTTTTTAATGGATGAGCGGAGAACACAAAAACGATGCTTATAATAATTCGCTCTGTATCTTTTATACATCCTGTGATAATGATTTTTACGCTTTATATCCTTAATAATAGCTCTATTAAACCACGGCGGAAAGTGTTTGTTCCTAACCACTTTACGCCTGGGCACATATTTATCAATGGCTGCATACAGTATCCTATAGAAAACGTCACACATACCATTGACATCAGAATTCGTAGCATACATCTCGAACGCCTCCCAATTAACATCAGCAATACAAGTGTATAGGCCATTAAGATCGGCTTTCCTGAAATCATACCGCCATATGACTCGACTATTAAAACCATACTCAGCAACGTTCCCAATTTGGAGTAAACACTCTAAAGGCGGATGATGTATATCCTCCTCAACAAGAACCCCCAGACTTCGCTCAACCTCGCAAATGTAATCAGTCCCAACCAAAATAAGATCCAGAAGTCTATTATTGTGATTCAAAACATTATTACATTGTTTTAAATTATGTACAGCAGCAAAACCAGCCAGTTGCACAGAAATATTATCGCCAATGCCAGTCAATGCCAGTCATTGCCTGTGATTTCATTCTGAGAATGTAATCTGGTTTTCAATAATACTACAATGTACTTTATGAAGTAGCACAGAAGTTCTAGCTAGCAGTAAGCCGGTATAGAATGACGTATCCATGAAATGGAATGTAGAACCGCAACCTGATACAAATATATTTAGCTTACATATGAATAAAATTAATTAAATAAAAATTTTATTGCCAACAATATATTCTAACAATATCATGTGATTAGTTTATTTATGTCTCTAAAATAAATTATACTGTATCATCTATTGCCTACCGATTGCTATTTTGTGATAAAGGTTTGTTGAATTTTAATTGTGCTATGCGTAAAGATCTATAAAGAAAAAACAAAGGTAGGATATAATTGAAATGTAAAATAATACTTAAAGAAAATTCTTCTCGTAAAATTATTGATTTATAAAATATTCCTGGCATCAATACTGAGTTGAAAGAAAAAGTAGAGAAAATCAGAATATGTAATTGTCAAATTAAAGTTCAATGAAAAACGAACCATTACTTCTTATTTTTAAATAAAGCTATTCATAGTGTAATACGTAAAAAAGAAATAACATATATGTATTATTTAATGCTTGGAAGACTGACTATACAAAGCTGAATTAAAATGTAATCGTTCCATAAAGAAATTATTTAAAACTTATGATTGGTGGAAAGAATGAAAAGGTTTACTATAATTGGGTTAGACAATATGAGAATTGTCCATTTAAGAATTGCAAATGACTAAAAATACTTACATACTTATTCTATTATGTATTACTAACATTTTGCGAAAAATAAAACAATAGAAATTTTGTCCCAAATATTTTCTGTAAAAAGTTAAGACTTTTTACAGAAAATATTTGGGACAAAATTTCTATTGTTTTATTTTTGGCAAAATGTTTAGTAATAATTTAATAAATCAAAAACGGAAGTTATAAGAGAATGTTTTGAAGTTGTCAACACCTTCTGAATGTTATTGTATGTATATTGTAATACATATCTTGACTGTGAAATACCTGCCTTTAGTAATGGTGCGTATATGTATCATTTTACTTATAACAAAATTACAAATTTTCTTTGTAATATCAATTGATTTGATTTATAATTACTACCTAAAATTTTAAATTCATAGCTAACATAATATTTTTTTTAAATTTAAAAGTATTACGGATTTTATCAATTTAAAAAATATACACACACCGGCAAATTTAAAGGAACGGAGATAAATTTGAAATTTTTTTGGCTTAATTTTCTTTCTTCGCAACAAATTTGAATTGAATCTCTTAAAAGAAATAGTTAATACATTAGCCAGCTAGTTGTATTTGTTTTGCTAATTTTTATGCCATTTTAAAGCCTATTTTAAAACTTAATCCAACAATTTGTTGTATTGTAAAAAATGAATTGTATATTTTTATTTGCGTTCAACATTTAATGACAAAATAAAAATACATTTTTTAATAACGTGTATCCCCCACGTGCCCTAATGACTGCAGTCATTCGTCTTTCCATACTTCTGATGACGTTGTCGATCATTGCTTGAGGCAAATTCTCCCATATTTGATGTAGAGCATCGCAAGCTTCTGCTACACTTTGCACAGCCGGAATTCATGATCTTAGTCGTCTTTCTAGCATGTCCCAGATATGTTCTATGGGATTCATGTCCGGCGAACACGCAGGCCAATTCATTGTCGGTATTTCCACTTCGTTTAAGAAGTTAGTTACAGAACAAGCCACGCGTGGACGAGCGTTATCATGCATTAAACAGAAATTTTCTCCAATGTATGGTGAGAAAGGGACCACAATATCTTGCAGAATATCTGTTATGTATCTGTCTGCATTTAAAGCGCCGCCAGCAATTACTACCAACTCTGTGCGTGCACCTAAACATATACCACCCCACACCATAATTGAGCCTCCACCGAAAGAGACAGTAGGAGTGAAATTAAATTGTTTATTTTGTTCCCTACCATCAATTGACTTTATGAGAAAACGGCTCTCATCCGTGAACAAAACTTGACCCCACTGAACATCAGTCCAATTTAGGTGTTCTCGAGCAAAGTGTAATCGCGCCACTCGATGGTGTCTCTGAAGGTTTGGGGCTTTTTTGGTCCTATACGACTTCAAACCAATCTCTTTGAATCTTCTTCTAAGTGTACGCTCACTTATTCTGGTCCTACGCACTTCATCCAGTGCGTTTTTTGTTTGAACTGCCGTCTGACGCCTATTCCGGAGTGTTTGCAACGCTATGAAACGGTCATCTATAGCCGTTGTTGAACGTTTTCTGCCTTGACCTCGTCTTCTCGTATACTCTCCAGTTTGCCTCCACCGTATAACATTACGATAGATGGTTGATTTTGATTTGCCAAACATATTGGCAACATCACTGTAAGATCGACCATTATCAATCATTGCTACAGCACTAGCGACATCGGTTGCACTTAAATCGCCCATTATTGACACCAATTAAGATTAAAAATAATGTTATTAAACAATCGCAAGCTAAAGTTAAACAATTAATAATGAAAAAACCAGAAAATTAAAAATTGACAAATATGTGTATTAAATGAACCGCACCAACTAACTGCTGTTAACACCTAAACTGAAACTTTGACACTGACAAATTCGATAAAAATGTGTCGAATAAACAAAACATTGTAGTTACACATTCATAGCTATATAGACTTAGTGCATGCAAATAAAAAAACATGCATTTCGTAATATGTATTTATCTCCGTTCCTTTAAATTTGCCGGTGTGTGTGTATATATTAGAGCTAATTACAGTTATGTTTTGGCTTCTTTTAAGACGCCCATTAATAAATTTCTGAGTCTATTTTTGTATCATCTAACTTCGTTATAAGTTATAAGACCCTTATGTTGTAAACAATCGTATTTAGTATATTATCTATTTAATTTTTTCCTATAATTGTATTATTTCTGTGCCTACTTTTACATTATTGTAAATTAAATTTCCTAAACATTCATAAATCGAATACATACATTTATTTAAAGCATAATAATCATATTCGAATTCGGCAGTTTCCAAATGTGTATAAAAGAAATAATTTGGGAATTAATTTCCATGTTATTTCTTCTCCTATATATATCAAAAAACAAAAAATCTTTTTATTTCAAATTTCATTTTACTTCTGAATATTATAAAGAAGTTAGTAGAAGACATCTATAACATATAACATGGACAGACTAAAGATTTTCAACACATAAAAGAGCATATTCTCAACTTATGAGTAGGGGCTCATGAAGTTACAATTCTAATATCGTATTTTTTTATTGTAAATATGAAAAGGCTTATGCGATTTTGCTCAAATTTACTCTCGGTTGACATAGTTTCATGAGACAAAAAGATCATACTAAAATTTTGAGTAAATTTTGGTTTCTTTATATATAATTGCTCATTTCAAATTTCTACCCCAACGGAGAAGAAGAATTTAAGTATAAAATTTTAAATTATGTATCTTACTTTCTTACTACAGAAAAGGTACTTTTTGTAAGACTGGATTACTGTGTCGTGGTTTTTGTGAAATTTGTATTTTAATAATTCAAAGTAACAATTAACAGAAAAAATTATGTTACTAAAACATGAAAAAAAATAATAAAAATGTCATAGAAATTGTTAAAAGTGTCCATCATTTACACGTATACAAAGATTTACACGACGAACAAAATTTAAATATACTTACTCTCTGTATTTGTTGCATCTTAAATACAGTGCCAAAGTTGTTTTTCATTATCTACAGGCGTCATGTAGACTGTCTACTTTAGATTAAGTCTGGTGAACGTGGTGGCCAATTTACAATTGAAATGTGCAATTACATATTAAAAAATTTTGATGTTGATTTTTTGTCTCATAAAAATCTGTCAACGTACCAAATTTTAGCAAAATCACAGGAGCCGTTTTATATTTATAATAACAAAAAAAAAACGATTTCAGAATTGTAACTTCAGCGTCGTATAGCGGCCAAACTAAGCAACTTTGTACTAGGGTAAGTTTTTTCTTAAATTGGCTTATTTTGGTGTAACGAATATGTAGCAGGTTTTTGTAAAGACATTTTACACACACTTGTATACACGATGTTTTATTACCCAAGAATTCCTCTGTAAAATAAGACATCACGACTTATCTTAAATTCAAATATAAAGAGCCAACATATTGATACAATCTCATGTCCTTGAATTTAAGTGCAACATTTCTGTAATACTAATATAGGTAGGTTCAAATATACATATGTATAATACATCATATGTAAACATTAAAGTGATAAAAGCTAAAACATTAAAACAACAATTATCAATTATCTAGTATTTAATTAAATTGCACATATTTACGAATTGATTCCCGTTTATATTATTCCTCTATAAATCTTCTCTCTCTCAAAATGTTAGGATTACGATGTCATAAGATTACTTTTTCTAAAGAACTTTAATTCTAATTTCCTGTGTAATACGAAAACAAGTATTTTAATGATATAAATTAAATTTTCTTTTCCAGTAAAAAGCATAAAAACAATGACGAAACATTACGTTTCAACGATTAATTCAATAGATAAAAATTGGTATATATAGCTCATTTCAAATAAGAAACGTTGGAAAGGATAGGACTTAAAATAAACATTTATGATTGATTAAAATATAGGGCAAATTTGCGCAGCCAAGATGTTTAAGTTGTTTTGCTAAAAGTTTATTAAGTGTTCGTGCAGGGGTTTTCTATGCTGTCAGTACTTCGATTAGCATATTTTTTATTAGTTGTTTATTGTGCTATTTACTGTTAATATTCATTAGAAATAGTTCTTTTGATGTAGATGCATGGAAGAACAACATTCTATCACAGAAGAAAGCAAAATTTATGATTTGCATATCGTTTACATTTTATAATATGCTAGAAAATGTGACTTTTACTGAGAATACTGGATCGCCTTAGAATTTTCAATAGATTAAGGTTTTTATCATGAAAATGGGTAATCTTAATATATTCGGCATTAATTATAATGTGCATTTATATAAATGAAAATAGTGAAATTAATGAATGGAAATCGTTGTCATAAAGTTTGATTGCATTTATTTCAGATTGTAATTTATAAAACTGAGTTTCAGTGTTTTTTAAATTAACAATTTCGTATAAGTTTAAATTGTGTTCATGTTTTTTAATAGGTACATACGTTACTGTTTGTTTTATAAAATAAAAGCAATTTTAAATAAATACATTTTATAGGTTTAGAAATTTTTATCCAAAAAAGAAATTATGCCCTGTTAAATGAATTTTGAATAGGTATTAATAAAATAATGGTATTTTGTAAAGTGATATATGTATTTGTTAACGCACATAAATATTATGATAATTATAATATACATTCACTGTCACTATTAATTCTTTAAATTTATTAATTGTACATATTCTGTGTTCTTATCACTATCTGCTATAATGGTTATTAATAACTTATTAAGAACAACCCATGATTGTTCTATCAGATAAAAAAATATTAAGATGCTTATCGTAAAAAATAAAGATCTCTTTAATGTCAATATATCAGGATACATATATTTTCTGTGATTTTTTGCAATAGTTTTGTTCGCTAGTAAAATCAAAGTAAGATGTAATTATTTCTTCTGAGGTAATTGTAACACATTCGTTGTCTTTACGCGCAAATTTATTATAGATGCAACACCTTCAAACAATAAATAACAAATTATAAAGCATTATTATAAAGCAAACAAAGGACTATCATTTTCATATTATACAAACTATTCTTACAATAAATAAAAATCTATAATCAACATCATACTATTAAAAGAAAATAAACAAGTCATAAATTGTATGTAAAGAAAATAAATCGTTGAATAACTAACTAAATTGTAACATATTAACAACCATTTTGAAGTTGATTAATTTAAACTTCTTTTTATATGCATACAATGTAAAAAAGATTCAGTATTTTTCCCCTTTTATTAGTTCTTAAAAATTGAAAACGAAGATTATCAATCATTTTGTATATTATAAATAAATACATATTTAATCTATTAAAGTTATGTATTTTAATTTGTAATAATGTCGCTTTTAATGATAGGTTATATTTGGATATTATTTTCTATGTTAGTAGATGATATACTTCAGTAAGTTGAGGTATCTCCATAAGACTTATAGTCCCTAGTGCACCGTGAACGTAACAATATAAGAAGCGATGATTCATTTCATTATCCTACATAGTAATTTTTTTCATAAAGTAACGGCCCAGCTACGAATATGATTCATATGATGATCATAAACTAAAAATAAGATAAAAATATAAAGGAATTAATTAATTATATTTAATTAAAAAATAATTCTATTAATAAATTCAAGAAAAATTTAATCTCAATTTTATATATACTCTTTAATTTTTTACAAACAAAACACTTTATTTTTCTCTAATATTCATAATTAAAATATATTCATCATTTTGCTCTAAACTATACCAGGGATGTCTTTTTAGTGTTGCATATAGCCATTAAAATAAACAGCAAAATATTTTCCAGAAAAATTGATACTGTTACGCCTAGCGTATGGAAGTTTAATTAATTTATTTAAATACACATATATTCGTTTTTAAATATCTCATATTAATTATATTTTAACTTAAGACATTTCTTCTGTATATTCGTTTCCAAAGAGAAAGTATTTTCTTTTGTTATATATCTTGAACTGACCGCCGACGACCCTTATTACCTGGACCGTCAACCGATGACCGAAATGTAGAATTTAGAATATCGAATTTCTTCTAGAACATTCTATTTTTTTTAATTGTTTTAATTAATATTACTTACATCTTCTTTTATATGTCTTGTTTGATATCGTTAGAGAGCTTATGTCACAAGGGTTATTTTAAGAATAATTCTGACATCGACAGACCAAGTCTTCAGGTCGCGTTTTTAATTAACTATTATTCAAGATATCGACCCCCTCTTCGATACATCATAAACTAGACCGTTCTAGACCCCTTCCTTTTCGATACAAACTAACAGTTCCTTCTTCTCTTTCGAACCATTCGTGAGAAAACAACTCCTCGTGTACTGTCCAAGTCACGACGCTATCACACCGACCAGGTGTTCTTCCGTTTCTAAGGTAAATTGTATTGTTCTATACATTACTCTTTTAAGTGAATCCAAATTAATGTAAACTAATTAATTTCTTATTCCTCCGGTAAAACATCGCTCTGCATATACTTGCCCAAGGTATATCTTCGAAGACCACGTGACTATCATCGCCACATAAAGGTAAACTGTATTGTTCTATACAGAGGTTATTTTATATACATATTAATTAACCCTTAATTTACTACCCCATTTAACGTTCGTTTCAGAGTATTTTTTGTGTTAATTTTAATCTACTTATCCACCACTCCACGTGTACATATTACTTTGTTTTAATTGCTTTTAAATATACGAGTTTCAATTTCTTATTATGTAAATATAAATACAAAATTTTAAGGACGCCGCTGTGTTTTATTTTATGTATTAAGTTGTTGTATATTTATTTTAATTAACCACCATCACGCACGTCCTGGACCTTTGAAGGAACTTCACCAGCATCCGTAATTATTTTATTATCTATCAAATAATTTTATTATTATAAATAGCCGAGCCCTTCTATTTGTAATAATACACTTCTGTATTCGTTCAAACCAATTGTTAAAGTAATTTGTCCAGTCTTCAGTTGGGGCAGTCAAAATTGCTGTTTTGAAGGCATCTACTTCTTCCGACGACTGAAATCATCGACCACGCATTCCATTCTTGATCTTTGATATCGTAGAAAAATCGTTTGAAAAAAAAATAATTTAACTTTTTGCTGCTCCAAAAACTCAATTGTTTTTCGAGCTGTGTGCGAAGAACACGCATTGTCATGATGCAGGTTGATTCGCCGTTGTGGGTTGGTTTCTCGAAGCACAGCGATTATTTCTTGCAAACAAACGGTTATGTACCAATCCGCATTAACCGTTCTTCGATCTTGCAAAGGAATTGTAGCTAATGACCTAATTTTGAGACAAACGTTGCGACCATCTTTTGCGAACGGATAACTTTTGTCAGATTCTCTTCATCTTGAAACACCCAAACAACTGGCGTTTATTTTCGAGTTCATAGAAATAAATTCATGATTCAACGCTGCTCACGATGCTATATAGACGTTTTTTGAGTTTCCGTTATTGAACAGGCTCAAAGTTTTTCGGCACCAATTAACGCCAGCCGACTCGGATAAAATATGCGGAATCCAACAGGAAACTAACTTTCTCACACCCAGTTCATCATGTCGGATCGTTTGGATTGAGGTACCCCCATGAATGAATTAATAAGAAGTAGATTTAGATTGTCGTAGTATTTTTTTCGACTACATTAAATTATTGACTGTACTATAGTTAAAAATCATATCTGGATGTAAGAGATTAGTAGAGATAGTTTAAGACTATTTTTCTTTCATAGAAAAAATACAAGGAAAATTTTGAAAATTATACCTCTGTTGTGAAACATCATCTTAAAGGTATCTAATGAATAGCTAATTACGTGTAAAATGTATGTAAAATACCAGTTTGAAAAGTAATTAATACAATTTGTTCAATACATTCGTTTTATGCGATAAAATTATGTTACCTTCATTCCCTTTTCATTGTTGAAATTGCAAGAGAACTGCAATTTATTTAGTAACATGCATTTACAGCTTATATGCGTTAGCGTAACAAACATACTTTTTGCAGATTGATTGTACATGTAATGCAATAAATACAATAATAAAATATTTTTTGAATCAAGGAAAACTTTCGACCAATTCTATAACATCAAGCAAGTTTGCCAAACAAATGGGTTTGTATTTTTAAAGCATCTGATTCATTCTTTTAATTATCAGTAAGTATATGAGCCGCTCATTATTAATACACAATAATATTTATCAACCTTTCTGTATTTTATAAAATATTTAGCACTAATTTAAAGTATATGTGTGTACTGTTCAAAGATTAATATTGCAATCACAATTCCAATATTTGGATTATAATTATATGATTTGTAAACTTGTATACATAACATATTGGTATTTATTAACCCATAATGACCGCTCTTAAAAATATAGAACTATATTATGCGAATATTTATTCGTGTTTTCGTTTGTATAAATATGTATGAATCTCTCTTTATACAAAGAACTAACAAAATATAACGATCATGACATGAGTAAACCGTATTGTAATAACGGTTTCAATTTAAGAATAAGCTGACCTATTATGAATTATTTCACTAGTTGACAACCAAACAAAGTTACATGTGTAAGATATTAACTAGATAATCGTCAAAATACTAACTTCAGCTGATCGTGATGTGACGTGTATACGGACGTATGATACAAATTTCTGAGAAACTGATACTGAGAGTTTAGTATAGGAGTAAATAAATTTTCTTGAATTTACAATTCAGCGACTCACATAGGTATCTATTATTCCGCTATATTCAAGGTTAAGCGGTACAAACTAAAAGGCTGGCTAGCGTCGCAGTTTTCGTAATAAATGAACAAAGAACTTGCTTACATACCAATTTTTAAAACGGATCCAGAATATTGAGGACAATATTCTGGAACTTCATTATGGCAGTTGATAATTAATTATGTTTGTAAATTTTAGATTTTTTAATAAAATGAAATTTTTCTTTTTCAATATCTGGATATAATGCAAATAATACTCTTTCTAGATTACATTTAATAAGTAATTTTAATATTAATATTTTCAACGTAAATAAACACTATGCATTGATAAAATTTGACATTAATGACATATGTAATGACAAGAAAATTAATTCATTCAATGTTATATGAAAATACTTAATTACACAACTAAAATTAAGCCAAAATCGCAATAAGACGCGTCCCGTTTTCTCTGGCGAGGACTGTATATATCGGTTATAATTTATAATAAGAATAAGTACAACTTGACAGAAATATACTATAAATATTTCCAAATAAATTGTTAAATTTGATAACTATAGCAACTCAGCCAATACAATATACCTACATACCGGGTGAATCATCTGACAAAGTACTTTTGCTCATAAATGGTGAATATAATAAAAAAATCATATGCTGGAGTTGATAGGGTTGCTATTCCTGCACATTCTAAAAATGTGTAGACTTGTACAGAATGTTCCGTAAATTGCTGGCACAAAAAAGTTACATTTTTTTTAAAATTAAATAGCCTGTATATAAGTCAAAATTAAGACTATACGTTAAATTTGGAATATTTTTATTAAAGGTACTTAGCAGCTAAAGCCAATAGTTCTCGAGATATTTACAATTAAAGAGAAAACGTGACATTTCTTTCTATGTGCATCTTCAAGTGCCATGGCATAAAATAAAATATCTTGGTATGGCCTTTGCACAAGGTGTTTCATGAGATACTTTTGGACGAAAATTGTTCAATTGGAAAATGTATACTAGGTGTTCGCGAAGGTTCGATAAATTGAAGGAAATTTGCGCTAAAAAATCTCGTGTATTTTTAATGGAAGCCCTATATTTTTAAATAGTCATATTAAGTGCTTTAACAACTATCTTTTTCGTAAGCTTATCTTCAATATTTAATTTTCTTCCAAATATTAAACCGTTTTTCTGTACATTAATTCTGTATATTAAAGCCGCACGTAGCCATAAAGAAAAAAAAATGATTACATACTGTCAAAATACCCGCAAAGATGTACAGCTACGATTGTTGATCTCTAATGCATTATTGTTGTTATTGTTTCTGTTATTATTGCATTTTTTGTTCGTGTTCTTATTATTTGTTTTTGGGTTTTATTGTTATTTCATTTATTAAGTTATTTTAATAATCATGAATTTCTCAAAGCAAGAGCTAAAGATGTATATATACCATACCCATTTGACATGGTATAACATCTTGAGAGAAGCACAATGAAATTGTTTATTTGCGTTACGTATATATCAAATGCAATCGGTACAATTTTAATGCAAATATTATTTATATTGCAACAGGCGGACATTCTCAGTAAACTTATTTTTAAATATATATTGTATGTATTGATGTTGAAAGTAACAGTAATTAAGGAAAATCATCTTAATGAAAATGGCATAAAGTTTTCTACTTTTTATTAACTTTGTCAAGTGTACAGCAGTTTGTATCATTTGCTTTTTCACAGCCTCCAAAGATTGAGATGTCGAATATATTAACGATTCCATAATTGGATTTTGTACCACTTTTTTGAAAGTCTTACATTTTTTCTTGTTTGTTCTTATTTCTCAATTATATTCAAATAAAAGGCGTTCGAAGTAAAACAATGTGGTGAGTGAAAATCAGAATTAGGTGTTAAATTGAGTGACTAGTGCAATAACATAAATAAAACTATGTATATAGTTCACAGGGGCTTTTTAGTAATAAACAACATCGGATTAAAAGGGCTATTAAAGAGTAACTTATAGGTTAGTGTAATTACGACTAGTTTTCGTAAATATTTAATTTGAAAAATGTTCCAATAAAGCGACTGTGCCCGTGTTTGAATTTCTTCTGTGTAGTTGTATAAAGATCATTTTCGCGGTATGTGATGCATGGCCTTGGATTTTTATTGGCGTGAAATTTGAAAAAGATTAAAATTTCTAGACACAGGATTTTAAATTATTTTTAAGAATATCTAGTATTTTCTGTAAACGTCAAGTTGTCCTCGTGTTTGCGGACATTAACCCCCTATACTGGGCCTATACCGCATATTTACATTATCTTCTGACGAAAATATATTCATTTTCGTCTGCATAAGTAGAACGCTTTTCCAAAATTTTTATGTTTTATTAAAATATTTATTCTTGACATTGATTTTTCCTCTTCTGCTGACGTTTCGTTCACTTTTGCAAATGATATTTTCAGGACTACTACTACTGTTGACGTTGCTGTTGTGAAATTAAAAATCTGATCGGGACAAGGTTACATGGAAGTTGATCTGGGCCACTGGAATATATTTATGGTTTCAATAAAAGAGTTTGCCAGGTATTGTACAGAGGGTATCGGTAATCACTGCTAAGATTGTGTCACTTATTTGTGAAGATTAGCCTCTTCTTTATATTCCTGTAATTTTCGTAGGTTTTGTTAAGTACTATTTATCTATTAAAAGGTTTGTTCCGACTACCAATTTCGTTACGATACGCGTATCGTTTGGTGATCATTTTGTGCGCAAGCGTTAAGTTTTGCACTGCTTTTGGACCAGTGACAATTATAAAGAAATTGTAACGTACTTGTGATCGGTTGGTTGTCAATCTAGTTTGAAGCACTGCTAACAGTAATAATAGAAATAATCAACTTTGTTCTGCCCTATGATATTGATATTGCCAACTGTAGTTCCACAGGATCAAGTTATGTAATGCGCATGTCAGTCCAAGAGGTACGTGCTTCGGTCTATGAACTGGTTTGACCATCCCGTGACTGGTTTGTGTACGGTCAAAATTTAGTTGGAACACTTTTGGTATTGTTCAATTTAAGGTCAGATATGCAGTTGGAACGGACCGTCACTGTACGGTTTTCTTGACAAGTTAGAACCTAGTTATTTTTTAACACACGTCTCTTTGCAAACCAATTCTAATATCGGCAGCAAAGTTTTGTTCTGAAATTTTAGGATCCACTTTTATTTTCTGTAATAGCTAATGTTTATCCTTCACAGACTGTATTTTACTTCATGCTTTTCGTGGCTTATTTGCAATTCTTATGTTTTTTAAAAAATATATTGCTTTTTCTATTATAGTCTGCTTCATATTAGTTGTAGCAAATATACAATTGGTTCGAATATAAGAAGTGTTATTAAAAACTTGCATTAAATATCTGATGCATGTTAGTTTTACTTCAGCTAATTCTTCATTTTAGCTAACATTCTCCACTAAAGTTGATACAAGCTTATGTCTGTAGCCTATATTTTCCCACGCATATTAGCTTTATTTGATTTACGATGATTTATTATAAACATTTCGAATATTTTTATATATAATACAAATATAAACAATGTATACTTTGAAATCCTAAATATTTTAGGTTATTTTCTAAAAGAATTTTTGTTAGATTCCATACTAGTTTAGCTGTGACTCACTGGATATTTTAAATAAAGTTAGCAATTTATTTTCATTTTTATTATCACAAAATCATAGAGGAATATTGCCATTAATTACCATACGCACGAAAAGTTCCAAACATACTCTGCATTACTTCAAATAAATTCCTAAGTATTGAACTTTTCTTACGTTTATTTTGTTATCGTTACATAATTATGCATGGGTATACCTATGTAGATTATAAAGATCTAAGCAAAATATATAGTTCATATTTGATTATTAATGAACAGAAAATAATATTTGCATAAATACTCTTGTGGTAGCTCGTAATAATCCTTCGTAATGACAACTAATCACCAATTTCCTGATACTATAAAATTTTATTACAGTTCCAATAGCTTAATATGTTTGTTGTATTTATACCTGGTTTTCATTTCATATATTTTAAGAAACAGAAAACAATTTTAATTTAGAGTTAAAAAGTAAATTGACGTGCAAACAAGATTGCAATACAAAATATTAGTGATCAAGATTTTGGTGGAAAAAATAAATTACTGAAATCGTATATTGTGATTAGTAATGATTTTATTACAAATATTGTGAACCCATTGGGGAAAATTGCTAAAACAATGCGCTTTTCTTGCAAGGATGTGAAAAATATGTCAAGACAAAAGGTCGTGGAAGTCTAAAATTACAATAGCTGCTGAATTATCTCACAATAACAACGAACTTGAAGAGAAATATATGATTAATAGCACCTGAAAATCGTTTCGTATTAGTAAAACAGTGCCAAATTTCGATATCACTGGCGATCATAAAAAAAGCGGCACGGAATGACTAGATTGACTTATGAAACGTGTAGGTAGCATTCCGTAAACTTATTCTATACAAATAGAAGAAAAAGATTTACAACCAGTCAAAACACATACCAATTGAATAGTAAGAGTAGGGAAAAATTTTGTAGCCGATGAATTCAAATAGTACAGAAATTCACATTACAGAATGTGTGGTAGTTAGAAAGAAATACGCTGGAGATTTTGGTATTATTTGGAGATTCTGAGATGTACAAAAATTTTCCCAAACATAAACTCTATGTCATTTATTTGCGATTGATCAGAAAGAAGTTTTTAACAGTGTAAGATAACGACCTAAGACATAATTACATTGTATACTGAGTACATAGAAAAGCAATAATTATCAGATATCCAATGCACCTTTTGCGAAAAGAACCTAATCAAAAAGTTTAAAAAAATGTTCGACCTTCAAAAAAACACTTCTGGCAACTTCTTGTGATTCTTGGATACAGATAGATGCGAAAATAATCAGAAAATTATGTCCCGTTTACTCCAGTAATTATTAAAATCAACCATACATATTTTAATCATAGCTGGCCGATAATGTAGGGAATACCGACAGCTAAACATCTTAAGTCGCTCCATGGGCGCGAGCGTAGTAATAACCTATGGCCTGTCAATGCCTCATAATTGACATTAAGTTGTTGGGGGATAATGCTGAGATATGACGTATTATTAATAAAATGTCAATTTGATGAAAATTAAGTAACTCTAAGTTACATCAAATTTAATTTGTTAGTTAACTTGGTTTGTAATAGAACATTTCTCTTCAATATTTTTTTCATTCATAATATTTGAGCTATAAGATCTATTGCAACACTTTCATTAAATTAGGAGTAATTCCAAATTTATGTATAACATATACGCAAAAAATAAATACACTAAGCGAATAAACAAGCTTAAGAGTTACCTAAAAGTAAAAAAAAATTAATAAGTCTCACTGAGGCAGGCACTGCTATCTGGTAGAACTTGTCGACATTATTAAACAAACCCAAATTTAAGAAATTTCTCAATTTATTTTTGGCAGCAGATACATTTTCAATATTTTTATTGTCGCTAGAAAGCGCTTTAAAACTTTTTAATATAAATATGATAGAATTAGTCCAACACCAGCTAAGCTATAAGAGAATTGCCATAGAGAGAAAGTAATATGGATTATTTTTATATTGTTTGCTTTTATGTTGGGATATTAAAGTAGAGAACTACCAAGGGAAATACCATCAAAGACCCAAGCAAATCCCTATAGGGCGTTATTGTAAACACTTTACACATACATGCACGTTTATAGATAATAAATATGTTCAAAGATGTTCCGACGAAGTCCGAAAACAGTGTGTATTAAAACGAAGACAGAATACAGTTACAAAAAATTTAGCGTTAAAATGATTCGCCATCATTTTCTACAAATTTTTCGTAATTAAAACTCATTCGGAAAAATTAAACCGTGTTTCAAGCTAGTTAGCATGTAAACACTTAATTTAAAAATGAAAGAAATGGCTGATACGTCAAACGTACTAATAGCGAGCCAAGAAGTGATCCTCTTCATAAATGACATGCACGCCTAATTCTTGTAACGCCGTTACAGAAATTTAAAATTTCTAAATTTAGAGGTAATTAAAAAAATTAATGATGCAGTTTTCCAGGCTTCATTAATCCTTTACTCATTGCTTAAGATGAACGAATTATATTTATTGTTTACTTGCTTAAATTATATTCACAAACACCTTATTTATGTTGGTAAAGATTTATAATTAAAAAAATTAATGATGCAGTTTTCCAGGCTACATTAATCCTTTACTCATTGTTTAAGATGAACGAATTATATTATTGTTTACTTGCTTAAATTATATTCACAAACACCTTATTTATGTTTTATAATTGAAAACAAATAACTGGTAATAAAATGTTTGCGTAAATTTTTACGAATTTCTCAGCAACAAATATTTCGATTATAGGTATTGCAAGCGCCAAATAAGATGGCGAGTGGTGCGAGTAAGTCCGCGCAGCTTTAGAAATAGTGGGAAACCTTGGTTTTACATAAAGTTGCAAGTTGCGCGTTTTTTTAAATGACTTGAAAACTACTACGACGCATTCCCACCCCACGCCGTCTTATATATACACATAGCAAGCGCCAAATAAGATGGCAAGAGGAGGGGGTGCGCAGAAGCCATTTTCATAAACGTCCTCGTTATATATTTTACTCTAATAAATTATTAATATATTAAGTGATAGATGTGTAGTTTACGGCTCCTATGGTATCTTGCAAATTGATGTAGAACTAAATACAAATCTCCCCAATACTTCTAATCCTGCGCGAACTTACCCCTCCGCTCGCCAACTTATCTGGCGCTTGCTATACATACATATTGTGATATGAGTCATCCGACGGGACGTTATCAAGTCTCTCGGACGTTCAAGAACAAGTCGAGAGAAGTCCGCGTGGATCTAGAATAATGCGGTGGCCTATATATAAGCCGTCAAGGAAGGGGTTAAAGCATTCATTCAACGGGTAGTCGCTGCGTCGAGTTGATATTGTGATAAATAAACATTGATATAAATATTGCTATAATTAGTTTTAAGTTCATATTAAGTGTATTCTGTTTTTATTGTTAATATACCTAGTGTGTGTTTAAATTACCGTTAGTTTTGTTTAAGAACCCCGAAAGACAAATATTTTACAATATAATGAACTAAACGGAATTAAAATTCTTTATAATTACGCCATAGAAATGCATCTTTCTGATCTCATTATTAACGTTAGGAGGTAAAGAACGCATTTCTAACCGTTTTAAGAACTACATATGCCCCCCTATCAATTAATATAAAATATAAACGTACACAATTTATTATATCACATTTTTAATTAACCTCATTTTTAGGTAAATTAAGAAACCAACAAATAAGGAAGAAAATGACATAATAAATGATGGAAAACGTCTTAAAGCACTAAAGACACTTCAGGTGATAGTACTTATTAAGAAGAAACATACCAAACTGAAAGAAATAATGCAAGATCAATAATGCAATATTAATAAATAAATATGGAAAAGATTGAATAATTCCGAATGAAGAACAAACAAAAAAAGAGAAAAAGTTAAAACGGGAGTAAAAATATATTAAAAACAAATAGGTTCACAGATAACCAGTAAAAAGTGCAATATTAATCCAAGATTAGTAAAATAAAGCTTAATGTAATGTCTCTAAATGGATATATAAAAAAATATAGCTAAAAATCTATTGGGCAATATTACGCCCAATATTTTAATATGAAAGTAACACATTCGTTTTGAATAATAATATAAAAAAAAAACATAGAACTATGAAACCGAAAATAGTTTCTCGAAGCCATGATTGACCATAGAACATGAATGGAAAGAGGCGTTCAAGCAAAGAACTATAAGAATTTACGAACAAATTCAATAACACTGGTCTTCATTTTGGCATAGTTTAAAACTTTTACATTAAATTCAAAATTATTTGTTTGCATTCTGTAATTAATTTGTAACAAAAAAAATTGTAAATGAGGAAAATCATAAATGAAAATTTGTCATATTATATACCACAAACAGGTCGGAACATGTTTTAAACAACTATGCGGTTTGCATAAGCATGCGCAAACGCAACATATATTTAAATTCGTTGTGTAGGTATAATCTGAGTTAAGTTACTCTTTTAATAGTGACAAACAGAGACCGGACACATCGGGCTGAAATGGACGTCATTACGACGGACGGTATAAATAGTCTACAACATCTGTAAGGCAGTTCAATATGAAACAAACATGTAAATAATTTACATATCTGTAACTATGCACATGGACAATACACCTCGTATTTTCAGCATTTACTTCTGCTTAATACATATGTTTCTGCCATCTAGGCGTCCTCAGTTAAGCTAGTAAAGCAATGTATACAAATTAACACAAACCTGTTATAAACAACTGCTTTGTATCTGTATTTAAATTTACTGAAATAGCCCGCATAGATCAAGCAAGTTCCGTCTTATAAGAAGACAACTATTTAATAATTGACATCTTACGGGCGAAAGAGACTTTGTCTGGAGGGCTACCTGGAGGACGCCTAGATGGCAGAAACATATGTATTAAGCAGAAGTAAATGCTGAAAATACGAGGTGTATTGTCTATGTGCATAGTTACAGATATGTAAATTATTTACATGTTTGTTTCATATTGTACAAACGCCTTATACGTGCTTAACGTATTGTCATACTTAAACAAAACCTTTTTGTAAGGCAGTTGTTGAATAGCACTATTCATTCGGTTAACTGCACATCTATTTTTTGTGTGCGGTTAACCAAATGAATAGTGCTATTCAATAACTGCGTGATGTACTTGCAGATGTTGTAGACTATTTATGTCGTCCGTCGTAATGACGTCTATTTCAGCCCGATGTGTCAAGTCTCTACTAATAACAAATATAGGTTATGCTTAACCTAGGTTTAAAAATAAATGAATAAAACTAAATATAAAGCTTAAACATAGTTTTAAAATGTCGTTAGCAATATTTCAAGAAACAAAAACAGCCAATTCGTAAAGATCTTCCGATTAAGATGCCATATAAATGTATAGGATTAAAATAAAATTAACTACCATACTATATGGAATAGGCAATAGGCATAGGCTTAGAAAAAATGAGAATTAGAAAAGAACAGGGAGACAAGGTAATAGGGAAATTGAGTTATTTCAAACTTTAGAAATGAACTAACACTAATATACTCTACAATACTGTTTCGCCAAACTTTGGCTTCATCGAGTAATTGTAACTAAATAATTTAGTTATCATCTGATGAAGTCAAAGTTTGGCGAAACAATATTGTAGTGTACCCTATATTAGTGTACAATAATAATTAAATTATTTTGAAACAACTTTTACTTATTGAATTTTAATATGGAGTTTCAAAAAGTAACATTCCGTGCAATCAATTATTTAAAAAATATATATCCAATCTATAATAAATTCTATAATAAAACAATACACTATTTTTTGATTTTCAAAAATATGATGGCAAATCTGAAATAATTTCTAAAGTTACCGCCTAACTTTTATCTCATTCACCTAAAACTAGAAAAAACATGAATTAATTTTGAATAAATGCAGATTGGTATAGACAGGAACGCGAAAATTGTGTTGAAACATGGAGTACAGCACGTCTGATAGAAACAAAAAGACTTCAGTTAAAATCAGGGGATAAGAAGGATGACTCAGAGGAAAAATAGAGGGAAGTCGTCATACTCACGTAGAATATTAAGGAGGCATTGATAAAGAATGAGAGATATAGAAGGGAATGTAAATGTCAGCCTAAATGACCCAGTAGGCTAAGAATAAACCGAAATAGACCGATTAACATTCAAGTCCTAATATATTTTACGCTGAAATTCTCAATGATTATAGATTATAGCGAAAAATATATCAATATACATACTTATATCTAAATAGATTTATACGGCTATAAATATGCATACCTATATAAAGAGACGGCGAAAAAAATGCTGAGAATTACTTTTTTGCTTGTCATAAATCATAAAATATATTTCAAAGAGTTTAAAAGACAAAAGCAATGTTATATTACAAAATAAACATCTTAATACCTATTCAAAAGCAATCCTTAACGACAATAATAGTAATATGTAAAAGTATTGCTAAATAAGAAAATATAGGAAAAAGGGAAATTTAAGATGTTATCTCGTTCAATATACACGATTTATAGTGTCAATAAATTATATAAAAATTTTATTTTGTTTGCTCCTCTTCGTAAAAATACATCACTAATTGCTTTAACGGTTACCGAATTTAAATGTGTAACATAACATATTAATTTTGAAAAAAATCACTAAAAAATATACGTACGTTCTTTAAACTTGAAGAAAGAATTAATTTGCTTATCTCACTTTAACGAAGAAATAAATTTATTAAAATAAATCAAATATATTCCGAGATTTTGAATTTGTTGTATAAAAATCCGATATGTCCTTAAAATACATATATTTAATTGAATCGGCCGATACTTGCTGGAAATCCATTATATGTAAATGGGATTTAAGTAAAACACTTATACTAATTTCCAGTATATATTACACTTTATTATATATATATTAATAAATAGACGACATGTTTCGCTACGATGTAGCTTCTTAGCGAAACATGTCGTCTATTTATTAATATATATAATAAAGTGTAATATATACTGGAAATTAGTATAAGTGTTTTACTTAAATCCCATTTACACAAAATACATACAGGTTAATGAATTTTTCTCTTTGAAACTCTAGCTAAGTAAACAACGACTATCTCAACTTCTCGGGATATATTACTTGACTAAAAAAATATTTTTGGAAAATGGATGCAATTTTACCAATTTTCACTGTACATATTTAATAGTTTAAAGCAACAATAGATGTATATGTAAAATACTGTAAAAACATAATTACATTTTTCTTCAATATCTGGAGGAACAAAAGCTCCAACGTTTTCGAGAGATATTTAAATGGAATCTTAACCTTCGGATGACTAGGTGAAATATGAAACATAAAAGACCGGGTGGGGTCACTCACTGACCCCATAAAGTTTTAGTTATAATATTAGATATTAAAAAAAGCGTTCATACCTCACAAAAGACTTGTCCATTGCCATGAAAACATTTTTTTGGAGACAGAATTCAAATTCAACATATACCATAAATTTCAAATAGAAATTGAATGTTCAAATAGATATATGTATAAAATTAGTTATTGTTTTCATTACATGAATTACATATTTTCGATTTCACTACTGAAATGTGATTCTTGCGTTTACATTTATTCATCGTTTCCTTATCTAAATTTCTGAGACATATGACACAACGGCCTAGTGTTGTAACATTTTCCATGTTTTCATTTGACCTGTTCAATTCTTGTTCATTTTCAGTGACTTGAGTACCCAAAAACATTGTCATAGCGTTATTGAGCGATTAGAGGTTTTACTAATGCCATTTCCCAAATCTTCAAGAAATAATCGCCTGTTGAATATTTTAACTTTCTCGTAATCTTGGTATTTGCTTGTGAAAAGAATAAATGCATTTATGGCTGCCAAATCTACAATGTGGAAGACCAAAACTATGGCCAACGCTTAGTATTACGAGAACATGTATATTTTCCCACTTTGCGGTCCAAAGAATCTACGACTCCTTTGCATTTATTATAATCAAGTTATAACTTGTGGTTTGATATCGTTAGTTTCATCGGATATATCTAAGTCAAAATGTTGCGTAGATGGCAAGATTAAACTTCATTTTTTTGGGGGGGGCCGGGGCATAAGAAATCATCATAGCATCCCGTAAAAACACAGTGTCCGTTGAATGTTGTGCACGATGTCTATTAGGTCGGAACTCTGAAGGAACTTCCTTCCTGTTTTGACGTATTGATCCGGTCAAAGTTTGTCCTTGTTTCAACAATTCTTGTGCAAGATGTAGCGACGTAAAAAAATTATCAGTAGTAATTCCATAACCCGAAGACAAACCTTCTACCAAATATAAAAAAACTCTTTTACCCTGTTCTTTTTCTGGTGTATTGTTTATCATTCCTGTGTAGATTTGCATATTCGAACAATATGAATTTTCTACATCACACAATATCCATATTTTTACTCCATATTATCTGGCTGGTTTGGACTTCATGTACACTCTGAAAATGGTCATCTCACACGGAATGGAACAAGCTGTTCCACAATACACACATTCCCGCTAGGAATGTAAGCTTTTTTTCAGTGCAAAACAAAAATATTCGATATATCCTCAAAAGCTGCTAATTTACATTTTCCCCGCCGTTCTAATCGCGTATCTAGATTGTCAAATCTAATAAATCTAAGTAATTCTTTCATTCTGTTTCTTGACGTCGTTGCGGAAAAAATCATACGATGAAATGCAGGACTCCGATGACTCCATAATTCCAGAATGGGTTCCTGACATGCTTTGAGAGATTCGGCAATAATCAGCAGACCTATAAATGCTTTCATTTCGACGCGACTTATATTTCGCCATTCATCTCCTTTCAACACAACAGCTCTCCGATTAGTTTCTTGAATTGTCAGATCTAAAATATAATCGCTTACGAATAATTCGAAAGCTTCCGTGGGTGTTGTAAATGTTTTCAGTATAATTTGTAAGTCCAGGTTTGTTGACTAAAATATTCCTTGCAGGGCGCCGCCTTACAGATGGCTTGTTTCTTGACCATCTAGTACCATCTTTCGTCAATACAATGTTCACGCCATCATCTCATTCTGAAGATGGTTCGCTATCGGCATCCTCGGATAACTCTCGAACAGTGTCGTCGTCATTTTCACTTTCATTATTTTCAAATACATTGTCTTCAGTCTCTGATATTTCTTAATCAGAAATATCATCACAAAATTCGTTTGAGACAAATATTTTCCGCCATCGTGTTACAGTTGTGACTAATATCCACAATGTATAAAGCAAGACTGAAAACATGTTCGAACACGCATAAATGCGAGTTTCAAGAGATGACGCACATGTGTAAAAGAGTAAAGGTACTCGTCCACGATGCAATATAACTAGCATGCCATCTTGAGTTGCTCCATTAAAATTGAATAACGTGTTTACACATACTACATAAATTGATTGCAATTCGCAATTTTTTGAGTTGCGCCACTTATAGTTTGCGTAATTCAAAATAAAATGGCAAGTTCTGTTTACACAAAATATGCCATTTATGGCACGCAAGTTACACTTGATCATACATGCAATTTTTTAATAAACACCAAGCTGGCAATATTTTCTCTCGTTAGGATTTTGGATGTTTGAAAAGCAATGAGTGATATTACTAAGGTTGCTTGCTGCTTATTTATCTCTTGTGTTAATAAAAAAACGAAAGATTTAGAGATTAGTAAGACAAGAAAATGTTGGGTAAAAGATTGAATAAGAAACCGAGAACAGTGTGATGTGCTGAACAACATATTGAGGCAACTACGGTAAGGGAACGAAGTGTTTTATAATAATTTCCTTAGATTATCTACTGATGATTTTAATGATCAAAGATTAGACTAATGATAGAAAAACATGATACAATAATGAGATAAGCAATACCACCCAATGAACGCCTTGTGGTAACTTTCAGATATTGACTCACAACTACCGGACTTCTTTTTAGTCATTTTCATTCTTTCATGTATATATTGAGATCGTAAACGATTAATTTTGAGTCGAACATTATCATGAGTTATTTGGGGGTTATCTGCAATTCGCTAAATGCCATCATTCCGTTTATTTTTATATTCTTCTTTTTGAATATTCCGTAGACATACATTTTCTTCTATTAATTCGATCAATTTTAGCGTTTGCTCCCGTCACTGCATGATAGGCATTTTGATGGGTAACTGTTGCAACTCAAATGGCATGCCAGAGAAATTCAAAAAGTTTGAATTTCAGTAAACTTGCGCAATAAACATTGTTACACTGCTTGCACGATGCCACTACTAAAATGGCCCGCAACTAGAAAAGTGGCTTACATCTGTAAAATACGTGCCACTTCTCAGAGTTGCTTACCAGTTTACATAGTGCAATCCTAAACTAGATGTCACTTTTCAGATTGCATGTTAGTTATATTGCACCATGGACGAGTATCTTAATTGGAATAAAATTAGAAAACTATGATAGCACATTGACGACCACGTAGGGTAATAAAGTGACCCCAATCGAATTTTCTTTTTTTTCAAATCAGTACCTACATTGACTTCAGCAATAAATAAACTTACTACACTTTGAGTAATGTCAGAAAACTCAGATAAAAAAAATATGAAGCTCTAAGATTAGAAACTGCAAAAAATATAGCAATAATATAAGTAATGGGGAGCCACAAAATCTGGTCATCCGAAGGTTAAACAGGATAAACGAATATTTGGATTATTTAATACTTTTATTTGCCTTCATATCAAAATATCATGCATAGTTCAAAATATTTACTATTAAACAAAAACAAAGGATTAAATATTTAGAAAATTTCGCAAATGTTTAATATACTTGTAAATTTTCTACTTATAATTCAGTCTTCGGGTGATAATTCGAATTCAGATTTCTCGTCAGTTAAACGAACGCTTTAACTAATTGTACAATAGCGGTAATAGAATATAGTGGGAAGCAAAAAAAAGAAAGAATATATTGGATTAAAATATATCGCGTTGTCTATATTTATATGCACACGTGTTTAAATAAATAATTTTCTCAAAAACTTAGTACTAGTAATAAGCTTAACTTTTTATTGTTTTCCATTTATTGTTTGTTTATTATGTTTTAATATGAGCGTTGCTCTATTGTTTTCATAGTTACATAATTTAAAAATAAATACTAGTTTGTGCATACCTTTTATCGAAGTTTAGATGCGTTTTGATTATTTCGTAAATACTTGATACAATCACGCGGGAAATATTACGATTAGATTCATAACAAGGACTATAGATATGAAGCCGGTTTAATATTAATTTTTAAGCTACTAGCACGCTATTGTTTTCCTATTTATGTCGTATTTATGTGTTTGTACATTGAAGATTTTTCTACACTTTAAGAATATGTATTTGTAAAATATCAACACTGATGTTAGATGTATATGAAACTCTTTCATATAAAAGAATTATTTGTTGGGTTTTTTGAGTTTAATCTTTCAAGGCGCGAAAAATTACGTGTGTTTGCGTAAAAAAATAACTCAAATAGTGTAAACAAATTCTTTAACTAAATTTAAATTTTTCTAAATATAAAAGTAGGTTAAATGAGAAGTAACATAATACATTTTAATACTTGATACAGTTCATTCATTTTCATCCGGCGAACCGGATCCTTAACTGTAAAACTTGAAACGACCACCCTTCTCGTTTTTTGTACTTCCTTTGAAAGGATGTACTAAAAAAAAAAACTATAGAAACTAAATGTTCTCATGTATTTGATTTAAGTAAAATACCTACTTGACTATTTCTCATCTAAATTAATATAAAAATCGTTTGCTTTAATATTAAAAAATATTTTGGCGCGCAAAAAAATCACAAAGTTCACTAAAGCTACTTAAATAAAAATTATATAAAATGACTTACATGCTGAGAGACGTCTGTTGATGGGGATTATTATAATTTTGCATTTCATCACAACTTTCACCACCAGAACTACTAGCAGTTGCTTCAGAGTCCACTTCCTGTTGAACTAAACTCACTTCGGTATGTAATAAACCAGAGACTCTCTGCAAATCGTGTTTGTGTTCAGATGCCCAAGATGGTAAATTGGTCATACCAGACACGCCGCTACGAAATGTACTGGTTTCAATAGATCCAGAACCAAAATATCTGGCACTGTGACGTCTTGATGCTGTGTTTGATTGTAATATTGATGATGTTTCCAATTTTCTCACCAGATTCTTCGCTGAACTAGTTGAGATTGGTTTCATCTTTTCAGGGGGAATGATCATATCAGAATGTTGCATTGGTAAAGAAACGTTAGTTGATGTTTCAGACACTTCCACATGAGTAGAAACACCATCTTTCAGTCTCCTTAATGTTCGATGCACATGTTCAAAAACACCTGCCACTTCACCACTAAAATGTTGTCCCATGGATCGTATTTGTATTTTTCTCAGTCTCCTCAGTAAAAATTCCAATTTTCGTTCAAGTTTGACTTGTCTCTTTTGGACATCAGCTATTAAATCTTTGGTTTGTGTTTCTTTCGATAATGATCCTTCTATTAATGGCTCTTCAATACCCATACCGATTACATCCATATCATTAAACAATCCCAAAGAGAATATGGTTTCAGATTCACCTCCAATATCATTATTCGTATTGTTTAAACGTTCACTGTTGCCTTCCATATTTGTGATAACTTGCATAATTTCATCAACATTTTGACCAATATCACCTGTCCCACTCAGATCAGGATCAGGAAATGATGGAAGGTTATTGAACATCTGATCCATATCTGTTGCAGGCTTGTCTTTTAATAAACTTAAAACATTATCTAATCCAGCTTTTTGTAAACCCATTTTGTCTTCTTGGTCACCCATAGATATTGAACTGTGATTCATTATAAAACTGGAATTGATGGAATCCAGTGATGTGTTTTCCGAGGCTTCAATTGGCTTGCCCAATGAATTGTTTTCCTTTTTTATTTCCGTTACAAGCACTAGAGTATTTATATTATCAAGCTCATCATTCAATTCTTTACCATTTGATAGGGATAATTTAGGCTCAGTACCACCCTTAACACATGAGTTATCTTCATGTGAAACATAACTAATGTTTTCATCTATACCATTAATAGGAGATGCAGATTGTGTATCTGGAGAAAGTTTAAAGTTTGCAGCTTGGTTTGGCTCTGTCAAGGCAGGGGCCATGACCTCCACATGGGGATGCCTCACCGAGGCTGTACGTAATCCCATTCATCCAGTGGTCCACATAGAATTATATATTGTCTTTTATTAACAATGTCAATAAACTTCATATGCAGTCCACTTGATCAATAAAAAAATCAATGTTATATAAATTTCAGTTTAATAATATAATTTAAAACTAATCACCTGCTAATTCCATTCTGTAAGAACCAAAGTTATTCCGCTATTTACTTTGTATTACGATAAATTGAAGTTTTTTAAGTAAACACAAATACATACTCCTTGCCAGTGAATGAACTATAAATTATTTGTATTTTATTAGGCTTCCTTAAAACTTACGTTCCATAGAATTGTTCCTAAAGCTTCTTAAAAATATATTATCGGCAAAAGTTTAAATGATATACTCCCACGTGACAAATCCAAGCTTACGAAACGTACTACGGGTGCCGACACTATAATGCGAACCTTACAAACATTGCACCACATTAATCACTTATTACAAAGAAACGAGACAAGTACGTTACGTGTCACTAAATATACTATACTAATAAGTCCTGTTAAGGTTGTAAAACTAAAAATTATACGTCGTTTTTCGACAAACATCAGATTTTTTCTGATATTTTATTGAACAACAATGGCGACTTCTACTCAAACAGTCGAACAACGCACATATTCATTCCGCTATACCAGCAACGGCGGCGTTGAACAGAGCAAACGCGAGACGTCTCTAGCCAAGGCCTATTGCACTGCGTAAGTCAAGCTTATTACAAGTACTTGTTCAGATACAATAAATTATTAGTTCTGATAATATGGAAAATTTAAGGATGTTTTTTACAACTTTATATTTCGTAAGGCATATATGCCGGCAAATTATATTTATTTTTCCTATCTTTACTTAATTCTCGGCGGGAACTTTAAAAGCAATGGATTTACAGTAATTAAAGTTAAATAAACTATGTATTATCTCTTCTCTAATAAATTATTTGTTGAGAAAATATAATTATAAAATACCAATATGACACAAATTTACATATATTTACGTCGCGCATATGATTTCCTAAAATGTCTAACCAACATATTTGTTTATAATAAAATTTTTATTAAAACACCAAAAACATATTTATTATAATTTTTAATGTATCAAATTTGTTAGATATTCCTATACTTTGATAAAATTTCCACAAAACTCGATTAAATTAAGATTCAGTTTTATTAACAAAATGTGATAGCCATAGCTTAAGGATTAAATATTTTTCAATGTATATTTAAACTACTTACATTTCATTTGGATACAGTAATTTCCTTCACTATACATTATAAATAAACCATGTATTTGAAATTAAACTTGAGTAATTCTCAAATTATACATACACAAACCATAATTTTCTTGAAGAACTCATTTCTTGAACTGGAGATGTCATGTGCTATGACATATAAGTTTTAGAGGTTACGTTATGGCAAACGAAGGGTTTTTAAAAATATTGTTTGACGAGAGTAGCAATGTAAATTAATAATAATATAAAGCACTTTTTATAATATCATATTTTATAGGATACTGAACGTAATAGAAATTTGCCGTTTGCAGATAGTGAAATATATCGCACAATAATAAAATATGCTGTTAAGCTTACAGAAGGAGAAGATGTGAAAGATATTTATGATATTGCGTTAGATACGGAGGTAATAAAATATTTCTATTGAATTTTTTTCTGTAACAGAGACTTTTAGTAGAATATTTCTCATAATTTTCAACCGGGAGATACAATTGGTATTCTACCAAATAATAATTTTGAAGAAGTAAATAGAATATTTGAGTGCCTTGATTGTGTGCATTTCATTGATGAAGAATGTGAGATTGTGTTACTGGATAGTAAAAAGTCTAAACTTGCTGCACATTTACCTGCAAAAACTACTTTAAGAGATGTCTTTTTAAAAAATATTGATATTCGGTCACCACCAAAAAAAGTAAGAAAGTAATTACATTTATTTATTATATTATGAACATAGTAGTTTTAGACTTTTCTTAAAATTTTAATAAAATATACCGAAAATGAAGAGGAGAGAACGGTTTTAGAAAAATTATCATCATCAAATTCAGAAGATTACATATCATTTATTTCTAGTAATGGAAGAACTTTATTAGGCTTATTATCTGTATTTCCATCATGTAAAGTTCCAATTGAACGAATTTTAGAAAATATGCCGCCGTTACAACCAAGACCATATTCCATTTCATCTTCACCATTGCTCCAACATGAATTACATGTAATATTTTCTGTGGAGTATTTTGACAAACAAACTAAAGGAATATGTACAGGCTGGCTAGAAAATATTATTAGTCCAATTTTGAATGAAAATAATCTCAATTGTAAATCAAGGATCGAAGTTAATTTTTATTTCCGTAAACCTAATTCATTTCGTCTAAACCCAGATATTTCTGTCCCTATAATAATGATTGGCCCAGGAACAGGAATCGCACCATTTCTGGGCTTTCTACAACATCTGTACTTAGAAAAGAGGATGTTAAATACTTGGCTTTTTTATGGTTGTCGCTATAAAAATAAAGATTACTTACATAAAGATGATCTGGAAAAATACCTCCAAGAAAACTGTTTATCTAAATTATCTATAGCATTCTCAAGGAATCAAGATGTAAAAGTATATATTCAGGATTTAATTAAAAATGAGCCCGCTGAAATTTATAAGAAGTTGATTGATGAAAATGCACGAGTTTATATTTGTGGAGATATAAAAGATATGATGAAAGGTGTAAAAACTGCTATTAAATATTGTTTAGTTAATAATGGCATGACAGCCAATGAAGCAGAATGTACCATCTCAGATATGATCAAAACAAATAAATACATAGAAGATAAATGGATATAAAATAAAAATAAACTTTTATATAAGATGTATAAAATTTATTGTAAAAATATTTACATATAGAAAATATATATTTGGAATAATATGGTGTTTTATTTAAGTTTTATATGATAGTTTCTCTTGAAAGAGAATGTTTATAAGAAAATGTAAAATATCTAATATAATAATACTTGATATTTTCTCTTACCTTATCTTAATAATAACATGGAATAACATTTTTGTAAAAATGCAAGTCAATTATGTCCTTGTGTTTTCAATTTCTTGAATATCAAAAAAGCTGTTGTAAGAGAAATTACCCATTGTAATAAAAAAAATTATTCCAGAATCATAGTCTCTTTTATCTTACATCTACAGATCAAAAATATAATAAATACAATAGAAAAACAAATAAGTCTTATAATTAAATACATAAGTCTGTCAATAATTATCTTCTAAATAAAATACAACCAATAAAGAAAAATATAAGTGTGGAAACGTGTATGCAGATAACTGTTATAAACACGATACACCATTTTTATTGCACCATAACGGGTGTAAAGAATATAATAACCAAAATACAAAATATTTTATAATTAAATTTGGTATGAAAATCAAAATATTTGATTAAATTTTATAAGGCACATGGAAATTTGTACTTGCTTGTTGGTCTCTTTCAAAATGTAAATATGTATGTAATTCTAAATGAATTATATAAAAAAAAAGAAATTGAATATATAAAAGCCCTTAATAAACAAACTATGAAAGATATTCTATGGCTTATTCAAACAATATGATAAGATTGCATTCAAACATAAGCAAACATGCGTTAAAACTTATAAATCAGTAAAGATATGCACCATTCTTAATAAATTGAGAGACGGTAAATGTTTGATTTCATTTCTGAAGAATTTTTTTGGCAGCCTTAATTAAAGGAGTTATAGTAGATAATTCCATTCTGGTTTTCAAAAATGGATGCCTTAGTAATTCCGCTGTGCCAGCTCTCTTATCTACATCAACTTGTAAACAACAATCAATCAAGTCCTTCAAATCATCTGACAAATCGTTCCATCGAATTATATTTGGTCTACCATTGGCAGCTATCAAATATAATGCCCTAAGAGGGGGCTCTTTCAAATACGGCGGTTCACCATCAATCATTTCAATAGCCATTATACCCAAAGACCATATATCAACTTTTTTTCCGTATTTTTTACGTGTAACAACTTCAGGGGCCATCCAATATGGAGTCCCGACCATGGTTTCTCTTTGTTCGTCTCCAATAATATTGGCGCAAAAACCAAAATCAGTAACTTTGACTGATCCATCCATACCTAACAGTACATTATCAGATTTGATATCTCTATGTATAATTCCTTTTGAATGCAAATAACTAATTGCTTGAAGTACTTCATGGCATACAGCTGCTATTTGTCCACCTTTCATTATAGTTTCTGTAACTACATCAGTTAATGGTCCTCCATCTAATAATTCCATAACAACCCATAAATTATCATGTTGGACTAAGTATGCATCCAAAAAATTGACTAAATTTTTATGTTTAAAATCCCTCATTATCTTTATTTCATTTATTAATAATTCTTTTCGAGCTTGTTTTGTAGTATCAATTGATTTTATGGCTACTGATTTCTGAGTTTCTAAATCGGTTGCTACAAAAACTATCCCAGAAGCACCTGAACCCAAATCTTTAAATTGTTTCTTAAATCTATGTAGTGGATTACCTGGATTGCAAATTCTTCGCAATTCTTCCAGGTAATCTATATCTGAAGTTACTATTTCGTCCGTTTTACGTCTAAGAATAGGACTATCATTAACATTTAACTTATCCATACCTTTTGAAATGTTTTTATCGAGAGGTTTGCTGGGTGGTAAAACTATAACAGTATCTGACCTGAAAATGTAACAAAACATAATGAAAACTTTATAAAACCTTATTTTAAATACCTTGAATATCTATCTTCAATGACTAAGTTTTTTTTTTGATCTTCATCTGATATGTCTGAATCCTTACTTTTGTGAGCATCTCTTGATGCCATGTAATTCTCGATATCTGCTGTTTCTTCATCGATACATTCTTCTGTTATGAATTTAAATGATTCTGGTTCTTTCTTTTTCATGGAATAATTGTAATACTTCAAAGCATCGACCACGGCCCCTGGATTTTGACATTTTTCCTGTTCTGTTATTTGGTAACCAATTTGTTTTAACCATGATGTAGGTAGGCCCTCTAATTGTCCAGTTTCCTTGTTCTTACTCACATGAATATCGTGGTTAACATTAGTCGGTTCGCCTATTACGGGTCCAGTACTATCACTGTGATCTTTACGACGAAAGATTTTCGCGAAATTCATTTTTAATCCAACACAAATGAATAGTTTAATTAAAAATTAAAAAAATGCAATCTTCTACTTCATGTAGACGTTCTTTAAACACGTACTCCAGGCGTTTAATGAGAAAAAAATGCCTGACGTACTTGACAATTCACAAAACTTTGGGGAGTGGTGTTTAGGGATTTTCATTTCATCAGCTACATACTTGTTCAAATTATCTCCTTCCACTAAGAATAACAACAAAGAGCGAATTCAAGTCTTTTTATGAGACTTTTAAACTTGTATTTATTTCTGTTTTGGAAAATTTTATAATTACATTTAATATTAAAATATAAAAAAGTTATTGAAAATCGTTAGAGTCACAAGTGTTAATCACCACTGTTACTGTTTAAATAATGATATCTGAATGTAAATAATTTTTTATTACAAGCAACTGTCGAATTATAGTTTGTTACTGAAAATTAAAAACAACTTTTCATGAGTATGTGCATTACACAGAACTATGGTAAATGTAATTAATTTCATGTAGAATGTAGGTACATATTTGTAATTATCACATTTATGCAACCAAAATTACGGTCTCAATTTTCCTAAAACTGTTTTGAAAAATAAAAATATAACACGTTTTGAATAGATATATTGGAAATATTTATAGATAAACACTCTTGAAATGCGGAATTGATTCAAGTTAGTCAATTATAATTAAAAGCACCATTTTGCCCCACGAGATCAGTTTAGAAAACGAGCCGCGATAGCGGCGAGTTTTCTAAAGAGCGAGTGCGGCAAAAGGCCTTATAAAACGAGTTTTTATACTATTTTTTCTATTTTGCATTTTTTACATTAATAAATTGCTTAAATTGGAATTATTTAATTTGAAAGTTAAGAGTTTAATTTTTATATAAAGCATGCAGTTGGTCACATTGATACTTGACATTTTCAAATTTAAATCTTGCTATCCGCGAAGTAATTATATTACATATTATTTATTAATTTTCGTTAACATTACTTGATATTTCATTTAAAAATATAAACATGGGTGACATAGAAACATATATATGTTGTTGTCAATTGTATACAACATACGTTGTTTGTGTAAAATACGGACATATATCATATCTGTCAAATGTACATAATGACAGCAATGATATTTATTTCTGTATTCGAACAACGCCAACATTGAAAAATGAAAAAAAGCGTATCGAAATGAAGCTCATTTCGATACTGTTTTGGGTTTCATAATGAGTTCATTTCGAACGCAAAATAGAAAAAATATTTTTTAAAAGCATATATAATCCATAAACATTTTTGTAGATTTTAAACTTAAGCACTTACACTAATATTTCCACTTAATTTGTATGTGTTATTTTTATTGTTTGCCTTTGCAAAAATTAAATTTACTACCAAAAACTTATTCATTTATATGTTTTATTTATAAATAATAAAGATAAATATTCCTTCTCAACTTGAACACCGCAGTTGCCCATAAGCTTGTCAGATATTTTCATACCAAAATATTTCTCAAATAGAGAAATATATGCCCTAAATAAAATTTTATTTTTATATAATGTAGGTAGCAATTAGATATATAATTAATCCTGGCTGTGATTAAATCCGTACAAATATCGTATTAATCATCGTGTTAATCACTTCTTACACTTTTGTGCGAAAACTTAAATAATCAAATTGAATATTTAGATTACGTTTGGAGTAAATGATTTTGCTTGTCACAAAGTTAACTTAATTAATTAATGATAGGTACGTATAATTAGGGGATGGCCTTCATGTTTTTATATAATTCAGAACTTTGATAGTTATAGCACATTTAAAAGTGTTACGATAAGTTAGGATAAAATTGTAAATATCAAGAATTTATCACCGATATATTAAATTAAAAAATTTATTTGAAAAGCCAGTTATATAAAAATATGTTAATACCTATTTAAGAACTGTTTCTTGTTTATTCGTGCACATATAAAGGTTTTTAAGCAGGAATAAGCAGGCTATATCCAAGTGATTTGAAACAATTTGAAATATCCAATTCAAATCACTTTAAAATACGATCGCATCGTACACAACCAGATTATATGTACGTTAAGTTCTGGCAGAAAAGAAACAATTCAAGTGACAGCAGCGAAAATTTGATTTAAAAAAAATACAAAATTCCGATGCCATCACCTTTCCCGCCGATAAATAAATGTCTTGGCCTTTTTTGGAGTTGGTTCCCCACGTTTGGTCCACATCTTCGACTGTTGTTTGGATTCGAGTGTATAATAATGCACCCATGTTTCGTCACAAGTAACAAATCGCCGCAAAAAATATGTTGTGTTGCGTTTAAAAGTTTCTAAATTATTCATCGATATTTGACACCGAATACGTCTTTTTTCTGTCGTCAGCAAAACGCGGCACCCATCTTACCGAAAGCTTTCCCATATCAAGTTCTTTGTGCAAAATATAAAACACCTGTTTCTTTGAGATCCCCTCTGCCTCTGCTATTTCTAACGCTTTTAATCGTCGGTCACTTAGCAACAAATGGGCTTGATCCACCATTTCTGGACATCTAGCTGTTTTCGGCCGTCCACTGCGAGTATTATCTTCTGAGTTGCTCCTGCCACGTTTAAATTTATTTCCACATTTTCTGACGGTTGCATATGAAGGACAACTCAGTGTATCTCACATAACATCATGAATTTTAGTAAAGGACATGCCTTTCTTTATAAGGAGGAAGGTAAAATTTAAAAAAAATTGCCTACGAAACACGCTTTGTCACAAATTTATCAGACACTAACAGTAAACTGATAAGGCATTAGGGCTGGGCGAAGTATCGATACATCGTCCAATACCCGATACCTCATATAACGAAGGTATCGATTCTAAGGTATCGATTCCAAAGCATCGATACCTATCGATACTTTACCGATTCCAGTACTCGCTAAGTATCGATGTATCGAGTAGCGATGTATCGGGTAGCGAGGTATCGATTCCAAAGCATCGATACCTATCGATACTTTACCGATTCCAGTACTCGCTAAGTATCGATGTATCGGGTAGCGATGTATCGGGTAGCTTACCTTTATGCATTTTTTAAATGTACATAAAAGATGCAATAACAAAGTAAAGAATTTTTAAGTATACAGGTGTCCTAGCTGACGCGGTTTCTTTGATAATCTGTTTATTTTACAGTATAGAGAAAAAAGTTTCAAATAAAAGTTGTCCCTATTTAAACGACGCATTGCTAGAAAATATTTTCAAATATACAGGGTGTCCCAGTTATAGAAAAAGCGTATGTAACTTTATTATTTTAAATGGATCACCCTATATATTATTTTTTTTTAGATTCTACATGATATTTTAAGTAACTTTTATTAAGACCTACCTATACCTATGTGCTTTTGTCTTCGAGAAAATAAATATTTTATCAAAAATTTTGCAATTGCAGCGCTCTCGTTAATGAGCTGTAGGATCAAAACTAAAAAAGGTAGAAAATTTTGGTTTGCGCAAATTGATACGTCTTGAATTGCTTTACTATTTCCAATATTAACATGTATGGATCCTTTTGTTGACATACACTTACTGGCGCCAACATTTGGAAACATTTAAATGCCAGTAACTCTGTTTTTTTTTAAATAGGACACCCTATATCTGTTTACAGGGTTGAATGTAAAATTAAATTCTCTTACTTTTGATATAAGAATGTACCAATTTATCTTCAACCGTTTTAGAGAAAAATGTATATTTCTTCTGCTACTGTCGAAACAGACCACTTCAATTTGCACGAAGTAGGCTACGTAACAATAATATTATGGCAGATATTATATTTAATAACCATTTGAACCATTTATAATTATACACAAGTAATAAGTTTAATTTAAATTTGTATTATAAAACAATTTCTAAGGATAACATTTGTTCACAATCCTTTTATAAAAAATGTAATTACTTTCTACTGACAAAATACAACTGAGTAGGCTGACATAATACTATAAAAAAAACAAAAGTTACAAAATCATACAAATGACGATTGTAAATGTCAAACACATATAGTAGTAAGAGTACCACAATCCAACAGACATTTTGAATTTTGGAACATTTTTCCTGAAGGGGATACGAAATACCAATTTTTCTTTAAAAATTAAACGTTTTCGCCAATTTAAAATGTCATTGACTCGAAAGGAAATGATTGACACGATATTTGTTTTGGGAGAATGCAACCGTAATCCCCTGTTAGCATCGAGATGTTATGCCCAGCAATATCCGGAACGCAGGCATCCGCGAAGTACAGCGTTTGAGTTGTTGCGAGAAAGATTTGAAAATTCAGGCATTATTAATTATAACAAACCAATCCGTATTAGTATGGCGATAACGGAAGAAAATTAATTCTTAGTGTTGGGCTGCATTCAAGAAAATCCTCATACCAGTGTGCGACTAGTAAGCAGAACCACAGAAATTAGTAAAACATCTGTGCATAGAATTATAAAAATGTATAAATTTCATCCCTACCACATTCAACTTCATCAAGAATTACTTCCAACTGATTTTGAACGTCGAGAGAACTTCTGCCAGTGGGCCATTGACAAAATTGACAACGATGAACATTTTTTTAGTTTTGTTATGTTTTCGGATGAAGCAACTTTTCACAAAAACGGTTTTGTTAATCGTCACAATTATCATTATTATGACACCGTCAATCCCCATCAATTCCAGACAACTGGTAGCCAACAAAAATGGTCCCTAAATGTGTGGGCAGGTATATTAGGTACTCGCATAATTGGACCATTTTTTTTTAACCAACATCTGACTGGAGCCATATGGATATTTGAACTTTTTACAAAATGAGTTGGATAATTTATTAGAAGACGTTCCTCTAGCAGTTCTACGTAGGATGTGGATGCAGCAGGATGGAGCACCTCCACATAATGCCGTAGAAGTGCGCCGGTTCTTGACCGAAACGTTCCCCAATAGATGGATTGGACGGATGGATGGATTGGATGGAGTGGAGGTCCAGTAAGCTGGCCCGCGAGATCACCAGACTTGACAAGTTGTGATTTCTTTTTATGGGGTTTCATTAAAGACAAAGTCTATGTTACGCCACCGACTACACCGGCAGATATGTGTCAGCGGATTACCCTGGCATTTCAAGAAATCAGCCCAATCATGTTGAGAAATGTTGAACAATCGTTTAAAAAACGTGTTCGTAATTGTTTCGACCAAAACGGAAGACATTTCGAAAAATAAATTAATGAACACTACATTTGTAATGTGCGTTTCCTATTTCACGCATTTCCTTATGTCTTTTTAAAACTGTTTTTGTTGCGTTTTATGTTTATGTTATGTTTTTATTTGTTGAGAAGTCCTGTTTTGTTAAAATTGTTTATTATACAAATTTAAATTAAGCTTATTACTTGTGTATAATTATAAATGGTTCAAATGGTTATTGTTATTAAATATAATATCTGTCATAATATTATTGTTACGTAGCCTACTTCGTGCAAATTGAAGTGGTCTGTTTCGACAGTAGCAGAAGAAATTACATTTTTCTCTAAAACGGTTGAAGATAAATGGGTACATTCTTATATCAAAAGAAAGAGAATTTAATTTTACATCCAACCCTGTAAACAGATATAGGGTGTCCATTTAAAAAAACAGAGTTACTGGCATTTAAATGTTTCCAAATGTTGGCGCCAGTAAGTGTATGTCGACAAAAGGATCCGTACATGTTAATATTGGAAATAGTAAAGCAATTCAAGACGTATCAATTTGCGCAAAACCAAAATTTTCTACCTTTTTTAGTTTTGATCCTACAGATCATTAACGAGAGCGCTGCAATTGCAAAATTTTTGATAAAATATTTATTTTCTCGAAAACAAAAGCACATAGGCGGTAGGTCTTAATAAAAGTTACTTAAAATATCATGTAGAATCTAAAAAATATATAATATATAGGGTGATCCATTTAAAATAATAAAGTTACATACGCTTTTTCTATAACTGGGACACCCTGTATATTTGAAAATATTTTCTAGCAATGCGTCGTTTAAATAGGGACAACTTTTATTTGAAACTTTTTTCTCTATACTGTAAAATAAACAAATTATCAAAGAAACCGCGTCAGCTGGTTGTATATATGGCCTGTATATAGCATTATATATATTATATAGTATATATTTCAAAGAATGTTGTTGAATTTTATATTATGCGTAGCAAATATCCATATTATAACATAAACATAATAACTATATTTATTACAAAAAAATATCTCAATATTGCAAATTTCATACCGTAGATATGGTAGAATCGATAAATTAATTTTATATCTCTTGAAACCGATATCAAACAAACGATACCTAGAAAACGGGTTATGAATACTGATTCCTAGGTATCGAATCAAGGTATCGATTCCAAGGTATCGATTCCAAAGTATCGATTCAAGGTATCGATTCCAAAGCATCAATACCTATCGATACCTTACCGATTCCAGTACTCGCTAAGTATCGATGTGACAGGTTAGCGATGTATCGGGTAGCGATGTATCGGGTAGCCATGTATCGGATAGCTTACCTTCGTGCATTTTCTTAAATGTACATAAAGGATGCAATAACTTTTTAAGTAAAGAATTTTTAAGTACAGTTCATAAAGTATAAGTTTTCAGTTAGTACTGCCCAAGGGGGAACCGCAAATTGTACTTTATCTCTTTCTAACACACATGAATCCGCGCTATAATACTACTCACGTTTGTCATTTTAAGTTAAGACGTACGTCTTTGAAATATTATATTAAATAAAATGGATAAGTTGTCCAGGAGATAGTCTTATGATATTCAGCTTGCTGTCAAATTATTTGAATACTGTTGTTTATTGACTTTGTTTCCGGTATTCTGACTTCTAGGTTAACTATTCTTCTAATTTGAATATTTAGTTTGTCATAAAAAATTACAAAATCCCTGGTAATTTGTTCGAATATTAAAGTAATAATTTGCGCATAGTTTTCTTGGATAGAATGAATATATTTATACTAGAAAAGAAACAATACTTTTGAACTATTCATGTTCCTACTTTACTCACTATTATTATTTTGACATGTAGGTTATGTATATGCTTTCTTTGGTTATATTGCAAGTGACATACTAAAACTTTGACAATATTGCAAAACATGACGGTTATATTTTATGATGACAAACGGTTATTTCCGCGATTGCATATTGACTTTATTTGACTCTGTAGTACTGATTTGAATCACATGCTTTGAATTTGGCCTTGAACTGAAAACTTATACTTTATGAACTATATATATGCATTATATATATTATATAATATATATTTAAAAGGATGTTATTATTGTGTGTAGCAAATATCCTTATTATGACATAACTATAATTATTACAAAAAAAAATCTCACAATATTGCAAATTTCATACCGTAGTTATGGTAGAATCGGTAAATTAATTTTATATCTCTTGAAACCGATATCAAACAATCAACACCTAGAAAACGGGTTATGAATATTGATTTCTAGGTATCGAATTAAGGTATCGATTCCAAAGTATCGATTCCAAGGTATCGATTCCAAAGCATCGATACCTATCGATACTTTACCGATTCCGGTACTCAGAATCGATACCGTGCACAGACCCGATACATCGGTAAGTATCGATACCTCGATTGGTATCGGTACCCGATACCGAAAACGTCAGTATCGCCCAGCCCTACAAGGCATCGGTTGTCAAAATGTGATGTGTATTTTTCTTATTTCATGGCCTACTCTAGGCGATCGTGCGTATAAGTCACGCATAGACTTGTAAGTGTAAACTAAGAAATTATATCCATTTTGATATCGCTATTCTTTCGAAATTTTTTACGATTATCTTGTTTACCAAGTATTCTACGAATGTAATATAGCTAACAGACTTGATCGACCTTTTAATATTTTTCGTCTAAAGAATTTTATATTATATTTCCATTATAATAGTAAACATAACAAGATTTGCGCAGTAGTTCAAATTTGAATAGTTTTACTTAGCAGACACCTTATTGTGCTTAATATCATATGTCTCTCAGAGATTAGGCAATATTGAAGTTTTCTAGTTTTTGGGAATTTAAATTTTGACATGAGGTATTTCGGAATTTGTTATTAGCAATCTACGGTTTAATCCTCAGATAACATAATCAAAATGTAAATCATTTAGTTAAAATTAAATTAATATAAAAGGGACAACAAAATTTTAGTAAACACATTACCACAAACTACAAATAAAATGAGAACTGATAATATAGTGTAAATAAAAGAAGTGCTATGCGAAATAAAATTATATTATTAGATATTTTTATTAAACGAATACGACTGTTAACATTGTTTAAACAATTTGTTGACATTGCAAATTTAAAAATTCAGATAAATAAAACTAGTTTGTTAACAGTTATTCGGTAAATATCGAATATCACGTTTGCTATAATTTGTCTTAGCAACTATTTAACATGATTCCTATAAGATCGAAATATCATAATTTATTCATCTTTTGGCGAATTTCTTTTTTTTTAATGCCTATCGAATGCGCCTATCTATATTATATACTATTTTATTTTATCTCCTTTTAAAGGGCGCAGCATAGGAAACGCGTGTTGTTCACTACTGAATAACTTCCGCTGTTTTGTTTATAGAAAAAAAGTTCTGCATTAAATAATAATATTTTTATTGTATTTTTGAAATGCACATACATTAATTAGGTTCGGAAAAGAATGTCTTTCCTTTGTTTTGTTTGGAAAAATCTATCCCGCGTTGCGTCAGCACTAAACTTCCAAATCATCGGCAACTCCTCCAAATATATTAGTATATTTACTTTACCTTTACATCTTTACTGTTTATTTTTATAAACCTTTGGCGTCTAAAACATTTATGTCATGACATAACCATTTGAGCAAATGGTATGATTTCCGCCTTTTGGAAACTGTTTTACAGCACTTAGTTTAGTTATGCGATGACGCGTTCAAGGTTTGGAAGATTGAATTATTCTCATACAGTTTCATATTTTTGATGGACATAATAAAATTCGCAGGGTTTCTTTGTATCGAATTTATTACAGTTGCACAAAACCGCATAGACTACATCATCCATACTCAACCAATTTTTTGGGATATACAAGATGCCCCGTATCGTTATGTTCAAATTTTAGGAGTGTAAAAAGTAGACTTCATTTCAAGTAACAAAAAACGCAAAACTTGTATATTCATTTCTATTTGTGTCAAAGTTACAGATCTATAAATGTGATTGCCAGATCATGAACAAAAATGTAATCCTAAAGTCAATACAAACTGATTTTATTTAAAAAAAGTTATACGATTCAATAACAGGCCTGTGATTGTTAACGTCGCATAATAAAATGTTATCCTAAAATAAATAAACACGTGTCGTAGTGCATACAGTAATTTCTTGGAGATCTAAAAAAAAGAGTACTGGAAATTGATTTATGATAACGAAGGTTCTTACTTATTTCGTAAGTGCTGAGCCATGAATATCATACAATAAACAAATGTTCAGATGAATGTTAACGTTGCATTTTATAATAAAGGATTACATTACGTTTCAGTTCATACAACAGCTTATTAGTGAGTGTACACGTTTTCTTTATTCAAAATGCTTTATCGATTTTCTTCTCAAGAGTATGCGGACATGCATTTTGTGTATGGCTACTGTAACGGCAGTGCACATCAAGCAGTTATTCAATACCGACATCGGTTTCCCGATAGGTGCATTCCTCATTACAGAACGTTTCTGGAAGTACACAGACAATTTCGGGAATGCGGACTGCTTGATTATCTTTTCGACCGGGGAGTTAATTTGCTAGCAGGCTTAGAGGAAGACGCAGTAGCTATTATTACAAGGGATCCAACTCTCAGTGTACGTCGAATCGCTAGACAACTAGGAGTGCCACGAACGACGGTTTGGCGAATTTTAAAACGTGAGGGCTTATATCACTATCGCAGGGGAGACGGTTTGCTTGAGGCAGACCACTATGCTCGTCTAGTTTATTCTACCTGGATATTAAGACAGTCGCGGTTTCATTATAATTTCTGCAGAACAGTCCTCTGGACAGATGAATCTACGTTCACGAGAAGTGGTGTTACAAATCTTAGAAACCTGCACAGGTGGTCATCAGAAAATCCCAAAGCTATACGCCCATCTAAATTTCAACATGAATTTTCTATTAACGTTTGGCCGGCCCTAATCGATGAATTGTTGATTGGTCCTGTCGTTCTTCCTGGGAGGTTAAATGCGGACAATTACCTTCAATTTCTTATTGACGAACTGCCAGGTCTTTTAGAGGATGTCCCACTGATTGTTCGACGAGACAGGTGGTATCACAAGGATGGGACACCACCAGATTTCGGGATTGCTGTCCGAAATTGGATTAACGTCAATTATCCAAGATGGATTGGTCGAGGTGGTCCTGTTGCATGGCCACCTAGATCACCCGATCTTAATCCCCTTGACTTTTATTTATGGGGTTACATGAAAAATTTAGTCTACGCGCAAGTTTCGAACACAAGAGAAGAGTTGTTGGATCGTATTCACCTGGCTGCTGAGCAAATCCGACAAAACAAGTATGAAATTCGGATAAGTATAAGTACTTATTCTGTTAGCGTACGGGCACAAGCCTGCATCCAACAAGGAGGTGGACATTTCGAAAATATTATTAATTGAACTTTTTTAAATAAAATCAGTTTGTATTGACTTTAGAATTACATTTTTTTTCATGATCTGACGATCACATTCATAGATCTGTAACTTTGAAACAAATAAAAATGGATATACAAGTTTTGCGTTTTTGTTACTTGAAATGAAGTCTACTTTACACTCCTAAAATTTGAACATAACGATACGGAACACTTGTATACACATAACAGCTATTTCAAACAGGTCGCGGGATTATTTAAAAAATGTTAAGTAGGTTTAGCAACCGCCAAATAAGATGACGAGAGGAGGGGGTGCGCAAAAGCCGTTTTACAAACGTCCACGTTATATACATATTTTACTTTAATAAATTATTAATTTATTAAGTGATAGATGTGTAGTTGTACGCCACCTAAGGTGTCTTGCAAATTGATGTAAAACTAAATACAAATCTCCCCAATACTTCTAATCCTGCGCAAACTAACCCCTCCGCGCGCCAACTTATCTGGCGCTTGCTATACTTACTTATTAAAGAAAAAAAATGTTTTTAATTAGTTTATTGCTAGTTATAATGACACCTTCGAAATTGTAAACTCTCTTTAACTATATACAAGCTACATATTAACTGCCACATGGTACTCTTAAAAGATTATCCAGGTGCGAACCAGTAAGCCTGTCTCTATATATATTCTTTGCAAATTTCATTTTTGAATATGACGACTCACAAAGATACGTTGATACGAACAACGTAAGCAAAATTTGTGCATATTTCTGTAATCCCATATATTGTTCGATCACTATTTTCCAAAATTCCACATACTCCTTTAACTTCCTCTTTTTTCTTTGAAAATAGCTCCTAGATGTGTATTGTTTGTCATCTCAATAAATTCGTAAAAATAATTTTGCATGATTGCATCCAAATACACCTGCGAATTCAAATATTATTTTTTGATTTTCCTTAAATTTCGAAATTTACGTTTAAATTCTTCGCATAGTAATTCTATATCATTCGAAATAATAGTATAATTTTGTCTAAAAATATCAATACCATCCTGTTTAGCTTTTATCATAGTTAGCAACACCTGCTACTAAATTTCCCTGGTGAATAATACAATTAAATGTTATTAGACTTGTCAAGCTATATTTTTTTAACTAGTTTTTTTTATATATATATGAGAAAATTACAAATAAAATCGAGATATCTGCGCCTCTGGTTTGGCCCTTCATTGGGAAAAATTTGAAGGTCTTGGTGAATTAAGTTCTGGTTAGTACACTATCTAACAAAAACTGATCATTGTGATGTTGCTGAAATAACCGTGCTGGAATAAAAAAAAAAAAGCTAAAAACTTTAAGTTTTTTATGTCTTCAATTACGTTGTCAAAAATATGTTTTGTGATATCGCCTATGCGTCTAACACAGGTAGAATCTAAGAACTGTATTTTTTTAATATCCCAAATTATTTAATTTTTGTTACTGAATCTATTAAACAGTACATAGGAAGCATTTATGAAACACTGACGACACGACATTTGCTGTTGCAATGAGTTTTTATAAAAACCCAATTTCTCACGCCTTATAAGACATCCCTGAGGAAAAGTGTTATGGAACGATTTGTGTTTAGTGGTGAAAGGCAAACGATATTGCATTTTTTTAATATAACACTTTCGCGACATATTAAACAAGTTGTTGAACCATGTGTATTTTGCACTACAAAATAAACAACTTCGCAATTGTTTTGAAATGGTCTGTTTTCATCAAATATTTTGCGTTTGTATATGGAAGACACTCCTGACATGGTGGTAAAAATTACAGTCTCTCAAATATAAAAAGCAGTGTAATTTGTTATAACTCACTAATTAAAATCTCGCACGACACAATTTAAAATAAAAACCATTGCGACCTGCAGAGTGTAGATTCAAATGACAAACGACGTGGGGTAGGCGAGGGCAGGAGTACGGAAACATGCGATGGGTTCGTCGCAGGTATACGAGGGTTGTCTTTTATATTTTGCATATAGAGCTGGAATAAAACAGTGGATAGGTTTTAAAGACTTTATTGTTTTTCGAAGTATTCTCCACGAAGATTACTTAATATACTTTTGCATGCGTTCGAACCAACTCTGGAAGCAGTTATTCCACTCGTTTGTTGGTACTGTCAAAATTGCGTTTTTTGAAGGCATCGATTGCTCCTTCTGACGACTGCAATCGTTGACCACGCAGTCCGTTCTTAATTTTCGGGACTGTACAGAGGATGGTCTAACAATTCGACGTTTTGTGGCGTTAAAAATTCAATTGTCTTGCGAGCTGTGTGCGAACTTGCATTGTCTTGGTGGAGGATGATTCATCGTTGTGGATTGGTTTCTCGGAACTCAGCGATGATTTGCGGCAAACAAATGGTTGTATACCAATCGGAAATAACAGTTCGTTGATCTTGTAGAGAAATTGTTGCTACATGACTTGGTTTCGAGACAAATGTCGCGACCATCTTTTTGGAGAAACTTCAAGAACAGATGACTTTTATCGGCTTTTTTTCACCTTGGAACACCCAACCAGACGATTGGCGTTTATTTTCTGGCTCATTATGAGTAAATACAAGATTCATCACCACTCACGATGTTGTACACGTTTTTAGAGTTTCCTGCGTTGAAGCGGTATAGTTTTTTGACAAGCTGTTTTCTGTTCTTCAGTCAACAGATGCGGTATCCAACGGGAAACTAATTTTCTCACATACAATTCTTCATGAAAAATTTTTTTTGAATTGAGGTTTTTCAAATCACCAATGATGCCTCAATTTCGCGATATACTACATGTTAATCTTCGTTGATGAGCTTGCGGCATCTATGTTTTCCTGAGTGACTGCCGCTTTTAATGCACTTTCTCTTGGATCGTCGCTAAGACTAATCCGTCGACGTTTGAATTCTCTATACCAACGAGAAATTGTTGTCTGACGTGGTGCTTCATTACCAAAAAACAGAAACCAACTTGGCGAGGCATTCTTATATAATAATCTCTTCGAAAATAATAAAAAAATTTCACGGTTTAATTCCATTTTTCGACTAACTTATCAACTTTAATGGTTCGTTGTAACTACAACACTACATGTAGCGCATTGAAACTTTGAATTTAGCCTAACTAAAGATAGAGGTTAATTTTTAGTACTGACATTTGATTAGTAGCGCCCTCTGTGTCCCAGTACCCTAAACATAAAAGACATCCTCGTACCTACGCGTCACGTGCACTTAGTACCAGATTATACCCGGAAACAGTTGAATATTTTGAGTAACGTCAGAGGCTTGTTATTTTTTTTACCTACCCTCGGTTGGTCGGGGATTTGACTGAGCCACTCACAAAAGCTCGGCGGGCCGCAGGTTGAGTATGGAGGGACCACCATCGTTTATTTCTTGGTTAGGTAATTATTCTTAAGCACTTTTGAATGTTTATAAGAAGGTAGTTGCTTAATAGAAGAAATATTTCCTGACATATGTTGTCCCTGGTTAAACAAAAATAATAATTTGATTGATTCGGTTTTTATTTGATGAAGATCCATAATTTTAAATGGAAATAAAACTAATAGTTAAAAGGAGTATGTAACTTACTCCAGTACGTAGTACCTGACGAAGCCACTGCACTGCGTTGGCGAAACAATTGTCGTTTTATGATCAAATATTAAATAAGTGAAGATTTAACTAATATCCATTTTGAAAAATGATGATTAAACTCGCTTTAAATTCTCATTTTACCTTTGTACCTTATGGGTTTGCGCTGAAGTAATTTTTATATGGCAAATTAATGGCAGCACGACTTAAATTTCACATTAGGTACAATTGCGGCATTAAAAAGCGCGTACACTTGAAATTTTTCTGTGTAATTGTGTCTTTTTTACAAAAGCCAACAGTATTTTATATTGCAATTTAATTGCGATATGTCATACTGACATGCCGCAATTAAGTATTGTCCAAAAAACCCAAATAATTACTTTAATAGGAGAAGGATGCAAATTATGTATCTGTATATGCATGGACACACAGTACGTATTTACCAGCGTTTGCTTCAACCACCAGACGCATGCGTTTCTGTCTAACGACTTCATCAATGGAGGATTTACGAAGAGAAACGACTGTAGTATACTTCGCGGTCATGTAGCAAATTTTGTTCTATCTGATGACACCTGATAACCTCATGACATCTGACGGACAAAACCGACTACGCCGATGCAAAGTGTTTCTTCTCGAATAGCTACGCTATTACAGGAAAAGAAAAAATACGCATATTTCTGTGAGTCCATTAACTCGTCGCCAGGTGGCGTAATATACCAAAAACAAATTAGCATATTGATGCGACAACTCACATCAAGCTTTGATACAATAATTTGTTTTTGGTATATTACGCCACCTGGCGACGAGTTAATGGACTTACAGTAATATGCGTATTTTTTCTTTTCCTGTAATAGCGTAGCTATTCGAGAAGAAACATTTTCTTCGCATCGGCGTAGTCGGTTTTGTCCGTCAGATGTCATGAGGTTATCTGGTGTCATCTGATTTGCTACATGACCGCGAAGTGTACTGCAGTCGTTTGTCTTCGTAAATCCTCCATTGATGAAGTCGTTAGACAGAAACGCATGCGTCTTGGTGGTTGAAGCAAACGCTGGTAAATGCGTACTGTGTCCGTGCATATACAGATACAAATTTGTATTATTTTGTATCAAAGCTTGATATGAGTTGTCTAATCAATCTGCTAATTTGTTTTTGGTAGGAGAAGGATGGTCAGTCAGAAGATTTATAGTTAATAAAAGCACTATTCAAAGAGTTAAAATCAAGTGGGAGGTACAGAGAACTCTTCAAAGGCAAAAGGGATCAGGCCAAAAGAAAATATCAACTGCTTAACAAGATGAAAATCTCTTAGAAGTAGAAAGAAACCCTCCTTTGAGACCGCAGTAAGTGCGATTCATATAACTAATTTCCCTGAGCGTGTGCGCACTGTAAGGAACCGCATTAAGAAATATTCAGATTTAAGAAATCGAGCGGCTGCTAAGAAAGTATTTCTAACGGAGCGTTTACTTAACGTTTTGGGAAAATGGGAAGGTTTTTCAATCCATGTACAACGAAAGCATTCGAGTATACAGACCACCGAATTTAAGGTTCGAACAAAATTACATCCAAAAAACTAATAACAGCGGAAGATTCTCAGTAAATGTTTGGAGGTGGATTTGTGTGCAAGACCCAGGGGTCTGTTGGAGAATTGAGAACAGATTTACTTCCGATACGTATATTACAATCTTGCAAGACGTTTTCCTGCCATCTGCAGAAATTTTATTTCCTGAATTTCATATACCAAAATGATAATTGCCCTGTCCATATATCTATAGCAGTTCGAAACTAGTTTCGGGAAAATGACGTGACGCGTTTGTCGTGGCCTTCTAAAAGCCCGGATTTAAACCCAGTGGAGAATGTATGGGGTTATATCACGAAGCAAATGTACAACAATAACTTAAGACCTGCAAATGCCCTGGAGTTAGCAGAGAAGATTGAAGAAATTTGGAGCGAAATTTCTCCGGCCTATATTCGTTCATGAATATATTATTCCATACCTCAGCGTTTGCAACGCGTAATAAATAGTAATGGAGCTGCTTCAAAATATTAGATTTCTTTTAAATTATAAAGGTGTCCCTTATCGATATGTTCAAATTTTAGGAGTGTAAAGTAGACTTCATTTCAAGTAACAAAAACGCAACACTTGTATATCCATTTTGATTTATTTCAAAGTTACAGATCTATGAATGTGATTGTCAGATCATGAAAAAAAATGTAATCCTAAAGTCAATAAAAACTGATTTTATTTAAAAAAGTTCAATTAATAATATTTTCGAAATGTCCACCTCCTTGTTGAATGCAGGCTTGTCCGCGTAAGCCAACAGAAGAAGTACTTATCCGAATTTCATACTTGTTTCGTCGGATTTGCTCCGCAGCCAGGTGAATACGATCCAACAACTTTTCTCTTGTGTTCGGAACTTGCGCGTAGACTAAATTTTTCATGTAACCCCATAAATAAAAGTCAAGGGGATTGAGATCGGGTGATCTGGGTGGCCATGCAACAGGACCACCTCGACCAATTCATCTTGGATAATTGACGTTAACCCAATTTCGGACATCAATTCCGAAATGTGGTGGTGCCCCATCCTTGTGAAACCACATGTCTCGTCGAACATTCGAACATTCAGTGGGACATCCTCTAAAATACCTGGCAGTTCGTCACTAAGAAATTGAAGGTAATTGTCCGCGTTTAACCTCCCAGGAAGAACGACAGGACCAATCAACAAGTCATCGATTAGGGCCGCCCAAACGTTAATAGAAATTTCATGTTGAAATTTAGATGGGCATATAGCTTTGGGATTTTCGGATGACCACCTGTGCAGGTTTCTCAGATTTGTGACACTACTTCTCGTGAACGTAGATTCATCTGTCCAGAGGACTGTTCTGCAGAAATTAAAATGAAGCCGTGACTGTCTTAATATCCAGGTAGAATAAACTAGACGAGCATAGTGGTCTGCCTCAAGCAAACCATGTCCCCTGCGATAGTGATATGGATATAATCCCTCACGTTTTAAAATTCGCCAAACTGTCGTTCGTGGCACTCCTAGTTGTCTACCGATTCGACGTACACTGAGAGTTGGATCCCTTGTAACAATAGCTACTGCTTCTTCCTCTAAGTCTGCCGGCAAATTTACTCCTCGGTCGAAAAGATAATTACGCAGTCCGCATTCCCGAAATTGTCTGTGTACTTCCAGAAACGTTCTGTAATGAGGAATGCGCCTATCGGGAAACCAATGTCGGTATTCAATAACTGCTTAACGTGCACTGCCGTTACAGTAGCCATACACAAAATGCATGTCCGCATACTCTTGAGAAGAAAATCGGTAAGGCACTTTGAATAAACAAACGTGTCCACTCACTAATAAGCTGTTGTATGAACTGAAACGTAATGTAATCCTTTATTAAAAAATGCAACGTTAACAGTCATCTGAACATTTGTTTATTGATGATATTCGTGGTTCAGCACTTACGAAATAAGTAAGAACCTTCTTTATCATAAATCAATTTCCAGTACTCCTTTTTGAAGATCTCCAAGAAATTACTGTATGCACTACGACACGTGTTTATTTATTTTAGGATAACATTTTATTATGCGACGTTAGCAATCACAGGCCTGTTATTGAATCGTATCTTTTTTTAAATAAAATCAGTTTGTAGTGACTGTAGAATTAATTTTTTTTTCATGATCTGACAATCACATTCATAGATCTGTAACATTGAAACATATAAAAATGGATATACAAGTTTTGCGTTTTTGTTACTTGAAATGAAGCCTACTTTACACTCCTAAAATTTGAACATAACGATACGGGACACTTGTATATGTTACATACTTTTATTAGAAATATAGATTATGGTAATTTATATGAATTTTCGTTTGACGTTTTAAAAAAGTTAAAACTGACATAGACTGATTTACATTATTAAAATATTGCGAAATGCAGCCTAAAGAGTTGTACGTGTTTTTCAATGCCGCAATTGTACATGCACCTCCATATTTATCAAAGTATAGCAAGCGCCAATTAAGTTGGCGCGAGGAGGGGGTGCGCAGAAGCCGTTTTTAAAAACGTCCACCCCCACTACTCAAGTAATTGTCAGAATACATTTGTCATTGACGTTTGGCGGAACATAATGTCTTTGCTAGGGGATCATAAAGTGAATACGCTCAGAGGTTAGAATTATCTGACTTTTGATGTAAAATCAAATACAAATCTCCCCACTACTTCTAATCCTGCCCGAACTTACCCCTCCTCGCGCGAATTTAATTGGCGTTTGCTATTCGTATGTAAAAAAACTAATCAAACTTTAAAATAAATATTGAGTATTTGGCTTTGTGTTGTAATTTGCGTTTATTATTTTTGAATATACCATTATATTATATTGTTAATTTGAACAAAATAAGAACACGTTTATTACAAGATTGTTTATAAATATATTTACAAAATCTATATATACAAGTTCAATATCGTAATAAAACATTATAATATACAATTTATTTAAAATTTCTTTGAATCTAAGTAAATATATTCATGATAACCCTGAAATCGAAAAACAGTGTGTAATAACAGGGAGGATACAGACTAACAATAACAATTATTTACAAATAAACTATAAATACAATGAAATACATCGAATAAAAATCGGTTTACTTTCCTCTTCAATATAATTAAATAACATTTACGTCTATCTATTTTTCAATTATCATCGTCATCATTATTAATAATATATATAACAAGAAACAATAAATTGCAAAATTTAGGTACTTAATTATTACATATCCCATTTATTTTATTTGCTTCTCTTTTTTCATTTCTATCCTCCATCTCACTCCCTTCTCGCTCTTTCTCTTTTAATTAATTTAAATTAAACGTACAGGCAGTGTACACTTTCATTTACAAATTTTAATCAATGTATAAGAAAAAGGAAAACGGGAAAATTAAAAAAATTACCTAAGATTTTTCTTTAATATAAACTCTTCTCTCTTATTACGCTTTTTTGTAATTTTTTTACAATCACTAGCCCCTCAAGTTCTTTCATCTTAGATATATCGGCACGTAAGGATCAATGTACAATATGCCGATGTACGACTTGAAGAAAAGTTACCGTCGGATTGGATGGTACTTTTGATTAGTAACATTTGGTTCCGTCATTCACTATCGGACACAACCTTTTTTCTTTTTTTCGGTTGCTTTGGTTTCACGATTTCTTCTTCCTGTAAATAGAAAAAAGAAAAAAAGGTAATACTAAATCAAACACACACATAATCGATCATAATGATATTGTAATTAATCATAAATGTCGCCTTCATTTTATCCACTAAATTAAGTTGTTTCATCAAAACTAATTGAATTGATTGATTCGGCTTTTACTGGATGAAGATCCATAATTTAAAATAGAAATAAAACTAATAACTCACAAATCTTTTTAATAATATCAAATATTATTAAAAATTGGATGTGAAGAACACAATACAATTGGTTGCAAAAAAAAACGGAAAATGTCTAGGAATAAAAACGTCAGATTTTTATATTTTTCCATAATCTGAAAATGGCTTATTTCTAAAAGGTTATGTTAGAACTGACAATAAAATGAACTTGACAACCTTGATGCAGGAATCAAATTATGTGAGCTGGTAATTTTTGAAAGCAAATTGTAAATATAATGTTAATCGTCGTCGCGTTCAATAAAATCAAGAGCAAAATCACCAAGAGTATCTACTAACGTATATTCAATATGATAAATAATTTAAAAACAACTTAACAAATTAATTATTATCAATAGTTGGTCATAGCTCCGTTTTTTTCAATAACCAAATGCAGACGCCTAGGCATTGAATTAATTAGGTTTTGACAATATTCCACTGTTAAATTATGCCACTCATCTATTATGCATTTATCAGATATTGACGGTTTTGAGGAAAAAAAATTTCTCGAAGCATTTTTTCACCATCAAGCTCCATACATTTTCAATGGGGTTAACGACAGGATTTTTCGCTGACCATGGCAATATAATAATATTGTTGGCCATGAACCAGTTTTGTGCAAGAGCTGAAGTGTGGACCGAGAAATTATCTTGCTGGAAAACAAAGTTATTGACAGGAACGACTTCACCGACCCAAGCATAACTTCTTCCAAAATTCTGGTGTATTAGCGTTGAGAATGTCCTCTACAATACATAACGCCCTCGGTCCCCTCGCACTGGTCGATGCCCAGACATTAAAGATGAATTAGTTTGCTGCGTGTATCTTTCTACAAAACGGGTATTTATTGGGCTATACACCTCCACCCAGCATAATTTTATTTAAATGTTTTCTCATCTGAAAACACTATATTCCAAAGATGTTCTTGGAGAAACTGAAGTGCAAAACCAACTCGTTGCTCTTCATGAACATCAGTGAGAATAGGTTTTTTTTACAGCATAATAATTACCCAGCTCTGATCTCACAATCCGACGAGACGCTGGGAAGCAAGTCTCTCCTATAACTTTTACCGGGTTTTGTCGTAAATATTCAATTAAATATTCAATTTATTTTATTCGCCCTATCGTACCGACTCCTACCCTGAATTCTGCTGTTAAATCAATGATTACCCTGCCACCTTCAAGGTACGCGATTATTCGAGCCTTATCCACGGGATTCAAATGCGGCATTACAGCAAAAATTATTTGAATGTGAGTGACACAAATGACAAATTGACAAAAGCAAATTCTCTTCCACTATAGAAAAAAATTCATTTTCCGTTTTTTTTTGCAACCAACGGTACAAGTTCATATATTTGTGAAAGTATCTCTCCAGTGACGTACACAGGTGTTTCATCTTACTACAGAATCTCCGGTACGCTCCACTGGAGAGATACGTTCACAAAAACAACAACGTCACTATATTACAGAAGTTATTAAGACAAAGTGTAGCAGAACATTCAACGCTGCACATTGACAAATGCCAAAACAATTATCACTGTCTCAATAACAAGTGCAGAACTAACCCAGGTGCTCCATCTGACGGTACAACCGCGACTTGCAGAAGCTGTATTAACGCGTCTTCACTCTTTATCGAACAAACCGAATGCGTATATAAAAAATGTTTCAAATTATTTTGTTATAAAACTAATAATTAAAATATTAATTTTATTAATATTTATTCGTAAAACGATAATTGTTTCGCCAGCACAGTGGCTTTATTTGGGTACTTATTAGAATACGTTACAAATTAACATTGGTATACATAAATATAAGAAACTTACTATTATTTTACAACTTTACAAGACATTATAAAATAATAGTAACCTTTTTGTATTTTTCTATCCCGATGTTAGTTTGTAACGTGCTCTAGTAAGTATCCGATGAAGCTCCTGTGCCGGTGAAACAATTGTCGTTTTACGAACAAATATTAATAAAGTGAAGATTTTAACCATTACTTTTATTTTTATAATAAAAAATAATAAAACGAAAGAAACATCGATAATTTCTACAAACTAATAATATTTGTCAACCAACATAAGAAATACTCAATAACACGACAATTATTTACATAATATACAGTGTACTAAAATAACCACTTAAGCTAAAATTTACAATATTAACGATTAAGATGCATGCATTAACAAGTTAAACAATTTTGGTAATTACAGTAGGTTCATGGCAGCTATTTCAAGAACTTCCAATGATGACATAAATACTTTAACACGTAACAGAGACAACGTTAACATTTCTGTTCGCAAAAGGCGTAGATACTATAAACAGCCGTAGCCGTATGTACCAGCCACCCTTGGAAAAGCTAGTTTTATGAATATTATTACACTTCAGGTACGCTGAGTAGACAAGGGTTTATTACAGTATATTATTAAGAAAGGATATACCAGTAAAATTATTATTTGAGAATATTTACAAAAAGCGAACATTAAAGTGATGATGTGCGTGTAATTTTGAAAGTAGGGCGTAATACATCTTCCCGGACTCTTGAAAACAAAAGGCTAGAGCATCAATAAAAATTTATTTTTAAATATAATTACAGTAGCCGTTCGATTATGTGAACTAATTAAAACCTTACCTGTTCACAGAATCGAAATGTTCACTCAATCGAATGTGCAGTTTAAAACGATTATTTATATGTATATGTATTCAGTTACATCAAAAAAAATTAACAAATGAAAAATATACATGTTCTACATAGACACGTACATACATACATGAATACGTAATGATTTAAAGAAGTCAGTTTTGTTTGTTAAAAAAACAGGTTAAATTTGTTTGAACCTTTTTTTCTTTTAAACATCTTTGAACTGCGATTTCTTTTATTCTTCGCAAAGTTAATAGATCTTCAGAATTTAGCATGTTTTGTTCTGCCCAAGAAATCACTATATTAAGTCCTTGTAAAGCTTCCTGAGTGGGGATGGTAGTTGGCATTGGCTCATCATCCATTGTTTCTTCCGCACTTTCAATTTCAATTACATCCTCTTCAAGATCTTCTATGACATCCGTATTCCAGTTTTCTATGTCTTTACGGCTGTATGTTATGTTTCCGTTCACTTTCTGTAGTAATGCTACAGTTTCTTGATATGTCACTGCCTCGACGCTGTTCTTGTATTTTTCTTGTAGAATAGCCAATGGAACATCTTCTGAATCAGAGTCGCTATTGAAAGAATCTTATAAAATATTTTTCCAACACTTAGCAATTATTTCTTCTTTCACATTCATCCATGCTAATGCCAGATGTGTAACAGCATCTTTTAGACTCAAGTTTTTAATGACAGCTGAAATATTATTGATATCAGAAGCAACTATTGTGGATAAAAGGCTTCTTCTATAAAACAATTTTTTTAACCTAATGACATTCTGGTCCATGGGCTGTATAAGAGCTGTTACATTCGGAGGCATGTATACAGTAAGAATTTTTCCATCATCGGAAACCAAGTTTTCTGCTGGTGGATGACTTGGAGCGTTATCCAAAAGTAGAAGAGCTTTTTGTGGTAATCTCTTTTGTATCAAAAATCTTCGAACCTGCGGGACAAATGAATGATGAAACCAATTTTCAAATACCCCCGACGTCATCCACGCATTTTTCGTACTTGTGTATTGCACTGGAAGTGAAAAGTTTTTAAAGCATCTTGGATTTGCGGCACGCCCAATCACTAACGGTTTGATTTTATGTTCACCGGTTGCATTGGTGCATGCTAGTAAAGTAACTCTACTTTTATCCGTTTTCCGACCAGGGACCGATCTTTCTCCAGACGTAACCAAAGTCCTTTCTGGGAGTAATTTCCAAAACAAACCTGTCTCGTCGGCATTGTATAATTGGTCATGTATTAATTGTAGCTCCTCTATTTTCTTTCGAAGATAATTCTTGAATGGACCTACATGCTCCGGAGCAGCTGATAACTTTTCTCCCGAAATTTTTAAATGTCTTATTCCAAATCTTCGTTTAAATCTTTGGCTCCATCCGTCACTAGCATTAAAATTAGGATTTTCAGCGATAGTTTCATTGATAGCTTTCGCTTTTGTTTTTAAAAGTTCAATCGAAACCGGTATATTTTTAAGTCTTTGTGTACAAAACCATGAATATAATTTTTTTTCCATTCGTGGCATCTTACAGGATTTTAAAGTTTTTCTTTTCCGTATTTCACTGCGCCTTGATGTGACTTTTAAAATGTCCCGTTTTTTATTTTTGATTGCACATACTGTGGATTTGGCAAGCCCGTACTTTTTAGACAAATACGTTACCCTGCTTCCACTGTCCAGACTTTTTAAAATTTCACATTTTTCGAGCAAACTTAACACTTTTCGCTTCTTTTTATTGTAAACACAAAAATGTTCTAGCACAGTACACCTACAACATCAACAGAACGCAGAATTACAACTAAAATAAAATACATACATACATCTGTCCGCTGTTCTTGTAAGTTACGCGGGCGAGTCAGCAAAATAATTCATACGCCGGGAGTTTACCCAGTTCACTGAAACTGAATCGAATGCAGCAAAATAATTCATACGCCGGGAATTTACCCAGTTCACTCAATCGAATGTGTTATTGTTCACTCTATGGAGCTTTACTAATAAAATTTTAGTTGTTCATATAAACGAGCTGTTCACTGAATAGTGTTCACTCTTCCGAGCGGCTACTGTACTTGCTTTTGAATATATGTATTACACCGTTTACATATCATCTTTAATCCATCTTAAAAATATTATATTTGTTTCTCTACTACAGCTGCTAAAGTTCGTTACCGTTGCTAAATTTTGTCTCCCTTAGAGTTTTCTTTTTGAGATTCGGAAACAAAAATAGTCACTGAATCTGGACTATAAGGTGGACGCGACAATCAGGAATTGTCTTTTGAAAGTCTTGACTTGTGCACTGGTGCATTGTCGTAGAACAACCGTTAATTTTCAGCGTTTTTTCACTTTAATCAAATCTCTCAGATGATGTATCACGCTTACATAATACTCTTCATTAACCGTACTACCTTTATTCAGATAATCAATCAGCAAAATTCGTTGACAATCCCAAAAAAACAGTTGCTATTATTTTTTCTGCAGAAGGGGTGATTTTTAAACTTCTTGGTGTGGCTCGAGCTCTTAACATGTCACTGCATCGACTTTAGGTTCTATTCTGAATCCAAGTTTTATCTCCAATGATAATTAAGGCTTAACATGGTCGATAATTAAAGCTTAACATGTCACTGCATCGACTCTAATTTCGATTCTGGATCCAAGTTTCATCTCTAGTGACAAGTCGGTCAATAATTAAATCTGGTTCGTTCCCATAAAGCGCTGAGAATTGTTCACATGTCTGTACCCGGACACGCATTTGCAATGGCGAAAGTATTTATGGAACCTACTTTGCAATAACTTTTCTCATTTTAAGGTACTCGTGTAGAATTCTAATGTACGTGGTTTCTGAAACACCCAGTAAACCTAGTAATTATCGGTTTATATTGCATCTCCTCCTACTGTTACCTTTCCGTATTCATGCAATATGTAAAGCTGAAAAGTTGAATGAATTGGTTTCCCATGAAATTATTTAAAAAAAAAAATTTGAATCAATAAATGCGTTCTTCGCATTTAATAAAACTATCAGAAACGTTTTCAAGACCGATAGTTCATTAGAAACAGATATAAAAAATTGATGTTATACAATAAGCTCTAAAGGCCGCTTTACAGTTTGCAATTTTTCTTCTAGCAATTTATCCTGCACGCTAAGACGTGGCTTTACATTTCGCAATTCTTACGTGCAAGTCCGTTAAATATTTTTTTTTCAATCAAGTTGACCAACACAAATATTTATCACAAACAAAGTAACATACAGTTCTGTGCAATAAATTGGCGTACACTTTATATACGATAATTTGATTTCCATAATTACGGGATAAATATAAATGTATATAGGCTTTGACACTTCCATTTGTCATATCGCGTCAAATCAATTTGTCATACTTGACTGACAGATATAGATCGAAATATGCCCGCGCATTTAGATTTGTTAAGTAAGGCTCGCATTATAGGGAAATTTGAAGATAACTGGTCAATTAGAGCAGTAGCACAGCAATTTGACATCACTAAATCTACTGTGCTAATAATTAAGAAACGGTGGGAGGAGGAAGGAACAGTTTCGAGAAGACTTGGTTCTGCTCGTCCACGAATATCGACACACAAAGAAGACGCGCTGCTTTTGTGGCATTTGAGGGAAAACCCTTTTAATACCGTTAATAATGCTAAAATTCAGGCGCGGCTCGTGATGACGTATTTGGGAGTGGAAGTACAATGATGCGAGTGCTTCGTGTATTCTCGTGTACTAACTGTAACGTTTTCTTAGTAAACACCGAAAACACACGAGGCACTCGCATCATTGTACTTGCACTCCCAAATACGTCATCACGAGCCGTGCCTGCTAAAATTGCAGTAAATTTTCCTGGATCACCGTTAATAATGCTAAAATTGCAGTAAATTTGCCTGGATCACGATCCACAGCTAATCGGAGAATTCAAGAATCAGACTTGAAAAGTTGTGTGACGGTTAAAAAATTATCGCTGGAAGAAGTTCACAAACAAGCTGGATTATTATTTTCCTTAGATCATGTTTATAGGGAATTGCCTTTTTAACAAAATGTCATATTCACCGACGAAAACCTATTTCAATCTACTTATAATGGTCGTATACGTGTATATAGACCGCCGCATGCACGATTTAATGAATAATATATATATATATATATATATATATATATATATATATATATATACATATATATATATATATATATACATATATATATATATATATATATACATATATATATATATATATATATATATATATATATATATATATATATATATATATAACGTGTGTTCATTTGAAAAGTCAATCTAGGTTACTTTGAAATTGATAGAATAAGACGCATATATATTAGTATGTGTTTGTTGTTCCGTAAACGTTAATCCAAATGACATTTGATAATGTCAATCACAAATATCAGTTAGTGCATAAAATAATCGTGCGTCGATTCTGGTTTAAATAAATTGCTTTTCAGTTTCAAAATGGCTTTCACTTTACAACATAAATTTTTTTTAGTCCAGGCTTATTTTCGAAGTGGTAATAAAATTGATGGTTTATGGGTTTATTCAGTTCAAGATTACATGGTAGAATTTCAAGTTGAGTTTCCACATTTTGTATTAGATTATATACAATTTAAGAATACTTTGGATAGAACTTTAAAACTTTTTTCTGAAACTGGTAGTCTCATAAGAAAATCAGGCAGCGCAGCAGTTAAGAAACGTATACCACAAGTTGTCAATCGTGTTGGAGAAATAATGGAAAATGAACCACAAACATCTATTCGACATTTGAGTCAACAAATAAACCTTTCTGTTGGTACAACTCACAAGTTATTAAAAAAAGATATGCAACTTTATCCATACCGTGTCACAGCAGTAAAAGAATTGTTAGAAATTGATTACCCACGTAGATTACAGTTTTGTAATTGGTTTGTAAATATGAACAATAATGGAGAACTTTCGCAAAGAGTCATCTTTACTGATGAAGCATGGTTTTATAAACCGGGATACCTAAATTCACAAAATACAAGAATTTGGAGTAGTGAAAATCCACATGTAATTAATGAAGAATCGCTACATCCAGAGAAAATTGGTGTTTGGGCAGCGATAAGCCATAGGCGAATCATTGGACCAATATTTTTTCAGGGAACGTTAAATGCTCAAAGGTACCGACGGAAATTTTACAACCATTTATCAATCAGTTGCATGATGATGAACTTCAAAATGCATATTTCCAACAAGACGGAGCACCTTGTCACTGTACTGCAGAATCTTTGGATTATTTAAGAGAATTTTTTGATGTGCGTATAATTAGTTGAAATAGTGAAATTGCCTGGCCTACACGTTCATGCGATTTAACACCTTACGACTTCTTTTGTGGCCTTATCTAAAAAATAACATATTTTCGAACACCTATATTGAATTTGAATGATATGCTACAGAGAATCGAACAGAAATGCATGGAAATTAATAACAATCCAGTAATGTTGCAGAATAACATCAGAAATTTTGAACGGAGGATTTTAAAGTGCATTGATCTTGAAAGACAACATTTTCAACATTTGTTATAGTTTTCAATAAATACCTATTATTTGTTATTTATTTGTATGTATGAAACTGTCAAAATATACGACTTTGTAGGTTAAGTAGTAAATTTTAATTTACGACATACTTCAAAATGTTCTCAGTAAATCACATGCTACTAGATTTACTTTTCCAATGAACACTTGTTATATATCAGTACAAAGGAGTGGATGGTTCAACGCAAATGTATGGGGTTGGTGCAGTTATAAGGGGCTAGGAGTTTGTTACAAAGTAAACAGGCAGTTCAATGCTGACAACTATAGCCATATATTAGAAAATGTAATGCTCGACAATTATATCCGGAAAATTTTATTTACCAACATGATAATTGTCCTGTACATACGACTAATGTTGTTAGAACATGGCTATATAACAAGAGAATTGAGAATATCTGGGGTTTGTTAACTAAAAAATTATATTCTCAAAATATTAATTTTCTTATATAGAAAATGCTTGGGAAGAATTAGCGGCAGATGAAAATTACATGCAGCAATTAGCAAACTCAATGCCCCATTGATTGAATATAGTCATTGAAGTAAATGGTAATATGACGAGTAGTTTTCTTGTGATGGTTTTATATTCATTTTTATTTGTATTTTATTATTCGTGTTAAATTTTAAACAATTATGTAATGTAGTAAATTTTCTTTATACGCATACCTACATAAGATCATACCAAAAATTACCAACCTTGATAGTTGTATAGAAGATGAATAGAATTAAGCATTTTGACAACTAATATGAATAATGAAGGCATTACTTAGGAGAAATAAGCCGTTTTCACAGTGATAAAACAATGCCAGAATGAGCAATAAGACGTGTACGCCCATTTATTGCACAGAACTGTACATACAAGGTTAACATATAAAAGCAGAAAACGGTAGATATGAATTAAAATCAACGCAAAATTAATATTACAACCTCGGACAATAGACCAAATGTAGGTTATATGTACTTGTAAAAAGGCGGGAATTTTCATAATGCATTGGCCATGATAAAATCCATAAAAAAACACTAGAATTACAGCTAGCGTGTAATAACAATAGAATATTGCAACGCAAGAAAAATTGCAATCAGCTAACCTAAAATGGTTGGATTGCGCATGTGTGCAATAAAAATTGTAACTGTAAAGCGACCTCAAAATACTTTCTAAAAGCCCCATTTCATCCATTTAATGGAGTTTAATGGAGTACATATGGTAGTGGTTTCGTAAAAAATGTACTATAAATACAATATCTAATCTCCTCCTCTCCCATCCATCGCAATCAGATTGTTAATAATAATACGGGTCTTAGTATCCCCAATCACAGGGGGCATTGACAGGCCACGAATTTTTATTACAAGCGCGTCCGTGGAGAGACTTAACACATTTAGCTGTCGGCATTCACCTTAAACAAGAAGGAGAACCACGAAAATTTTCTCAAACACGCGAGCCACGGTTCAGATACCAGGACCTCCGGCATGTACCATTAAACTATCGGCCCTTGTTATAGATTGTAATCTCTTGAAACATCTTGAAAAGATAAGAATTTCTTAATGAACAAGAGATTAAAGGCGCCGTCGAAAATTAAAATTCCAGGGATTCAATTTTTTTTTGATAATTATGAATTTGTTAGTCAATGACAGATATGTGTTCAAGCAAATTATTATTAAGAAAAATTTTTTAATTAAGAAAAATGTGTTTTCCAGAAACTAGTTATAAATTTTACCAAAGAAAGCCCAAACTGTTTCTAACAAAAACAATTCAGATACTCAGTGAAAACAGGTGTTTAAATTGCTCATTTAATGAAGCATGTAAACAATTTTGTAATAAATTGACTTCAACTACATACCATATTAGTAATATTATACAGGTAATGAACAAGGATGAATTGATTCTTAAGTGCAACTTTACATTGGAATAAATAGTAACGGTGTGGGAAAATACGGAACATACACCAACAAGAAATAAAAAGTAAAAAAAAGCTTGGGAAGAATGATAAATGTTACGACTAAGGCGCATTGCAAATCTTACCTTATTCGAATTCAATTATCTGACCTAAAAACTACATCTTTATATATATCGAGTTTATTATTTATAGAAATACAGAGGAGTTTGCAACTCGAAGTCCGAAATTCACCGTTACTCAAGAAATAAATCAATAATAAGTATGCATATTATTTTACAGCAGTATAAAATAGAATACAATAAACATATGCGGTAACTTTCAAACACAAACGAAATTTCTTTCAGATGTTTGGAACAATAAGCAACAATATTGATTATACATTTTATAGCAAAGAGATTTTTCGTTTGAGAGCATCTAATTTAATTCATGTATCATACCTTTTTGCAACCTGATTTATTATTTAAGTGTTTATGTACGAGGGGAGTTTTTATGTTATGTACCTAGCTATGAAAACAATATACTATCGTCACAATTTTCTTACGTCATGTTTCTGTGACTTTTTATAGTGGCATCTCCAAGTTTGATTCGAATAACTTAACATTTGTTACTTTTATATTCGTTTAAAGAAGAGAAAATGAGTGATTTGAAACTTGAACACAGAAACGTCATGAAATATTTATCAAAACGCAGTAGCTCGAAGAATATTCATGAAAGAATGGTGGCGGTACTGTTTCCAAGTCAAATTTTGATGTAAAGAGTTCAAATGGGGCAGAGAATCCATTCATGATGACCTAAAGTGTGGAAGACTTCTGGAAGCACTGAAGAAATCATCAACAAAGTTGAAGATTTGGTGTTGATTGACCGCCGAGTAAAACTTTCAGTTTTTGCTAGAGAAATAGGAATGTCAAAAACGAGTGCTTTTAAAATTATACAAGAAGATTTGGACATGAGCAGTGTCAATTCCCATTACCAAGATGCTCTGTCCCGAACAAAAATTGTGTAGACGATAAATTTGTGAAGAGAATTTGACTGTTATATCTCAAGATGAAGACTTCTTAAATAGAGTTGTAACTGGGGATAAAACTTGGGTACACCACTGAGACTCTCCTATGAAACAAGAGTCCATGCAATGTGTTCATAAAGGCTCTCCATCGCCCAAGAAGGCGAAAACACAATTTTCTGGGGGAAAAATGATGGCCACAGTTTTCTGAGACGCAGAGGGGATTCTCTTAATTGAGTATATGCTAAAAGGAACTACAATAACGGGAAATGTCTACAAAGACACAATTAAGAACTTGAACACCGCTATACGTGAAAAAAGACCTCACAATTTTGCTCAGAAAACTCTGCTTCTGCACAACTGCAGGGTACCAATTGTTCAAACAGTAAACAATGAATGCGGCTTTGAGGAATTATAACATCTACCCTACATCCCGTGACTATTATCTCTTTCCAAAACTCAAAAAGTACTTGAGGGCATCAATTTTTATCGAATGACGACGTGGAAGACGCTGTGGGGTTGTATTTTGCGGGATTACCAAAAGAATTTCTTTTCGAAGGCAAAGCGTTATTAAAGAAACGTTCGAAGAAGCGTGATGTGTTAATGGTTCTTGCGTTGAAAAAATGTTTTTTGTTTTCTTACTCGTTTCTGTCATAGCTAAGGAGATAACGTAAATAACCCCCCTAGTATCTTCTGTCTTTGTTTTGTTATCCATATGTGCATTAGCGAGAAATAAAAATGATTGTTTCATAATGTTTGATTGGATCTCATACTGTGAATTTGTTAAGGTTATGACAATTTTTTTGAGTTGTAAATTGTGTAAATTGCATAAATAAGTTGTCCTTCTTTTAACATTTTTATAGTCAAAATCGTATACAAATTAGAACATACATTTTCAATGCATAAATTATATTTAAAACAATATTTTCTTAAAACAGCAGTAAATATTAAATGCATTAGGCATCAAAAGCTTCTGTTCGTTTTTTTATACGACAGTTTTTCTGTCTTTTATGCAGTTGATTAGTACCCTCTTCACAATTTCATACTACTTTTGGGATTGGCTTGATCACGCCGATGTCATCTCGGGGACGAAAAGTTTTTTCCTTCAAAAGATTTTTCAGTAATTGAAAAAGGTGCCAAATGTGAAGATGATACATCTGAAGAATATGATGGATACACTTCCAAATCTAGATGGTTTTGCCAACTTGTACTAGTTGCCAAAGAAACGAGTTTGGCTACATTTATTTAAACCGTTACTAAAAGCATGATGCGTCTGGTCTTTTTGATGCCCAAACCTAGAGAGTGTTGAAAAATAATTTGACGAGGATTATACTCCACAAGAGCCTATTCTTAAGATTGAATTTCATTGCAAATCTCTCTAATTTATATACTAAGCGACATGTAAATCCCAATATTCAGTAGTATGAATTTACTTTACAATTTTTACAACTAAATAGCGTAATTGCCCGGTCATTTAATAATTAAAATTTGAAATTAAAAAATCAAGCCGTCTTCTCGTTTTTGACAATGTTTTTTTTTTATCAAATTTAAGTGATTATCGAAGATTATTGTCTTGTCAGAAATGGCCAACGACGTTTGGAATGGTGCAGAAAAAGACTTCACTGGAACATCGACTGGCATCTAATTGTTTTTAATGACGAGCTACCATTCTGCGGCTATGCGCGATGAACGTATGAAGACTGGAAACCGACGTTGAAGAAGACGGAATTATCATTTCGTAGCATATGCATCGCGCTATCTTTATTGCAATAAACCTCTTTTCGTTTTCCTTCGAAGTAACATGATGGTTCGACGTTAAATTCAAGAAGTGATTCAACAAGAGGCTGTAAAATTAAATCCTGATCCAAGGGTAATCGATGTCCTTCATCTAGTGAGCATTTCTTTGAACTTTTTTAAAAAGGCTCACAATAACTTTTTATCTTGATTACCTCAATACAAACTTATTTCCAACATGAACTCGCAAGTAACCAGGAATGCAGGAGGACACCGACGATTTAATTGTTTCCGTTCCACAACTAGCCAATGCATTTGCTAATAAATGGAGTCATGTGAAAAAATATTTTATTTTCTTACTTTAAAATTGACCATCTCCTTTCTTTGTATTCACAAAAGATTACCAAAATAATGAAGCCAATGACTGGCGTTGCTATTTACACCACTTAATGTTACTTTTACTAACAATAAGTTCACTTTATTTGTCTAAGCTTCCGAAAAATTTATGCACTTTCTATAATTTTTTAATTTTTGAATTACTTTTAATAGTTATTTATGTACCTAGGTTCGTAAGTACAGTTTTATGGTCGAGAATACGATTGCAAACCGAGACCCGTAGAGTCGAGGTTTGCATGTATTCGAGACCATGAAAGTGTACTGTACGAACCGTGGTGCATATGAGATTTTTCGTCATACCTACGTTTTTTTTAAATAGACGAATTTGAATGATTTTCCACTTTACTTTTACTATACCCTATGTATACACATTAGTAACATCAAGTCAGGAATATTTGTCGTATCTATGGTAACCATGTTTGTGTCGATATAAATTTATATTTTTGATAAATGTTTTGAAGTATATGCATAGATTTTCAAAAGTTTTTCTTTCTAAATAAAATTTATAAACATGAATCAAATAGAGATGGATGCTATTATAGCTTGTACTGAGATTTTGCCGGAGAAATCTAAAAACAGATACAATGAAACCTATAAAATGTCAAAGATTGGTGTCGCCAGAGGTATGTGGAGAGTATTTCAGAAAGTGTAATGCTGGCATATTTTCGTGATAGATCTATGAAGTTAAAATCAACAAACAGTTTATGGTGTGAATACTCCATGTTAAAAACTACCATATTTATTAACGAAAATGAAGATATTTCAAAATATCCTAAATTGAAAGGATTTTTGAAGCGTAAAAATGATGGTTTTAAGACTAAAAAGTCTAGTATCTTTACAAGAGAGGAAATGAATAAATTTCTTATTGAAGCTTCCGACGATACATATTTGTTGAGTAAGTTTACAGAATGATTCTTTTTAATTCGTGTTCATTCTATACTAATTTTTTGCAGGTTGTTATGATTATGGGAATTGCTGGGGCTTGTAGGAAAGATGAACTAGATAAAATGAAAATTCAAGATGTGGAAAATAAAAATGATGTAATAATAATTAAAATACCGGATACTAAAAATGGATTAAAACGTTCTTTTACAATTATTGCGAAGGAAGAATATCCAATTAATTTTATGCTAATTATTAAAAAATACATTGGTCTGAGATTAGAAAATATTACCAATGATAGATTTTTCTTAAAGTACAGTTTTGGTAAATGTCGAAATCAGCCTGTAGGAAAAAACACTCTCGCAAAAATTCCTAGCCAAATAGCAAAATACTTGTCGTTGGAGAACCCCACTACCTACACCGGATATTCCTTTCGAATGACCTCGGCAACATTATTAACCGATTCAGGAATTGATGTTCTTGGTCTGAAAAGACACGGCGGATGGAAATCTTCTACCGTGGCAGAAAGCTATGTTTCCGATTCAATGATAAATAAAGTACAGATAGCTGACCGAATTTTATATAAACAAAATATTACAGAGGCTGTTTGCTCAACTGTGATACAGAAAAATGAGAAGAAAGTTGATGAATCCATTAGGAATCCAACCATTAATAATGTTGACATTATTGAAAATATAAACTTGCCTAGTAAGAAAGAAGACTCTATTGTTCAGATAGCTAATTGTTCGTTTACATTTAATATTACAAAATCATAAGTTTTTGTACAAGATTCTATTTTTCCTAGTTATGTTAATTAATCATATTTGAAATAAATTTGTCATAAATTATCTAATATTGCTATTATTTCCCTGGGGTCGTAATAAATATTACAGCCCGCTACCATAGCAACTGTCAATACGGTATGTAAAGTGTCACTTACGTTTCAAAAAAAGGTGTCATAATTGTTTACTTACGCAGTAGGTGTGACGAAAACTAGTTTATATCGTTCTTTTTGGCTAAAATCGATGCGGTTTCATAATCTAGATTCTATTACTTGACTCCGGAGTGCATTCACAATCAGCTAATTTAATATGATTCGGCTATATTTTCGTTTAAAATTCTCTCTGACATAAAATTCTAGATGCCGTAAATACGATTCTTTAGAAATATCTAATATGAGAGGTAATGTTTTATTTTACAAGTCAATATATGTCTCCACTCGAACACGAAGAGAGGTATATAACGGATTCTGCTTTTGAGAAAGATGGGGAGAGAAAAAGAAACATTTTTTTAGAACTTGGCACATCAATTTAGACGCAAATTGATACATCCAGTTATCAGAATTGGTAATTGTTTTTGACCTTTCCGTGTTATATTTCTTTCTTGAAAAGATTTAATCTTTACGTTATGATTATAAAATTCTGTTAAAACACATTTTCGCTGCATAACACTTGTTACGAAAACAGGTTCGAGAATAACACTTGCAGTTATGAAAACAATTTCGAACTGTCAAATTAGAAAATAAGCATTTGTTTCATGTCATGATTTGATTGTTGCATTTAGTTCTTTAAGTTGGTAAAAATACTCAGCGCAATTGTGATGATAAATGTTTCAAATTCAAATAGAAAGTATTATACGATTATTTATTAATTGGAAAACATTGGATCGATTTGTAATAAAGTAATAACATTGTGGATTAGTATTAAAAATATTTGTTACCAACTTAATTACTGTAAGTTATACGTATTTGCACGAGATATAATGTACGCATTAACAGTTGATATAATGATTGCGCTACACGTATTTGATACAGTTTACTATAATTATTCAGTTTTACTTATGGTTATTGCTCCACATATATTAACAAACATATATATATATATATATATATATATATATATATATATATATATATATATATATATATATATATGTATATATATATATATATATATATATATATATGTATATATATATATATATATGCGCGTATGTGTGAGTGGAACGGCGTAACTTTATCTAAAAATATATTCGTATGAATTTCGTTTTAAATCTCGTAATTAATCAATAATGAAGTTCATTCTTACAGTGACTAATAGGTTAGTAGAAGTCAATCATCACGTATTCTGACATTGCGTTAAATAGGAATTCTACCATTAACACAATTATACAATTAATTTTTTTCTCCCCTTCGCCAAAAACATAATTTAGATAGAAAAGTAATGGTTACGGGATTATAGTGTATAAATAACCATTTATACGAACTAATTATAGTAAGAAGTAATAAAACGTATGTGTCAGAGGTTAATTTTCGAGGTTAATCATGATATACGAGGTACGACAGAAAAGTTTTTTCGCGAAAAAAGAAAAGAACGAATATTTAGATTAATTAGATAAATCGAATACATTTTTGGATGCTTACGAGATATAGTAACACAGTTTGGTTTTCTTATACACTGATACGTGTAGTATACGTCTTTTGTCATGCTGATTCTGAATCTGATTTAAAATTTGCTCCATCACGTCAGGATTTTGAGATATTTTCTAAATAATTTATTCAAAAAAACGCATTAAATTTTACAAAATTTCAAAGTTACTTTTATATAAGAAAGATACTAAAAATATTGTACTGTCGAACATTGAGTGGACATTTCTGAACATGTCCTTGCACGTTTCCTACATCAGAGCACTTAAACCACCTCAATTTTTTGCTCTGGAACCAATAAAATTAAGAATTGGTAGATATCCGGCCATCTGTGTATATAAAGAGCTACACACACGGCTCTTTCGATTCAATGTAAGTCGATTTGTGATGATAGCTGAACGTCTTTTTACTAGATAATGTAGCGGACGTATATACAGGGTGGCTCAAAATGACCGAAGGGGTTTTAATTCCTTATAACTTTTTATTATAATTTTTTTTTGTTTTCAGTATTTTGTAAAGAAGACTTGGGGAATTTAAAATGGAACAGTACACAATTGAACAACGTGCCAAAATCGTTGAACTTTATTTCTCAAATCAACGATCCATTGTTTTGACTCAGCGTGCATATCGTCGTTATTTTAATGTGCGGGTTGGACCCTCAGAGTCAACAATAAACCGTCTGGTTGCAAATTTTCGAGAACAAGGGGCACCTTCCTGGTGCCGGCAGACGACGAACGGTGCACACGGATGACAATATTGAAAGGGTACAGGAGAGTATTCGGTAAGATGGAGAAACATCAACCAGGAGACGTTCGACACAACTTGGCCTCTCAAGAGGGTCGCTGCAGAGAATTTTGCATACAATAAGAATGTTTCCATACAAAATTCAGCTTGTCCAACAATTGAAACCGACAGATTACCAGCAACGACTTGATTATGCAATTTATTCTCGTCAAAAAGCAGAAGAAAATCATGATTTTATTCATAATTTAATTATGAGCGACGAAGCCCATTTCCAATTAAATGGGTTCGTTAATAGGCAAAACTGCAGGATATGGGCTACGGAAAATCCAAGAGTAGTTCAACAGCGAGAATTACACCCACTTAAGTGTACCGTTTGGTGCGGTGTTTCGTCGGAAAGGATAATTGGCCCATATTTTTTTGAAAATGAACACGGTGTCGCCGTGTCCATCACTGGTGTTAGATATCGGACAATGTTGGAAAATTTTTTAAGGCCAGCCGTGGAAAACCATCCGCAAGTATGGTTCCAACAGGATGGAGCCACAGCGCACACTGCGAGGGACACAATGGCTCTTTTACGCGACATCTTTGGTAAACGAATTATTTCCCGTACAAGCGATTTTAATTGGCCTCCGCGTTCACCGGATTTAACCGCTTCATACTGTTTCCTTTGGGGTTATTTGAAAGGAAAAGTCTATATTAATAAGCCTCGAACCATACAGCAATTAAAAAATAATATACGCGACGAAATCAACAACATAACACCTGAAGTTTTGCGAAAGGTTATGGAAAATGTTTTGGAAAGAGCACGAATATGCGAAGCAGAAAATGGCCACCACTTGCGAGATATAATTTTTCATAATTAAATTAAAAATATTCTCCATTAATATACTGTATTTAAAATTAAAAAAAATTTAATAATTATGTCTTAAATAAGAAGTTATAATGAACTCAAACCCCTTCGGTCATTTTGGGTCACCTGTATAAATAATCCGAATAGTTTTTGTTATGTATGTGGAGAATTCACTGTCCACCAGCATAAGCGGAATATTGTACCTTTAATAGAAAAATTATATTTTCACTATTTTGGGTTAACTATTGAACATGAAGATAAGCCATGTGCTCCCAGTATGTGCTGTGCACCCTCCCATGTTGTTACTCTGAGGGCCTAGTAAAACGGCAAGGAAAGCGCTATGTCATTTGCAAGACCTATGATTTGACGTAAACAAACAGCTCATTTGATTGATTGCTACTTTTGCTGCACGAAAACTTTCGGCTTTTCCAACAAAAATAAGGAAAACATTAGTTATGCTAGTCTGCCCTCTACCACTGTGAAGAATATGATGTTATAGAACCAGAAGAAGTAAGTATCAAGTTATCGACTAGCGATGATAATATTTGCAAGCAAAAGAGAACGGACCACGCCTAATATAACAGTATAAATGATCTTATTCGAGACTTGAATTTGTCAAAAACTAAAGCTGAAGTACTAGGATCTAGACTCTAAGAATGGAAACTGCTAGTTCCAGGCACACATATTTCTGTGTATTGTAATCGTTAGAAAGAACTGTCACAGTATTTTTCAACCGTCGAGGGCCTTTCATACTGTAATAATGTCGACGAATTAATGTTGGCATTAGGTCACCAACGCCATTCCGAAGAATGGCGTTTTTTTATCGATGCTTCGAAATTGAGTTTCAAAGCTGACCTTCTACACATAGGAAACCTTTATCTATCCATCCCCGTTGGCCACGCAATTCACTTAAAAGAAACGTATGAAAACATAACTTTTTTTCTAGAGAGATTTTCTTAAGAGATTTAATAACAAAATGAACAAATGGTATATCAGCGCAGACCTCAAAGTTGTAGCAATTCTATTCGGTTTACAACTAGGGTATACAAAGAATTACTGTTTTCTTTGTGAATGGCAAGATAAAAATTCGAAGAATGCTTTTAAAAATGTGACCCACAATTTTCTAGAAACAGAAAATCTGACAATTATATAGCACTTGTTAATGAATTTCTTAGAAGTTGCCATAAATTGGGCTGTAACATGGGCCAAAACTACATTTTTTGCACTCGCATCTGGACTTCTTTCCCTCGAACCTCGGCGGCGTGAGTGATAAACATGGCGAAAGGTTTCATCAAGAATTTCATTGAAAAACCTCACCAGGGCAAGTGAAACGTTTGCTGATTATTTATTGTTGAACATTGATATCAAAAAGTGCCGAAGACCCGTATAAAATAAAAAAGGAGAGAAAAACATTTTAAACAGGACGATACCATACAGCTCCATATAATGTATATACCTAATTAATATTATTTCATTTACTTTTCAATTTTTTTTTCCAAAACCTAACGTGCCAGAATAATTTTTTTAACACATAAATTAAACTTTTAGACCTGACCTCGTAATTACTTCTTTGTTTGTAAGTAAACCCAGACATACGTATCCAATTATTATTGTGGAACAACTTGTATATTTGTACAATATATTTGTAATAATATATGAAAAAGCGAATGTAAGTAAAAAGTTGCTAGAATTGTGAAATAGGTAATGTTTAGACTTCAACAAAAAATTCATTTAAAAGTGTATACATATATCTTAAAATGTAATATTGTGGTCAACTCTTAGTGGAATTAAATTGAATCAATCATCGCCTTAAATTTAAAAAAAAAAGTATACTATACAATATCAAAATCAAGGCATCAACTTTCAAAATACTATTAATAATAGTTCTATAATAACTTGGTGGTTTTTTAAAATGATTTAATTTTCATATTATTAGAACTCTGTGAAACTTTAATAGCGGCAAATATTCCATTAAATAAACTTAACAATCCCATCTTCAAAACATTTCTCCAAAAATATACTGGTCGAAATGTTCCTGATGAATGAAAGCAGTAGAACGCATTAGAAGCCATCTTTCAAATTAGTACCAATGGATAAATGCTGACGAAACTATCGAATATTAGGACGCTGTGTGGTAAATGTTGTAGCTGGTGTACTACACCCAACTATTTCATATAACGCAACAAAAGTTATAAATACAGTTGATGCGGAAACAGTAGCTAAAACCATTTACGAGAATATGAACCAATTTGTCAGTGACAGTGCTGCATATATGTTAAAAATAGGCAGACTATTAAAGGAAACATATCCTAATATGCTGCATATTACTTGTGTAGCACATGCTCTCCACAGAATCTGTGAATATATCAGAAACACCTTTCCGAAAGTTGATGGACTTGTATCCGCTTTTAAAAAAGTTTTCAGAAAAACACCACTTAGAGTAGCTCCTAACAGGGAAAAACTTCCATCTTTACCACTGCCTCCATCTCCAGTAATAACTAGATGGGGAATATGATTGGAAGCTACTAGTTTTTATGCAGAGAATTTCGCTAGTTCACAAAATTTCGTTACATGTTTAAATGACGATGCTGGAAGTATTTCTGAGTACAAGGAACCAATACAAATTTCAAATTTGTACTTTCTTCAGGAACACTTTAGAAATTTGCCGAAAATAATCACTTATTTTGAAAATCAAAATCTCAAATTAAATGACGGATTAACCACATTAGAAGTGGCTATTAATGATTTGAAAAATATTCCATGTGACTTCGGATATGGCCTTCAGCAAAAGTTTGACGCAGCTTTTAATAGAAATCCAGATTTAATAACATTGCGGCAATTGTGTACGGGGACAATGCCTCAAAATCTAACTGCTAAATACGCTGAAATAAAAGAATATTTCCAGTATGCACCTATATCCAGTTGCGATGTAGAAAAGACGTTTTCTACCTACAAGGATGTATTTTATTCAACCAACAAGTTTTACAGAAGAGAACCTTGAGAAAGTATTGCTAGTTAATATTAATACTCCTTTACTCAACTTAAACTACAAAATGAACAAATAAAAATGTATTTCGTATTTTATAGATTACCACCCGTTTGTTTTCCTATTATATAAATAAAATAAAAATGTCTTTAAAAATACAAATTTTCAATAGTACGCCCGTGGGCGATGAGTCATCGGCCTCTCGTGTCCGGTCCCTACTTATTATACTACGTCGCTTCATAGCAAACTAGGAACACTTGACTGCCGCTGCGATAAACATCCTCTCATTTAAAAACTGATAGCGTGATAAAAAGGAAATAAATTCATTCGGGTGAAATTTACTAATTCTGTGTACATAGATTAAATATGCCGTGAAAGGTTTTTATGTTATATATATATATATATATATATATATATATATATATATATATATATATATATATATATTTTTTATTTACGACTATTGATTTAGGTATGTATGTGAGACCACTTAACTTTTTAAGGCATTTTAATGTACAAGAAAAGCTTTTTATATTTTCTACCCTAGCTATGAAAACAATATGCTATCGTGACAATTTTCTTTCGTCAAGTTTCTGTGACATTTTGTAGTGCCAAGTTTGGTTCGAATCGCTTAACATTTATTACTTTTACATTCGTTTAAAGAAAAAATGAATGATTTGAAACTTGAACACAGAAGCGTTATGAAATTTTTATCAAAAGAAGGCTGTATGCCGAAAAATATTCATGAGAAAATGGTGGCAGTGTATGAAGAAAATGCCCTGTCCTATTTTTAAGTCAAATTTTGGTGTAAGCAGTTCAAATGGGGCAGAGAATCCATTCATGATGACCCAAAGTGTGGAAGACCTCTGGAAGCACGAACTGAAAAAAATCAACAAAGTTGAAGATTTGGTGTTGACTGACCGCTAAGTACAAGTTTCAGTTATTGCTAGAGAAATAAAAATATCAGAAACGAGTGTTTTTAAAGTCTGGAGATGAAACTTGGGTAAACCACTGGAACCCTCCCACGAAACAAGAGTCCATGTAACGGGTTCATAAGGGCTCTCCACCGCCCAAGAAGGCAGAAACACAATTTTCTGCAACAAAAGTGATGACCGCAGTTTTCTGGGACGCGAAGGAGAGATTCTCTTAATTGAGTATATGCCAAAAGAGACTACAATAACGGGAAATGTCTAAACAGACACAATTAAGAACTTGAACACCGCTATACGCGAAAAACGACCCCACAATTTTGCTCAGAAAACTCTGCTTCTGCACTACTGCAGGGTGCATAAGGCACGAATTGTTCAAGCAGTAATCAATGAATGCGGTACTGAGGAATTACAATATCCACCCTACAGTCCCGACCTCGGCCCCTGTAACTATTATCTGTTTCCAAAACTCAAGAAACACTTGAGAGGGCGTCGATTTTTATCGAATAACGACGTGGAAAACGCTGTGGGATCGTATTTTGCGAAATTACCAAAAGAATTTTTTTCCAAGGCGTAGCGTTGTTAAATAAGTGTGTTAGTGTTAATAGTTTTTATGCTGAAATAATCTATTTTATTTTCTACCTCGTTTTTATCATATAGATAACATAAAAAATTCCATTCGTATTTTTTAAAAAAGATTCCTGTTCTTAAACGTTTTTTTTAAGAACAGCATATTTAAAGATAAAAAATAGCTATGCAAGTTTTATTTTTAAAAACCAAAGCATCTCGTATTCTCGGAAGATTTCACATATAATTTACTTGATATTACGTACTGCGATTGAAAAGAACTGAGTTTTCTAAACCTATCTTCTTATACATATTATTAGTACGTACACAAAGCAATGCCAACACGCAATTGAATTTAAAAAAAAAATTTTAAATGTAGAAAGGCACCATTAGTAAATTTCTGTTGACTACATTAAACAGTGAAATGCAGACGAACATTAATAGTAAATTATCCTAGCGCTATTCCCATATTCAACTCGCTTTAAAAGACCGGTTTATCAATATTGAGTTAAACTTGTTAACTGGTGATTCAATTAGTATATTATATAGTGACACAATTATTGTTTCGCGAACGTCACTCAATTAAGTCTGTAATTTACTCGGTAATAATTGGCAGTGTTATTTTATATGTACAATCGTGTTGGCGTTTATGTTTACAAACTGAATTTTAGGCTATACGAGGGTAAAATAAAACCAATAATTTTGAAAAAACATGCATACAAGGGCGGTTTGACGGAAGAATGACTTTTCAAAAGTTTGCAAGATTATCGTTACAGTGATGCTCGTTTAAAAGAAAACTGTTTTCGGTATAGTATAAATCTGTAGTCAAATGCAATAGGGGTATAAGTCGATATATTTCCAAATCGTTTTTTTTTTGTATTTGGATTCACAAACGCACTGAACATAATTCAGCAAAAGGAAGTAAGTACAGTGGAATTTCTCTAACTCGAACTTCTAAAACTCGACTTATTCCGTAAGTCGAATATTTTTGGCGAACAATGAAGTTTGAATATTATTATATAGTATTCTTGTCTCCCTAACTCGACTTTCTATTTCTCGACTTTTTCTATTACTCGACATAATATGCGAACACGTAGGTACACCTAACTCGACATTTTCGGGGAATTACGGAATTATCTCTTGGAATCAGCAATATGAACAGGCAGAAACGTGTGCTGGGTGCTTTCGGAAGTGCAGTTGTGTAGTATGCGTGACAAAGTGTACGGTAAATATGTCGAAGCGAAATTTAAAGTGTAAAATAGCAGAGGTGGAAAAAGGGGAAAAGAAGAAGAAAGACATTGCGGAACAATTTGGGATCCCTTATATACGCTATCGACAATTTTAAAAAATAAGGACAAACTTTTGGAAAGAAAAAATGATACGTTTAACAATAAACGAAAAAGGCTTAAAGTTTGTGTTAACGATGATATTGACGAAGCAATGTTCAAGTGAGTTACTACCGCACGTGCTAAAAATATTCCTCTTTCGGGGAGTTTAATTAGAGAAAAAGCGAAAGAATTTGCCGCTGCCTTGGGACGGGAGGAATTTTCAGCTAGTATAGACTGGTTGGATAAGTTCAAGAGTCGACATAATTATCGTCCAAATGTCACTGTGCGGTGAAAGTGGTTCTGCAGATTTTCAATGTGGTGAAGAATGGCAGAAAAATGTTTTACTGACTTTAATCAGCCAGTATGACAAAAATAATATTTTCAATGCTGATGAGACGGGGCTTTTCTTCAAATGCTTGCCCAACATTTGCCCCTTGTATTTAAAGGACAAAAATGCTTTGGTGGTAAAAACAGCAAGGAAAGAGTAACGGTTATGGTTGGGAGTAACATGAGTGGTTCTGAAAAGCTAAAATTGCTTGTTATTGGCAAAACAAAACATCCACGTTGTTTTAAGGGTATAAAGTCACTGGAAGTGGATTACGAATATAACCGAAAAGCGTGGATGACAAGTGAGATTTATGAAAAGTGGTTATTAAAGCTTGATAAGCAGTTTGCAGTCCAGAAGAGAAAAGTTTTGCTGTTCGTTGACAACTGTCCGGCGCACCCCAAAACCGTAGCAGGAAAGCTGAAGAATATTAAATTGGAGTATTTTCCTCTTAATCTAACCTCAATCTTACAACCGATGGACCAGGGAATTATAAAAAATCTAAAGCAACATTACAGAAAACTGATTATTATGAAAATTTTGGCTCATTTGGAAGAGCCAACATTTACTTCAAATGTTTCTTTACTTGATGCAATTAAAGATCTAAACAAAGCATGGAATAACGACGTAAAGACGCAAACAATTGCAAATTGCTTCAGAAAGGCGGGCTTTGGTAAAGATGATTTAGTGCAGGATGCTAACCACTGGGATGAAGATGATATCCTTCCACTGTCTGAATTAAAAAAATTGGTGGGTCTTATACAGAACTGCAATAAACACAAATGATGTTGAATTTGAGGAGCATGTTGATGTTGATCATGATGTGTCAACAATGGATTTCCCAAGTGATGAAGACATTTTAGAAAGTGTAATACAGCACCTTGCTCCTAATGAAATAGGTAAGTTTACCCATCCATGTTTTCTATGTTCCAAGATGCCAAATTTTATTATTGTCTTAGATACAGATGAAGACGAAGATACTAATGAAAACCAGACTGATACAACTGGCATACCTACACTCAACGAAGCGTTTTCTGCCATCGAAAACTTAAGAAGATTTGTTTCATCCAGGGAGAATGTGCCATATGCATTGCATGGTTCCTTAAATTTACTAGAAGATTTTATAACGAATGAAAAATGGACCAGTGTAACTCAAAGAAAAATTACTGATTTTTTCAATAAAAATTTGATGCAGCTTTTTTGACGTTTTAACGAATTTTCTAAGTTACTAATATGTAGTATTAAATGTATAATACATATAAATAAACTTTAAGATTCAAATTTTACGTAATTTTCCGTAACTCGACATTTCCCTAACTCGACTTTTATTCCCTGTCCCTTGGAGGTTCGAGTTAGAGAAGTTCCACTGTATATTTAGTTCAGAAATAGTACATTGTGTATGAAGTAGTAAAAGCGATACATTCCCGGACGACAATATACATTGTTGGCCGAGGCGTTAAGCCGAGGCCAACATGCATTGAAGTTCGGGAATGTGCTTTTACTACGAGGTATACATACTTTTTTTTCTGAAATCGGAATCAACATTACTATAAATTAAAGAATTTTTATAAATGCATAACATTTTTTCATCGCCACCTAATTGCCTATGAAATCGTTCCCTAGACAATCACTGTTTTTTTGTTGTTGTGAAAAAGGTCAGAGATTCATTATTCATTACTTATTATTTCGCTGTAATACCTACTTATCCCTAAAAAAAAATTAAATGGACAGTGATGATAAGCTGCTGAAATTGTTGTCTGCGTGTATTTATTTAATGTCTAAAATGTATACAAAAAAACGGTACGGGAAAGCTACCGATTTTCTTGGCTTAGGACGAAAAAACCTTCCCGGATTGTTTTCAGATGTTTGCTTAGCAACGGACATAAATACTAGAATAGCTTATTTTGGGATCTGAAATTGCGCCGAGAAAGTAGGCAGTCTTGGCCGATTTCAGAAAAAAAATATTTTCAAATGCTTTAAGTATACTCATGGCCCCATAACTTTTTTTTAGGATTTCAGATATCTGATGCTTGTTATAAAGGCATAAGTATACATACTATGCAAACTCTGCTAAAAGGCTATATTTGCACATATACCTTTTTAACAAAATTTACTTATGTCAAAAAAAATAGAGAATCAAACTTCAGTGACTTATGGGCCAGATTGACTTTTTGATTTTTCTGATTTATATAAATAAGATATTTTTCCAAAAATGTGAGCCACTGAATTTTAGATTTTTGAGATAACCATCTCAAAAATCGTTTTACTAACACCGATAATCCTGGAACGTTCCGCTATAAAACTTGTTTGAATAATGACGTTCCATTTAAAAAAATGAATTATAACAAGAAAAAAAGATGTGATATACCATGCGATTACGAATTACCTTACCCCTACCGTGAAATACTTGCAATATCTATATTGAAAAAACAAAATTTGTTATCAATAATAGACAAAATTGATTCAAATGCAGCAGAATTTTAGAGAAATTTACCTACTATTCAACTGCCAGATATTTAGCTCGATTTAGATCGCTTAAAACAAGAAAATGATGTCGAAGACAAATAAAATTTTAGTTGACGCAATTATTATACTTATCAGTTTTGTTGAATGTTATTGTTTATATTTTTCGTTTGCAATAGAGATTTTTTTCAAAATATGTATAGCAAACGCCAATTAAGTTGGCGCGAGAAGGGGTAAGTTCGCGCAGGATTAGAAGTAGTGGGGAGATTTGTATTTGGTTTTACATCAAATGTCAGATAATTCTAACCTCTGAGCGTGTATGATCCCCTAGCAAAGACATTACAAAATATGTTCTGTCAAACGTCAATGACAAATGTATTCTGACAATTACTTGAGTAGTGGGGGTGGACGTTTTTAAAAACGGCTTCTGCGCACCCCCTCCTCGCACCAACTTAATTGGCGTTTGCTATACGCTTGTATTCAAAAAAATCGCGTAAATCTATTTTTTTCCCTATTATTTTAATTTTGTATTTTTCTGACGTTTATAAACGTCGTACCGTGACACAAAAATGCAAATACCAAAAGTTCCCGAACAAGAAAAGTATTTTTTTTATAGCAAAAATTGAAGAAGGTTGTTCAATTAGAGATGTTGCACTTCATTTCTATTACAATAACAGCACAATTTTAAGAATTAAAAGAATATGGGAACAGGAACATTCATCCGAAGGAATATAGGTTCTGATCGTAAACAAATTTCTACTCCTAATCAAGATGAAGAACTATTAAATCGTTTAAGACAAAATCCTTTTGAATGCAGAGTTCTGGCGGCCTTTCATACCGATTTTCCTGGATCCCAGTCAACGGTATCACGTAGAATTAAATAGTCGGAGCTTAGAAATTCAGTTAGTGCAAAAAAATCAATTTTGATAGCTACACAAAAACAAGGGCGAATAACACAGGCCTGCATTTTTCAACTCTTTAAATGTTGATTTAAAAATTTTAACTGTTTTCTAGTAATTGGGTAGCGCTGATTTCAAATCTGCTTTTATTTTTTTTGTATCACGTAAGCTTATTTTTCAAACCAGTAAAATCAAAAAATATAGAAAAAACACGATTTATTTTATTTATAAGCTAGTTTTATATTATATTAAAAAAAATACAAAAATATACACATAGAAACTATTAGAAATAGTTATTTATTCTTTATGCTTCTTAAAAAAACGTTTTCGTTTTTCAAAAAAGCTTCGTTTGGTTGTTTTTTCTGTCATATTCAGCTAAAGGAAGATCTGAAGGTAGTTTCTGGAGCAAGAAAATTTTTTTGTTTCAACCTAGACCTCAGTACTACAGAAAGATCTTTTGAAAGTCCCAAATCTCTTACTAAATCATTCAGTTCGGCTTGTGAAAATAGCTGAGGTTGGTTTTGACCTGAGGTTGATGGTTCAAAATCAGTATCCATCTGTACGGAGCCGGAAGTTAAAGAGGTTTCAATATCTTCTTGTAGTACTTTGGGGGGTATAGGTATAGGTACATGATCACTGTGAGGAACTGGTCTGATAGCTGATTTAATATTGTTTGGGTACAAAATATGTTTCAAAGTTTTTCTATTATGCCCCTTAATATCACAAAGACAAAAGTAGCAATCTTCATGATGATTTTGCGGTTCTCTCCAAACCATCGGTATTCCAAAAGGAAGGCTTTTTCTATTCCCTTTGGTCCAATGTCTTAAACCTTCTTCACATACCTTACAAACAACGTGCGGTGCCCAATCTTTATCTTGATCTCCTAATTTGATTTTGAAATAAGCACAATATGCATTTTTCACAAATTCACCAATTGGTCTCTTAAACTTTTTCAAGACGAAATATCCACAAATATAACAGTAATCATCTGGTTTGTTTTTGCAACACCGGCTAGACATATTTTTAAGCAATGTTTATTTATCAAATACCACGCACAACACTAAAGACAAATTAATTTTACTTGTTTACTGATCGACACTCAGAGCTATAATGAAGTAAATGACATTAAAATATACATTTTGTTTGGAGTGATAAACTTGAAATCCTTCTTCGCAGTACTAATATAGTGAAAGCATAATAAATAGGATTTAGCAGGTAAAAATTCCCGGAAATCTTGTCCAAAATTAATCATGTAATAAAAGATTTACATAAGGTAATGAGAGCCTATTTAACAAATTTCTTTAAAACCACAACAGAAAATCATTTTTGGGTTAATACCTAGAATTTGAAGTAGTACATTCATTTTAAAATGTATTAAAACGCCTATTTTTTAGATTTTTTTCTTTTTCTTTTGTGCAAAAAAAAATCTGGGTGGTAGAGACCAACTGTATGTTAATTAGTTATTGCTATATAAAAACTGAGCTTAACAAACAAAAATCACGTCATCACAAATTTTATGCAGGCCTGTGTAATTTTTTGTCTCATTTACATTTATTGACCCTTAGAATTTTGGGAACGAGTGGTTTTTTCGGATGAAAAATTTTTTAAATCGTCAAATGATGGAAGAATCCGGGTTTACAGACCAAGTAATTGTAGATTCGAGGAGCGATATGTAAATCCATCAAATAGTTCTTGTCGCTTCTCGGTGAACGTGTGGGCTTGGATGTGTGTTTAGAGTCCAAGTGTGTTTTGGCGTGTTGAAGAACGTTTTAATAGATACAATTATATTAATATATTAGAAAACGTAATGCTTCCTCTATTGTATGTGACCACTGAAATATGGAGAAAAAAGAATTCCGAGAACACTATTTTTTCCGTGGAAAAACAATTAAAGAAGCTCAGGAAAAGTTACGTAAATATTATCGTGAATGTGCTCCGTCCCATGGAATAATTTATAAGTGGTTTACTGCTTTTGAAAGTGGCCATATGAGCACGGATGATACAGAATATTCAGGGCAATTATTTACTGTAGCCACTCCAGAAATCATTAATAAAGTCCATGGCCTTGAAAGTGGTGATCGTCGATAAAAAGTACATGAAATAGCTAATGAAGTGAACATTTCAACCGAACGGGTATGCAATATTTTGCATGAACATTTAAATACGAAACAGCTATCCGTGAGATGGGTGCCGCGTTTGCTTAATGCTGATCAAATGGGCGCCCGCATCCAAATATCAGGAAAATGTTTTGCCATCTTCAAAAGTAATCTAAGGGAATTCTTCCATCGATATGTCACAGTAGATGAAACTTGAATACACCATTATACTCTAAAAACGAAAATATAATCGAAACAATGGATTTCTCATGGGGAATGTGCCCACAAGAAAGGAAAAACCGTCTTTTTTCGGCCGATAAGCCACAGTTTTTTGGGATTCCAAAGGTGTTATCTTTATTGGTTATTTAAAAAAGGGAAAAACGATATCTGGCCAATACTATGCTGATTTGTTGATTCGTTTTGATGCAGAACTGAAGAAAAAACGACCGCTTTTTTTTTAGAAAATATTGTTGTTCCATCACGATAATGCGCCTACTCATTCGTCCGCTGTTACTACAACAAAATTTATCGAATTGCCTCATCCGCCAAATCGGGCTCGGTGGAACGAGATTTCGGACAAATGAAGAGGCGATATCCGAAACAAATGCATATTTTACAGAGTTACCCAAAGATTATTTTTTGATGGTTTGAAAAAATTTGGATCTCGCTGGGTTAAATGTGTAGACTAGCAAGGGGATTATGTCGAAAAATAAAATATATTTTTACTCTGAAATAAGAATTTCACTGAAAAGTCACTCTCCCGTCAAACCGTCCTCGTATCTATCGCTTTTATGATATACAACACAACACAACACAACATGTATACTTGAAAGTAAGTTAATAAAATGAAACAATATGTATTCTATTAAAATAATAAGAATTCTATTAAATCCTTCAGCTTTAATTGTCTCCTGTAATCTGTTTGTAATACATCTAATAAACTCTTTAAGTTCTTTTGGTATCATTATTTAATCAATTCTTTGAAATAAAAATTGTGAGATTTTACGATCAAATTTATCCCACAAATGTTTTATGGGAGTTATGTTCACGCGATAATATATGAACCCAATTCTTCTCTAAAAATGTTTAGCGACCTTTTAGCAGTACATTTGAATCGTCATTGTCATATTAAAATATAAACGAATCAAATAATTATTATTGCAACTGCAATAAGAATCAATAACTTTGTAATAAACATGCCTTAGCTTATATGTTACATTCATTGTAAGCAATCTTTGAACTTTAAAAGTAATTAATTTAAAGAAGAATATCAAAAAATGTGTTACGTATGTATTTTAAAAAGTGTGTTATCAAATCAATGTCATCCAATTTAAGATACAACTACGAAATGTTTAATTTTTCTCTATATTTTCTTATGGCAAATTCCTTCCACTTACGGTTATCTACCACCGTATACTCCAATTCCTTATTTCTAACTCTACGAATTCTCCATTACTGCCTCCAACCACCTTTTTTTGTTTTGATTGACCCTTCTTTTTACTACATTCTTCACTTTTTGGTACTTTATTGGTGGATCAATAAATACCCGTGTTAGGAAAGAAGACGCATTTTTTTCACAAATTTTTTATTTATTTTTCAACGTAATCACCTTTTAGTACAATACACTTTTCCCAACGTTTCTGCCATTTCTTTAACCCCCTCCAAAAAATACGATTACTTGTGTAGCACACGCTCTCCACAGAATCTGTGAATATATCAGAGACACTTTTCCGGAAGTTGATAGACTTGTATCAGCTTTTAAAAAAGTTTTCAGAAAAGCACCATTGAGAGTAGATCTTTTCAGGGAAAAATTTCCATCTCTGTGACTGCCTCCCACTCCTGTAATAACTAGATGGGGAACATGGCTGGAAGCTACTAGTTACTATGCTGAGAATTTCGATAGTCTAAAACATTTCGTAACACTGCTAAAGGAGGATGCTAGAAGTATTGGTGAGTGCAAGGAGCTCACACAAATCCCAAATTTAAAAAATCAGTTGTACTTTCTTCACGAACACTTTGGAAAATTGACAAAACTAATCACTTATTTTGAAAATCGAAATCTCAAATTAAATGACGGATTAACCACATTATATGTGGCTGTTAATAATTTGAAAAGTATTCCAAGTGACTTCGGATGTGGCCTTCGGCAAAAGTTTGAAGCAATTCTTAATAGAAATCCAGATTTAATTACATTGCAGCAATTATGTATGGAAACAATTCCACAAAATCTAACGGCTAAATATGAAGAAATAAAAGAATATTTCCAGTATGCACCTATAACCAGTTGCGATGTAGAATGGACGTTTTCTATTTATATGGATGTACTTAATTCAAAGAGAACAAAATTGACAGAAGAAAACCTTGAGAAACTATTGCTAGTCAATATTAATACTCCTTTACTCAACTTGAACGACAAAATGAACAAATAAAAATGTTCCGTTCCAATTATAGAAATAAAATTAAAAACTTTAAAAATACAACTTTTCAACAAATACATATGTATTTCATAATTTTATAGATCACCACCCGTTTGTTTTCCAATTATATAAATAAAATTAATTAATAAATATGTATTTCGTAATTTTAGATAGATAGATCACCACCCGTACTCGTATTTCATACAATCAACATGCTCTAACCATCTCTTTCTGTGTGTTCTAATTATTTGTACAGTAACTGGTCTACTGTGTAATTATATTATTACTTTGTTCGTTCTTCTTCTCCAATTCCCTTCTCATACCTAATTCCTCCATAAATCCATCATAGGATTTTTACTTAATCTTGTTTATTATTTGTTTATTGAACAACTATAATTCTAAGCCATATAATAGTGTAGATTGAGTTATCATCTTATACACTCTTAATGCAATGTATTGGCTTATGTAGATGACCTTAAACTATATCACACTATTACAAATGAGTGATCATTAAAATTTTCGCTCAAGTAAGCCATGTACACAAAAAGTATGTCCTAACTTAAGTTATTAGAGGAGATTTGTCATTATAATTTCAAACGTCATGATTGTTAAAAAATAATTTGAAATGCTGACTTTTATATTAAATATATTTATAATTTTTATACAAAGTAATAGAATATTATAAAAAATGTTGACCATTCTCCACCAAGCATAATCGCACTCTATTTCGTAGAGCATTGAAAACATTGATCAGTATTTGCGGTGAGTTATTGATGTGTTCACATTTTTCTATGATTTTATGTCTTAACTCTTGTAGATTATTAATTGGTGTTTCATAAATAATATTCTTTATATATGGCCACACAAAAAAATCCATGACTGTTAAATCACACGATCGTGGTGGATATGGAATCGCTGTATTTCTACTTATTATCCTATCGCCATAAAATTGTTGCAAAAACTGAATATTTTCAAGTGTAACGTGAGATGTAGCCCCATCCTGTTGAAAATATCCGACCTTTAGTTCATCATTAGTCAATTGATTAGTAAAAACACTGAGAATTTCGTTACGATATTTCTCCGATGTTATCGTGCCCTCAAAGAATATTGGTTCTATTAATCGGTGACGACTCATACCTACCCATACGCCTATTTTTTCTGGATGTAGAGGAACTTCTCTGTAGAAATGAGGATTTTCACTGGACCACATACGCATATTTTGCGAATTAACATTACCTTTCAAATAAAACCAAGCTTCATCGGTGAAAAAAGTATGATTTAAAATATTGTCTGTCATTGTTTGAATAAACCATTGGCAAAATTGTGTTCTTTTTTCATAATCCGTAGGTAATAAATTTCGTACAGAAGTTAATTTATATGGATACATGTGCAAGTCCTTTTTTAAAATTTGTTGACATGTTCACGAAAGCCCTACTTGTTGCGAAACTCTGCGAATAGATGTTTGAGGAGATTCGTTAATAATTTGTCTGACATTTTCAATTACGCCGCGACTTCTCTTGAGAGGAGGACCGCTTCCTTTTTTCCTTAAAATACTGCCTGTTTGACGAAAAAGATTTACACAATGCATTAGCGTATCACGGAAAGTTTTATAGCTAGGAACAGTATTTGGATATCTCTCTTCATACTCCGCAAGGCAATTTTCTATTAAATGCTGCCAAATACCATCAATTTTTTGAGATGTCAGGAAGTAACATTCTACCATAAACGCTTTATGCATATCATTAAAGGCCATTACTTTTTCTTTTGATGAAACTTTAAAATATATATTTGACACTGACAGATGTTTGAAATAACATCTTAATGACTAAAGCTACGACATAATTTTTATATACACGGCCAGCTACGAGTGAAAATTTTAATGATCGCTCGTTATAACTCATGTGGAGTTTTTGCAAAAGCACTTGAATACTGTCCATAGTTGATGTCGCATGAATAAATTTAATTTAAATATTTCGAAATGCTGTGTTGACTTACACAAACAAAATAAAATAAATTATAAACTCTCTTTATTACGTCGATAATAGTATTACAGGGTAACGAAACTATAAAAGGATCTTGCTGTTACATTCGACAGCAAGTTGACCTTCAACGATCATCTCTCAAACATCACTAGATCTGCTATTAAGTTTCTGGGCTTTATTATCAGAATGTCCCGAAATTTCACAAATGTTGGTACCATTAAATCTCTCTATTTCGCATATGTCTATAGGAAGTTAGAGGATGCATCTTCCGTCTGATACCCAATCTAGTATGTACCTACATGTGAATCAAATTTAACGCGTTCGCGTTTTTGAAGTACCTGAGTTACAGGCTAGACGGTGTCTATCCAGAACGAAATATAGACTACAGGGATTTGATTGTGACAGGGATGGATTGTAAATGCTAGCAGTGCGAAGACAAAGGAAGAGCGCATTACTGGTGGCAAATCTCATAAACAGGTTGACTCAGCATCGCTGTTAGCGCGAGCAAAACTTACTGGTACCACGCATTGCAGCCAAACAATCCTCATATTTTGTTTTCTACGCCAAGGAGTAATATATTGTGGAGAGCTCCATTGGTGCATTCATTAAGAAAGGCAAATGAATTGTTTAGTAATGTGTTTATTTTCTTATGGAATTAATCGATTTATTTATGTATTGTTGTATTGTCACATTTGGATTAATCTGTTGGGTAAAATAAATTATTATAATTATAATTAATCTAGACGCTTTTGAGATGGAGGAAATAATCTATGGAAAAGGATATCTCCAATCGGGTTTAAAATTTTTGAATGCTTTAAAATCTTCATGTTTTATGAAAGCGTTTCTTCTTCTTGACATATACTGTCTTTCGAACATAAATAAAAGTAGCTTTAAGGATTCAATAAAAGAAAACTGAAATTAAGTGATGACTTTCAAAAGGTCAATTATAATAATGTCCCTTGCTTAGAAATCAATATTATAGAGAAAATCTCGTGGGATTTAGAGATACCTTCTAACAGGATCCTTTTACCTACGCTATGTTCTATTATTGAAACAAACACCTGCGGTGCCGAGACTAAAAAAAAAACTCAACATGTCAACAGAGTAATTTATATTTATATCGATATGATTCTCGTCGAAGATTGTTTATAGACACTCAGCTTGATATTGTTATCACTTATGAGAAACCGTATATTATTCTTTTGCACCTCATTTATATCAAAATGCGTTAGGACTCTAAAAATAATTTTGAAATTGGTAGAACGATAAGATCTGTTTTTTGGTATATTAGGAGCATTAAAATAATTCAGACAGTGCACCTCGATAGAGCAAATAAAGTGTGAATCGAACGAATACTTATCAAGAGAAATGTAACAAAAATTAAACAAAATATAAAACTTTTTTTTTAAAAGAAACCTTGTATGGATGCAAATGTAACATGTTTTCTTGTTAATTGTTGAGGATGAAGTTATATAGCATTAAGAAGATATAAGTTTTTTCTGCTTTGACACATAGCCAAAAGCGGGATTTAAATTTATTTCTAGGAGTCGATGGTTCCAAACTTTTTAAGGCAATATTTTAATATAATGTATAGAATTCACGGTTGGCTCTTGGTGAAACATGATTAATAATTTACTAAATAAAACACTTGGTATATTTGTTTCACAAAATGTACTTAAAATATATCTGACATATGTTTCGACTTATACAGTCATTCTCAAAGAGTCATGTGTAAACTAAGTGAAAAGAATACTCCTACCAATATTTATGGCTTATTTTTTAAAAGTTTTATTACAGCATCGATTGTGGGGGTATTTGAAAAATCCAATTGCGTGTTTGTGACCTGTCTGTTGAGATTTATGGCTTTTTTTATTTCTAAAATTTCTAAGAAGTCGAGCCTTTTACCCTTATTACAAGAGTGTAAAAGTTTGAAATTATTAGCGTTAAACAGATGAGAATTTTGAATACAGTGTTCCGCGAATCCCGTGGTCATATTGCCATGTAGAATAGAACTTCTGTGCTCTTTGATACGTTCTTTTATAGAGCGTCCTGATTGGCCAATGTATACCGCGTCACAATCACTGCAAGTTAATTCATACACCCCTGACTTATCACGCAATTCTGTTTTTCGTTTATTGTTAACTAGAATATTTCCTAAATTGCATTTATTTACTAGGATGACATTTAAACCTAATTTATTTAGTTTATTAGAAACTTTATTGCTAACCCCAGGTATATAGTTTAGGGTATGAAACACTTTGTTAGTTTTTATGTATGTATGTCCGGAGTAAAAATTATTCATAAGGAAAGCGCGTTGTTTTCTGTAAATCATTTTGTCTAAGAATTCTGTTTTGTACCCGTTATTTCTAGCTATAGTTTTTATGGTATATACTTCTTTTTCAAAGTTCTTATTATTTAGAGGGATAATAAGAACTTTGAAAAAGAAGTATATACCATAAAAACTATAGCTAGAAATAACGGGTACAAAACAGAATTCTTAGACAAAATGATTTACAGAAAACAACGCGCTTTCCTTATGAATAATTTTTACTCCAGACATACATACATAAAAACTAACAAAGTGTTTCATACCCTATACCTATACCTGGGGTTAGCAATAAAGTTTCTAATAAACTAAATAAATTAGGTTTAAATGTCATCCTAGTAAATAAATGCAATTTAGGAAATATTCTAGTTAATAATAAACGAAAAACAGAATTGCGTGATAAGTCAGGGGTGTATGAATTAACTTGCAGTGATTGTGACGCGGTATACATTGGCCAATCAGGACGCTCTATAAAAGAACGTATCAAAGAGCACAGAAGTTCTATTCTACATGGCAATATGACCACGGGATTCGCGGAACACTGTATTCAAAATTCTCATCTGTTTAACGCTAATAATTTCAAACTTTTACACTCTTGTAATAAGGGTAAAAGGCTTGACTTCTTAGAAATTTTAGAAATAAAAAAAGCCATAAATCTCAACAGACAGGTCACAAACACGCAATTGGATTTTTCAAATACCCCCACAATCGATGCTGTAATAAAACTTTTAAAAAATAAGCCATAAATATTGGTAGGAGTATTCTTTTCACTTAGTTTACATGCTCTTTGAGATTGACTGTATAAGTCGAAACATATGTCAGATATATTTTAAATACATTTTGTGAAACAAATATACCAAGTGTTTTATTTAGTAAATTAATATTTTAATAAATTTGTACTTGCGAAATTAATATCATACACAATAAAAAACCCACACTATTCCTCTGTAAGAGCTTTAGTTTTAACTCAATTAGCGATTGAACCTTGACTAAATGCATTTTGCCAACTTTTTCATTGGCTATTTCAAAATTGAAAAAATAATTCACTTAAAGATTTTATGTACCAATTACCTTTAATTGATATAGTAATTATTTTTTTTGCATTTTTTCATTAAACTAATTAAACTCTGATATTTATATACCAACATTTAAGCATAATGTGCTTTTTAAAAATGACTATATGATTTTAGACGGCTACAGCTTCAAAATCTTTATTTTGTTTCAGGTGAAACTTCATATAAATATAGTGTATGTTCTATACAATATATCGCTGCTTTCGGAAGAACAGCGAATTGAAATAATAAAAACTTATTATGCAAATGGTCGGTCGATAAAACAAATCCATCACAGAATTCGTGGTATTTTTTAGGCTTTTAATCACACTACCTATTGAGCTAACAATTCGAAATTTAGTTAAAAAATTTGAAAACACTGAATCTGTTCAAGACAAGCCTCATTCAGGTAGACCAAAAAATACACGTTCTGTTGAAAATATCGCCGCTATGCGAGAGAATATCGCAAATGATTAACGTCAGTCCTATGGCGAACTTTACAGTTACGCGCATACAAAATTCAGTTAACCCAATAGCTAAAGGAGACAGACCATCGAAAACGCAGAAGTTAGTTGGATATTGGAGCAAATAGCAACAGATCCACATTTTGCACATAAAATAATCTTTAGCGATAAGGCGCACTTTACGTAAAATGGGACAGTGAATAAAGAAAACTGTCGTATTTGGGAAGAAGAAAATCCTCGAATTATTCTTGAACGATCGTTTTATAGCGCAAAAATGTACGATTTGGTGTGGTTTATGGTTTGGAGGAATAATCGGACCATTTTTCTTTGAGGACAATCACAGCAAGACTATTATGGTACATGCAGAATGCTATAATGCGTCATCCCACGACGATCTCGAGAATTAGGTATTACTCCACAAGTTTATGGCGAACTTTACAGTTGCGCGCATACAAAATTCAGTTAACCCAAGAACTAAAGGAGACAGACCATCGACAAGGCAGAAATGTTGTTAGTTGGATATTGGAGCAAATAGCAACAGATCCACATTTTGCGGATAAAATAATCTTTAGCGATAAGGCACACTTTAAGTAAAATGGGACAGTGAACAAAGAAAACTGTCGTATTTGGGGAGAAGAAAATCCTCGAATTATTCGTGAACGATCGCTTTATGCTCAAAAATGTACGATTTAGTGTGGTTCATGGTTTGGAGGAATAATCGGCCAATTTTTCTTTGAGGACAGTGACGGCAACGTTATTACGGTACATGCAGAATGTTATAATGCGATGTTAAGAGATTTTGTATGGCTTCAATTACATGAAATTGACATTGATGATGTATATTTTCAACAAGATGATCCTACGTGCCACACAACATGAGAAAATATCGCGTTATTACCAACGAGGTTCCCTGGGACGTGTAATCTCTCAGAATACTGATGTAAATTGGTCGCCAAGATCTTGCGACCTGAAAAACCTTTGAAATTTTGCTTATGGGGTCCACTCTAACAAGCCAGCTAACGTTCAAGCCCTAAAAGATAACATTCAAGTCACTATAAGGGATGTTGAATCTCCCATGCTTGGACTAATCATAGACAATTTCAATTCTCGCATTGATGCATGCCAACGTAGCCGTGGCAGACATTTAAACGATATAATCTTTCACGTTTAATTGTATTCAATGTTACTTTGATGTAAAATAATTTCAAAAAACAGAAATATTCCTTACAATTTCTTTTTCACAAGAAAACAACATCCTATAGTCATGAAATAAATTCTTTCTACGTTTTACGACGCTAATTATTCAAATTTTTTAATTCGGTAAAAAAAAATTCAAATAATTAGCGTCGTAAAATGTAGAAAGCATTTCTTTCATTCACATTACTTCGCGAAAATGCAAATGATTTGCACATCCTATAGTCATTTTTGGAAAACCTTATACTAATAAGAAGACGCGAAGAATTTTTCGGAGTTTTTATTAAAATTCTATGTATCCAAGCGTTCCTTATTATTATTAGATTTAACTTGTACAGCATTTATTTATTATGACCTAAATTATGAAATGAAATTCTTTTTTCTTTAAAAATACAGGGTGGTCCTTAATTTCTTCGAGAAATTTTAGGGTGCGATTCCTTGGGTAATCTCGAGAGAAATAGTTCCTATAAACATTTGTCCTAAAGTTTTCCGTTGTAGAGATACAGGCTGATTAATTTTTCACCAAAAAAATTTTTATTTCAAAAATTTAGAAATCGATTTAGGGAACTGTTGTGTTGGTTGTCATGTTTACAGCATTTATTTGTACTTACGTAACCGTCATAAGTATTGTCAAACAATAATTAATTTGAAAGTTCGTACCTACAAATCTTTATTTGTAATTATTAGAGCTGAGGATGTTTGCGGTATAACCATGGTTATATCATGTAACCATAGTAATTTACTATGGTTACATGATATAACCATGGTTATACCGCAAACATCCTCAGCTCTAGTAATTATGGTGAATTATACAAATGCTGAAATGGCAGATATGCATTTTGTGTACGGTCTAGCTAATGGAAATAGTTATGAAGCAAGGCGTATTTACCAACAAAAATATCCTCGACGACTTGTACCTTGTGCGGAAACCTTCAGTAATATTCACCGTCGTCTAGCAGAAACTGGTACATTTGAGAGAAACAAAAATACTCCGGGAAGACCTCAAACTAAAAGAACACCCGATTTAGAGGAAGCTGTTCTGCAGATAATCGATGAACATCCAGAAACCAGTACAAGAGAGATTGGTGTAACGGTAAACGCAAGCCATCAAACCATCTTAAGGATATTACACGATCAACAATTATATCCTTTCCATATTCAGAGAGTACAGGCTCTTCTTCCGCGTGACTTTCCGCAACGCTTAGTCCTTTGTGATTGGTTCCGACAAAAAATTGCCCAAAATGCACAATTTCTAACCTACATTCTATTTACTGACGAGGCGAACTTCTCCAGAAATGGTATTAGGAATTTCCACAACAACCATTTATGGTCAGATGAAAATCCGCATGCCATAAGGGAGATGCACTTTCAAGAGCAATTTTCCTTAAATGTATGGGCGGGGATAATTAATAATTATTTAATTGGTCCCTTTTTCCTTCCTATACGACTTAATGGTGCATCATATCGGCTATTTCTTGAAAACGAGTTGCCTGGCCTTTTAGAAGATATTCCACTTTTGATCCGAAATGAACTTTGGTTTATGCATGACGGCGCTCCAGCACACTTTAGTTTACAAGCTAGGCAATTTTTAAATAGGACATATCAGAATAGATGGATAGTTCGAAGAGTGGAAGTTCCGAATCAGCCGTGGCCTCCAAGGTCACCTGATTTGAACCCTCTAGACTTCTTTCTGTGGGCACATTTAAAATCACTTGTTTATACTTCGCCAATTCAAGATCTAGATGACCTAAGAAATCGCATAATTGTTGGATGCGAAACAATTCGAAACACTCCCGGACTTCTTCAGCGTGTGAATATGCAATTGAATAGGAGGATAGAAGCCTGCATATTAGCTGTTGGTGGTCATTTTCAACAGTACCTTTAGGGTTTATTGTAACCATTTCTTTTTTTTTTTAATAAAAATTTTTTTTTTGAAAAATTAAACAGCCTGTATCTCTACAACGAAAAACTTTAGGACAAATGTTTATAGGAACTATTTCTCTCGAGATAACCCAAGGAATCGCACCCTAAAATTTCTCGACGAACTTAAGGACCACCCTGAATAAAAAACAAAATAAAAACTGACACTACTACATTTATATTTTATTTTTCAGATTTTCAACAAAATTAATAACAATAAAATAATGAAAAAAATCTAGCTTTAAAAAATCATTAAAGCAAATTCTAAATATAAAAGATATGAGCTTGTATTAAAAGGAAATTTATTATACTAATTAAGTTAAACAAGTTTGAAGAGGTTCGTAACCTTCACCTGACTTTAAATTATGAAAACCAGTAAAATTATACCGGTGTTTAAGAAAGGTGGACACACAAACATTACTAATTACAGATCTCATAAGTATTTCGTCAAATTTTGCAAAAGTTCTGGAACACATTTTAGATAACAAAATCTGTTAATCAAATAAAATCGATTAAGTAATTTAATTTCCACTTTATAGGTAAAATACCATGACAATTGTTTCGACACAGTGTCTTCTTCAGATGGAGTTGTATTACAAACTTTCTTGCAATGCAACAACTTTTTTGCGATACAAGAGTTTGTAATACAACTCCATCTGAAGAAGACACTGTGTGCCGAAACAAATGTCATGATATTTTCAATAAAAGGAAAATTATGTGAAATTATTTTCTCAATTTTATTTCATCAACAGTATGAATTTCCATCAACTAAACACTACTTCGATGCAAAATAACAAAATCTATACACACGTAGTCTATCCATGCATCAACATGGAATACCTGTATGCACATGCACATACACAATGCACATATTACGCATTGTTTACTTCTATGTACAGACACGTGTTTCGAACTCTTGTTAGTTCTCGTCGGCGTACGTGAAGAAGTGTACCAATCACGTCATTGCCGTTCAGTTATCACAGTCTTGTGCGTCACATTTCATGAGAAGAGGTCTCGAGATATCTGACGGCCTTAGCAGCAATGATTTCATTGTTATGCTTCTCCACGTACATTAACGAGAACTAAGACAAGTTTGAAACACGGGCCTGTTCATAGAAGTAACCAATGCGTAATATATGCGTTGTGTAAGCCCATCTATATGTATGTACTTTTTTAACATTTTTGAATTACTGTATTTATTTTATATTCGCGTGGAATATCACGCAGTTTATAATCTCGACATTTGATTCTCGCAAAGAAGTTGATACCATTTACAGTGATTTCTCAAAGGTAGTATTCGACTCGATAGATTATAAATTACTAACTTTCAATGCTAGACAACATTGGAGTCTGTCCATCGCTTCTAAATTAACGTCATCACACACTTGCACTACAATAAGGAGTTGCATAAGAGTCGCTATTTAATATTTATATTAACGACCTTGATTAAGTTGTTAATATTTGGGATATGCCCACAATTTGAAAATATATAATATATCAAATAACCAAAGAAGTTCTTGTGATTTTTGATGGTAAAATAGAAATATTTATTAAGAAACAATAATACACTATTATTCATCGAAGTAATTACCATCACATTTAATGACTTTTAGCCCACGTGACACCAGTTTTTGTATGCCGGTATTGTAGAACTCTATGAATTTGGAATAAAAAAATTGACGAACTGCATTGATTACATCAACTCGAATTTTAAACTGTCTTTGCTTCATACAGTTGTCAGAGACAAAAAAGGACAAAAAATTACAGGGGAATGTGGAGGGTGTGATAACGTTTCCCAGCCAAGTTCAGAAATGTTTTCCCGGGTCATTCTAGCGATACATGGCCTGGAGTTATCCTATAAGAATACCATTTTCTTTCGATTGATCAAAGAAGGCTGTTTTTGGATCAGTGCTGCTTGTACTCCCTGAAGCTGTTCACAATACAAGTTAGCAGTTATGATTTGACCCGCTTCCAAAAACTCATAATGAACAATTCTGGTTGTTGTCCACCATACATATAATAGTGTGTGGTACCGAATCAGTGGGCGGCAACCAATGATAGGAACGCTTAAAATTTGAGTAAAATATCCACTTTTCATCGCAGGTTAACAACCGATCAAGAAATGGTTCATTATCGTTGCGCGAAATGTTTGCCGAACAAAATGGTAAGACAACTTTGTTATCATTTGACAATTCATGTGGCACCCATTTGCTAAACTTCCACCTCTTTCCTAGCTGATGAAGTTGCAAACGAATGGTTTCATCACTTACATTGAACTTTTCTGCAAACTCTAGGCACGTTGTCCTGGAATTTTTATCCACGACTTGTTGAATATACTGGTTGTTAATGATCTTTGATCTCCTTGTGCGTGCTTCATCAAGCTGAGATTTCCTGAAGAAACTTTCTTGAACCACTTCTGTGCTGCTCGATTATTTACGGCATCTACTCCGAATGCAGTACATATTTTTCGCGACGCCACTGCAGCTTTGGTACCAAGTTTGTACTCATAGAGTAAACAACCTCGACTTAAAATTTTATTCGTTGCCATTTTCAACTATTTAAAACTAGGAATTAAACAACTGTCGCCAAATGTGTATATATCCGCTAAAATAAGGATTGATACTAAAGTAGATGACAGATAACAAACAAGTGCTATCGGATCAACAACTTAAAAAATATTCATGGCACTCTACTGCATACAAAAACCGCACGAACTTATTTGGTTACCTGATATAATAAACACGTTACAAGATCGCATCCAACTTCTAACGAATCAGATCTTAATTCTTGAATGGTGTAAACAAAGCAAAATATATTTAAAATGTTCAAAAATGTTCAGTGATTACATAATTACATACACTAGATGTACAAATGTTGACAAGCGATTGAAAATAAATGGGAAGATATTAGCAATGATCATCTATTTATACAGAATATAATTCAATCGATATTCAGGCGACTAGGAGAACTAATAAGAAGAGAAGGAAATTTAACTAAATATTAAAGTTATTTATTAACAAACATTCCTCATTTTGTCAATAAAAAAAATAGTATTAGATGTCTATTTATTTACAAATGACACATATAATACATGTTCTCACAAAAATATCTATCTGTCAATATACTTTAAAAGACCATATTAATCTATGGAAAAAACCTATAAGAGTTGTACTCGTTTTCCATGCAAGCGAGTGTACTTCTAAATTTCAGTTATTTTTTTGTTTCACTGCTAGGTAGATAAAGAAAATACGTCCTCGTTTGTGGTATTAATATGATTTCAAAACAGTATTATTTTTAACATATTTTCCTTAAATGTAAATTATGGTAGATATCAGTTCCAGTTGGAATATATTTACAAATAGAATATCGCGAATCTAGTATGTTTTGATAAGTTTTAAATAAATTCGAAAAGGAAGAATTATTATTTTAGTATACAAATAAACTATGAAAGGACTAAACATGAAAATTATTAGAAATGGGACATGGTAAGAATTTATATATGTATATATAATATTTTTTAGAAAGGGATTTGAAAAATCGTATATTATTATAGCAAATTTAACTCTTAAAGTATATTTAGAATGAGCTAAAGAAAAGATTATGTCAGCATTAACAATTACTAGCACACAAATAGACAAAAAAAAGCCTTGAATAAATAAATCGATTCATTGGATAAGTTCATGTATGATTCTTTGAAAAAGCTTTAACAAATATTCTTATATAGATTTTGTAAGTTGTTATAAAATATATTTTATGTTCTCTCAAAGTTTAAACCATAACAGCTTCGCAAATATGATAAAAACAAGAAGCATAACATAATATAAAGAACAACCAAGATAATAATAAGTTATATTAATAGAAATTAATACAATCGATGTATTATTATATGTAATTAGTTTGGCAAAAGTACAGTATTTCATGCCAATGCTTTTCATAGCTATTACGTTTTTATGATGATTGCTAGGTTCTGTGGTATCGTTTCTACCGCCTATTTGCAGATTGCCCAGTATAACTAACTGGAGTTTGCAACAGCAGACTCATCTGGTACACCTATATTTGGACAGCTACTATTATCGTCTATTATTTGAATTCCATTTAAGGAAAGTATATTTCTCTTGCAAAACCAATGTTTTTGTAGAGAATTAAATGCAACTTCACGTTTTTTACGTTTAAGTCGTTATAACCAAGTAAACATATTTGTAGAATAATTCATAAGTTATCATTATATCGTAACTTAAATTTTCATTAAATTTGAGCTGACCCTGTATGTATACAAATTTTAAAATTTATAAAGGAATACTTCTTTCTAAATAATTTAATAAATAATATTTCACATTGTATAATCTTTCTTAATATTTAAAAACAAAACAATTTTATACAACGAAAATTGTAACGAAAATATCTTATAAAATATGGTGTTTGGATATGGATTTCGAATAAGTTATGATTATGAATGACAATGTTTAATTTATAGATTTTAATTTTTTAAATAGATTTGCAAATATTTCTTTTTATACACAAAATATTGGAAAATTAATTAAAATAAATTTGAGATTAATCTGTTGGCAGACGTGGCAAATGACTTTCATACTATAGGAACATTTTGAATATTAAAGATTTTTCAAATGAAATGTAGCATAACCTCAAAAGTCCTTGAATTTTAATAAATAATCATTCTGAAAATTAAACTAATTTTAAAAGAACAAAAATGAAAAAGCATAAATATTTTAATGATAATCTCACCTCACTACTTTCTTCTGAAGTATCTGATATTTCTTTAACGGACCTTTTCGAAGATAATTTGTTAGTTGGTTTCCTCCCTCTGCCAGAATTTCGACTCTTGCTCGTATTAGTATCTTCTTCCTCGGTCAACGAGAATAATTCATTGAAGAGTTTTTTCTGACTATCCGTGCTGTTATTTTGTGCAATCACAAGTGCCTTCTGCATAGAGTCCAAACTGTACAAACCTAAACCGTCATTTTTTTCACAGTTTATTCTTAATAAATCTAAGTGTCCTAACACTTGGTCAGCACTGGGTACCGTAGCACTCAAACTTTTGTTACGTTTCCGTTTATTTGGTGAGGTAGCTGGATACCTAGTGCTTAATAAACTCGATATGAGTTCACCTAATTTATCAAGATCATTTTCGCACCAGTACTTTATCATAGTAAATAAAAACGGATCACATTTATCTCTAATGTCTCTAGAAAACAAATATTTAATTGTGTCCGAGGTGGGTTTATCTTGTTTTAGTAAAAGCGTAATTGCAGTAAGGGCTTCAGCATGTTGCCGATAATTAAGATGTGAAACTAAAGGTATTATAGAGTCTACAGAAATGTCATGAGCTTGTATTAACTGCCACAGAAAAAACTGTTCGATGCTCTCCCAAGTCAAGCTGGTTTTAAGAAGCGTTTGAAGATTATCACTTTTAAACATGGTTAATTGTCCTTGCATTATTAAACTTATTAATTCTTGTAACTGTAACGCGTCTACTGAGGACACTATCACCCGTAATATTTGAGCATTGTTCACAGTTTGCTGTTTAAAGTCTTTATATAGCTCAGGAACGATCCACATCATTAAACTATTGTCACTGATATGGGATGCATTTAAATCATCATACAAACAATTGTCTACTTTTTTCTCAGCCATTTGGCAAAAGTCTTTATAAACACTAACTTTTAACGAGTTCATCTTAGATTGATCTTCCTTTTTCCGTTCTGTCCTATATTTCACTTTTAAGTAATACAACAACAAATAACCAATGCTTGTTTGACAATTGTACATTTCTGACACTAATTTTAATATTCGTTCCTTACTACAAGAGTCCTCACTTTTTATTAAATTTAACAAGCTATCAAAGATAACAAACACAGGATATTTAATACTATCCAATAAAGTTTCTTCACTTATTATTTTAGGTAACATTTCAGTTCTAAAGTCCTCATACAAAATATTATTAAGTGATTTTGCAATACTAGGCAGTAACTCTGAATCTTCATCGAGATCAATGATATCTTGTATTACATCTTCCATAGCTTCGCATCTTTTATCACGATCCTTTTCAGCTTGTAATCCATTTAATGACACTTTCAATGGTCCATCTATAAGTCCCTCTTCACTTTTATCTTGATTTTTTTCTTTTTTCAAAACCTTGGCTAATGGTATATCATCATCATCTGTATCATCTTCTGGAGTATGAACAACCAAACTAGGTTCATCTTCTTCATCACTAAAAGCTGGCTCATCCAAAATGTGATTGTTAACAGCGTTATTTAATCGATTATCTTCACCATCTTCCACCTTCATTACCGGCGTTCCAAACTCTTCAATTTTAGATGAAGATTCAGAATTCTGTATGCAGAATTCTTTAAATGTTTCTCTAATCATATTTCTTAGTTCTCGGTCTAACTTGGCATTATCAAATAGAGGTAATAAAGATGGTAAAACTCTCTTATCTAAAATTTGTCTTAATGAGGAAAAAATGCCATTACGTACCTTATCAGTTAAAGTTGGGTAGAAATTTGCTATTATTCTACATAAAAAATCTAAAAGCGTTGCTGAAACTGCTGGGTGAGATCTCATAGAATGATGCATTACTAATATTGCAGGCTCGATGTTCATGATGTTATCCTTTTCAGAATCAAAAAATAGCCAATCATAAAACAGTGCTAATTTTGCATTTGACACAGCGACAGCTGATGTACAAGTAGTTAAAAGCCATCCTATAACTGCCCACCTTGGTATTATATCTGAACATAATAACTCATTAGTTGGATGTATAACTCCCACAATAAATCTGATCATGTCACATCGTAGACTCTGAGATTCCGGGGTGGCTAAGTACTGTCTCTGAAACCAATCTTGATAACGTTTATGATTACCAAATCGAACTTGTGATGTTAAAAATACTAATTTACGTTCCATCTCTGGGGTTAACCGAGATTGTAAAAACCTTCTTGATGTTCTCGTTTGCAGCAATTGTAGTACTCCATTAAAAGATGGTGAGAGACTCTTTGGTGAATGTAATATATCTTTCCATAGTTGTTCAAATTCTGGTATTCTAGCTACGTTTTGTAATAATCTTACCAAATCTCTTCCAAGCACTAAGCATTCATGAAACTTTTCTCTCAATACACAAACTAAAAAATTTACTTCTTTCTGTCTGAGCTGTTGTAAATTTGGTGCATTATGATCTTCTACTAACCTCAAATAAGTATAAACAACAGAAGCCAATAACAAAGGAAATTTATCTAACCAGCTTCTAAATTCGATGAATACATCTAGTAATTTCTCTATTAACATAACATTTTTGACAGAGACATCACCTCCTGCAGCATGTCTCATCAAATTCCAGCAAAGGTTGTCTACGTTGCTCACAGCATTTCTTATCATTTCCCGTAGCAGCCATAGTAGTTGGGATTTAACTACGTCGGTAAACCTTAAGTATCTATCAAGAACTAATTGGGATAAATGTGTCAATATCAGTCCAAACCCATCACGAGTTATTAACGTAAGATCACGGTAGCACTTAATCGCATTTTGAGGTTCTGTTAAAATTGTCACAAGAAACCCAAATGATATTTCTTCATAACCTTTTTCTTTTATAAGGGCATTATTTAATGCATCATGTGCATCCTTGTCACTTAATCCAGCTGTTAGAGTCTGTACCACTTGGTAGCTACGCTCGAGTTTCTGAAACACGAATAAAAACTCAAATTACCCGCCTCACGAAGGCACACATTCGCATAAAATACAATAGAAAGAAGAAGTCAGGGCGATTCACAATGGCGGCTCATCGCTCCAACATTTGTGAATTAGACCATTTAAATATCTTTACCTCTTCTAAATCATCTTTATTTTCAACTGCAGACGTTACAAATAGCCTGGATGTTGTTGTTTTCACCTGCTCCATACTCTAACAATATTAACACCGCTTAAAATTATGCACTTTTATCGAAATGCAGGAGGTTCCTGCATCGTTCCGTCCTCAAGGAAAATGTTTGTGAAAAGCAAGCGCGCGTTGATATATACGGTGTGGTTGGACGCGGATAACGCCGAATGATTGAGCGAGCGAGTTTTCGGTAGGTTCATTGCATCTCGTGTCTCTCACACGTTTATACCAGAAAATAAACATGTTTGAATAAATGAAGCAGAAAATTATTTTATTAGTAAAATATTTACGGATAACATTTTTTCAGACATATGTTAAATAATCTCAATTGTTTTTTGCATTACTCCGTTTATTATAAACACGTATGCAACTATACTATTAGTGAAACATTAACTCATCGTATAAAATACTATTTCATTTATAGTTACCACTTACAAATTTACTATCGCATAATCTCACAACGCTTATGAATATACGATATTTTTCAGGTGGTGTTCGAGTCTGTATTTGTATTTAATTTAATGTAAATAATCCAATTAGCTGCTTAGCGATTATTTACATAATACGTTTAAGATTTATAAAATTAATATTTTTAGATCATTGTTTAATCATCAGCCTTTATTTAAGGATATGTACGTATATTTACTTATAATATAGAGATATGTGTATGGGATATTTATGACAGTGTTATTTATCTAAATTGCAGGTGCCTAAATGATATTTCTTATTATAAAATAATATTTAGTATTCATTTTACCTTCAAATTTATATTATTTTCTATAAAATATGAATCAGGTTAACAAATATTATTATATTACATAAAATTCTTATATATATTCAGTTTAACTGTAAATTAAGCAGATATGATGCTAATATTTGTTTAAATTAGGCTGATGTAATTTAATTATTCTTTTCATCTTCAAGAAAATTATATAAAATAATGAACATAAATATTCTTGTATCATGTTCAAACATGAAAGTGTAAACATTATTTACATTTAATAAATTCCTTTTTCCAACATCTTTATTTGTAGCCGCAATTGCTTGGAAACTTATTCCCTACTGTGTTGTTTCTATTATTATTTCTTTCAAAGTAGGCCGAAATAAATTACTATAATAGGTATAATTTCGCGAAGAAAAAGCTAAAAAGTTACTTAATTTGTTTGTATATCTAAATAACGTTATTATTATTTTATTAATAAGTGTTTATTTCTACATAAAAATTTTATTTGTTTATTGTTTTTACAGCATTCGACCTATATCAATGGCGAATTATCTAATGATTTAATAGATAATCAACAAATATTTTGAAATCAGAAAATGATGGAATTTTCACAAGTAATTTAATAATAATATATTATCTGCATGAATCGATTTAAATATTTGTACGATCTTCAGCTAACTTCATCACCATGAAAAGTTTTGTAACTGATAACTTGTCAAAATTGATTTAAATTTTGATATCTTGAATTGTGTTATGTTAATTGATATTAAACTCGAATGTCAAATAGTATTTGTATTTTGTGTATAAAGTTTTGAAAAACATTTAGTGTTGACCGCGTATCATATGTTTAAAGTGATGATAAAAAGAATAAACCTCTTAATTAGTAACTTCATATTCGCTGGCAAAAAGAAGTTAACAACTCTGGAAAAATTATCGCCCACACAAACATCTGCGAAAAGGTGATAAGTTAATATATACGCTCTTATTTACATATTTCTTATAATTTTATTTTTAACATTATTTATTATTTTTTTAAGTAGAAATCTATAAAAAAAGCTTTAATGAAATATAGGTTATACCATCATCTAAGACAGGTGTTGAATTTATATCTTGCTATAATCCTCATTCTACATGAAAATGATTAATTTTGGCGTAAAACTAGCGACAAATTATGTATCTCGCATTTACCTAGAATACAGTTACGCAGCATTTTGAAATTACCTATTTAATTTACAAACCTAATTCATTATTTGCAATTTACATTATTAGTGCCATTATTAATTTATATGACAGCATAGTATATATTATAAGTATTAAACAATTAGCTTCATGGAAAGGAATGAAATAATTTAAAAAATAACACCTATTCTCCTTCAGAGTACATTGGAATAAATGTATAAATTTCTTATTAAAACTTTGTTTTACCTAAAATGTGTACCGAAAATATTATATTGTAACCAGATTTCAATCAACTTGACAGTTTTCCGTCCCAAAAATATAAAATTCCGGAAAGTTTATATTTAGGGGTCACGTCTTGATTACTGAAGTTTGGTTGTTTAAGCAATAACCATAATAATCAAATTCAGAGAATGATTTTTTTATGGTAGTATTATTCCCCCCACCCGCCCATAAAACTTTTGTCTTGATGGGCGCACAGTAATCCGTAATCGCTACTAAACAGTTAAAAATCGCAATTAATCATAATAGTATATTAAAGTATGATGAGTGGATATTAACGTCATTAAAACACGCGATTTTTCGACGGCACAGTGCTTGAAATAAGGCAAGTGTTTTAATTAATTTAATAATTAACACAAATACTTTACACTATTTTTTTTTATTGGTGCATTTCAACTGCCATGTAAGCCATGTAAATGAATAAACTAAAAATTAATTTGTAAACAATCTGTTACATAACAGTTATTGGGATATTGGTGTGTAACGATGAGTTTTAAGATTTACTAATAAAATTAATAAAACCGAGTGTAGATTAATACCGCAAAGTCGGAAAACTCATGTAAAAATGAGTACAACAGATTTATCAAATGGAGGATAGAGCAACAGGCTACAGTTATAGATGAACGAGTTATGCCTGCTAACCTTCAGGAAATGTCGGAGCAGTACACGGCCTCGGCGATATGGGCTTTCCATTCGAAATTGCAAAGTATGTTGCGGATAAACAAAGGGATTGATATAGAATCATTTGCGAAAGTGCATGCATTCATGAAGGCAATTAGCAAGAATGACGTAGCAAAGAAGGCTTATGTATTCAAGGAAGAGGATTTTCGGAATTTTTTTAAAGAACATTACATATTTATTTTTGAAGGTGGTAGTAATTTACGGTATCTTTGGATCTTGTAGAAGATACGAATTGTGCGATTTAAGGAAGATAGATATCAAGGAAGCGTATTATTTATTACTATCCGACCATTTAAGAGAGTGAAGGCGTTTACTATTGCGGACAGTGATGGACATCATTATGTAAGTTTGGTGAAGCAGTATTCATCATTTCGCCCTCAAAATGTAAGTATGGGCCGAGTTTTCTTACGGTATGACAAGGCGAAGTGTATGGGTATTAATACGTTTGTATAATATCCATTGCAAATTGCACGTTATCTTAAATTGGACGTTCCTGGACATCTGCTACCATTATGGCGAATGGTGGTATGACAATCGATCAAATCCAACGGCAAGTAGGTTGGAAATCGGCAGCTGTGGCGAGTGGTTAAGTTGAAGAAAGTATCAGTAATAAGAAGAATGTTTCAAACATTATTGGGAGTGCCATTAGTGGAAACACGATCCCAGTGACTTCCGAAAATAGTGTTAGAAGTATTCATTTGAATAGCATCTCCTCTAATTAAAAAAACCGAGGGTTTAATTTTTCAATCAAAACCAATTGTACATTTTGTATTCATTTAAAGTAAGAATTTTTTCGCTAAAATTATTATGAAATATTTCATTATAGCTTTTGACATATCTATTAGTAACATTTTATTTATTGTTAAAAGGTTGTTCTTTCAGATCAATTAACAAAAAGTTGACATTTATACTTATTTCGATTTATTGACGTTGTCCTTCATAACTTCAAAACGCGCGTTTTTTAATAATTGATTTATACACGTGCTGGCGTGTTTTAAACAAGCAAAATTATTTACCGATAAAAAAAATAACCTTTTTGCACGATAGAGATTTTTGTTTATTTACAATATCTGTTGCCAAGACGGCAGGATTAAGTTTACTGTTTGCTCATCGATAAATATTTTACTTGCCGGTAAGTAATAGTACATTACGTAACTAGAGTTGTAAATAGCATATTACGCACGAGTGGAAAAAGTTACGCACGGGCCGCGTAGTAACGAGTGGGTAATTCCACGAGGGCGTAATTGATGTACAACTCGAGTTTTGTACCATACTTTTTCTACGACCGCAGTGATCCCGACAAAATTTCAACAAAACATTATCTTTTGTTGAAAACAAGGTTGTGAAGATACAAATTTCAAATGTCAAATAGCAATTGACATTTAAATATCAATTGACATTTAAATATGAATTGACATTTAAATATCAATTGACATTTAAAAATCAATTAACATTTAAATATCAATTGACAGTTAAATATGTTTGTGGGCGGAATTAAGTTACAGCACACGTGCGCAACGAAGCGTTTACTAAAGGGGTTGTTTGTAGCGATTTTCGCTATTTACACTAGCGGTCGCAGAAAAAATTAATTAATAAAATATAGGTTTGTAAATAACCCAAAATAGTGTCCTGGACTTGCGAAATATAAACGTCCCTTTTGACTTTTGGTTAGTTTGGTAGAAGTTAAGTTATTTCAACTGTAGTAAATTTTATACGATCGCCCAAAACAACGAACATTAAGGGTTGTGCCTATGTCTGAATCAAATTTTCGGTAGCTATCCTTAGTGAATTTTGAATGTGCGACAAGACTATTGTTTCAAAATTAAATACGTTTTACATGGAGACATGGTTGGAATTTTGGAATTTCTTTATCTAATCGATTAATTTGGTTATTACATCCTAGATCATGTGTTTAATTAAGCATTGATGTTTTTTAATACATATTTAGAAAATTTTATTGTGTAGGGAAAATAACTTACTCATAAGAGAAATATATATAATATCTCAATAAAAGTTTGTAATATCAATTTTTTCTCATCATTTCTTTCCTACATTTTTTATTGTGAAACACATTTGTTTATTTCACTACAGACTACAGGATTCAAATTGTACTCTTAGGTAACTATTACGACATTAGAATATACTCTTGAGTATTTTTCTGTGTAAACTTTTATATTTTTCAAGTAATAAAACGTATTTTTCATAACACCAAGAAATAGGGAGTCTAAAGACAAAAATATCTATCAGCGGATGTTTAAACTTTTTCATACACGATATTTTCTACCACTCCAATTTTAAGCCAGAATCGCTCACTTTGATAGACTTAGTTTTAAATTTCCTTTCGATTATTTTATAATAGATTGTTTCCATCTATCAGTAAGTAGTCATGAAAAAGTTTGTTTGCTGATAAAAAGTTAAATTTATTCACGTCAGACATTGCAGAAAAAATCGAAAATCTTATGAAAAGAAGTGCATTAAAAATTTGTAATCCACGTTGAATATGTCATTTAATGAAGGGAATGCTTGTCATTTCCAAAAGTTCGCAATTTCCGGAATAATATTTACAAAAATTTAAAAAAGCATAGTAGTGTGTGCCAGTACGGATAAACCAAGTATAGTAAACGTTGTCGGTAAACGTCTAATAGGATTATTCAATCCCTATTTCGAACCACGTGTCCTGCGTTCCAAATATGTCGCGTCCTATAGGATTTGTAGTTTTTCGATGACCGTTTATTTTAAATTATCTCTCGTTATACCGTTATCTATTATATTTAGCCTATCATTGTTCTTTATATTATTCATTATAAGTATTGATTATAAGAAAAAGTTAAAATTAGTGATAAATAGCGAAAATGCCGGGCAGCTGACTAAATTAAATAATAAATAAAAATATCGTATTTCACCGGATTGTTTTAACCAATCAGGATTCAATTTTAATTTAGGCGAATGGAATACTCAAACCATGATTGGTCAAAACAATCAGAAACCGTTTGAAACTGTTTATATATACAACGTGTTTCAAAAAAAATTACATCTAGTTGTCCATGAATTTCTCCTATAAATTATGATGTTCTGCATTCTTGAAATGTGGATACAGATTAAATGTTATCTACCCGTCACTGTCAAAATTTATCATCGAGAGATATGGGGATGAAATTAATAACAGGTACAATTAGATTATTAATTTATTTAATAAAAAATCTTTAAAGATGGGATATTAATCAAACAACCAAGATAAATAACTAATTTGTAGAAATTTTAATGATTATAATTTATAAAAAGAGTCAAAATGGTCATCATTCTGTTGAACGCATAATGCAATACGACGTTTCATATTGTCAAAAATATTCTGCAATACATTTGGTGTTAATACAAAGATATTTTTAATAATATAAAATATTATTAAAAATCTGGTGTGAAGAATATTTAATAATATTTTATATTATTAAAAATATCTTTGTATTATACAAAACTGGTGGGGTTTACCTACTCATGTATGTTTCAATTCTTCTGATACATTTGGTGTTATTTCGTTACATTCAGTTGTAATTGTATTCATCAAATTATTTAAGTTATTTTTTCTTGTCTTACCTATATAACGAGCCATCGAAAAAATTCATAATTGGAGTAGACTGTGAAATTGGGTTGGTACTTTAGCCACTTCCACATAATGACATTTATTATTTGACATTGAAACTATATGTTTGTGTCAAATTTTTCAAAACTCTTATTAAGAAAATGAAATTTATTTAAAAAATGGTATTCAACATAGAACAAAAAGCAAAAATTATCGAATGTTACTTCATAGTAAATGGCGAGTGGCAGTATTCAATTACGGAATGCATGGCTGATTTTAGTGAAGAACATCCTGAATTAGTGTTTGAGTACAATGATTTTTACAATGTTTTGACAAATTGTGTAAAGTTATTCAGAGAGACTGGTAGCGTCGGTCGAAAAACTGGAAGTGGACGGCCATCTAAACGTACAGCTGATAATATTGAAGCCCTTCAGCATATTATTGATGAAAATCCAAAAACATCCATTTCAGTAGTGGTTTGTGTTTAGATGTAAATGGACAACATTTTCAACAACTTCTGTAGCTATATGTAAATTTTGATTATGATTTCGATATTAAATAAATTATTTGTTTTATTTTTTGTTGTAGTATCATTTCAATGCCATAACTTTTTTTTACAATGAGACAAAATGAAACTGTCAAGCATCAAGTAATGTGTCATTATGTGGAAGTGGCTAAAGTACCAACCCAATTTCACAGTCTACTCCAATTATGAATTTTTTCGATGGCTCGTTACTTCATTTTTTAACAATCCGAAAATAGAAAAATCTAACGGAGTAAGATCTGGTGATCTTGCTGGCGAAACACCTCATCTTATAATTCGATGAGGGAAATAATATTCTAAAAGAGCTAAATTTTCACGAGTTGTGTGTGCTTCCAGCAAGATGGGGCTCTTGCTGGAAGTAACCCCCATTGAAATTATCTCGTTGCACTTGTGTTAAAAATGGTGTTAATAACTGTTCTTGGTATCGTTGGCTATTAATATTATTATGAAAAAATATTGGTCCTATTTTTCTACGACGAGATAACCGTCTCCAATTTTAAGTAAGAGAATGTAAAGGAACTTCGATGTGATTGTTTGGATTGTTTATAGTTCTATTATATTATGTTCTGGTTATTTATTTACAAACCCGCTTAAATGAAACCATGCTTCATCAGTAAAAAAACTTAGATCAAGAATTTCGTCATTATTTAAATTTTCTTGATAGAAGTTGCGATAATTAAGCATACTAGCGTGATCTCTAGGTAAGATCTGTTGAACAATCGATACTTTGTATGGATACATATTACTATGGATTTTTAATTAAAAATATTTAAATATTTAAAATAAAACAATATTTTTGAACGGGACTGTACATTATTAATTTTCCCGGCGTGCATTGGATGTGAAAATTGTAGAGACGTGGAGATGAAGTCTGCCTGTGAAACGGGAAGGTCGTTTTCTTTTAGAGAAATATATCATAGATATATTTAATTAATTCGGGAGTGTTTTATTGTTGTTTTATTAAGTATTAAAGTCCCGATATTTATAGAGAGAAATTCTCATTGTATTTGATGTTTAAAGTTGATTAAGCACCTTCTTCGCTAAATTCTCCATTTTAGTTTTTGTAAGTATTTAAGATTGTATGACGTCATAAGCATAAATATGGTAACTATATTTCTATTATATTAAAATAAGTAATTAAGAGATTTAATTATTAAGAATATAGATAATACAGTTAAATATTAAAATTCTATATTAATATTATAATTGAAAAGTTTGTTCGAGAGGATTCAAGGGTTTTTGTGCGTGTCGATAGCACACGTGTAAGTTTTTGTTCGTGCATCAATATCTGATTATACAGTGTGGTTCTCTGGGGAGAAATTAATATTAAACTTGTTTATTTTTAAATAAGTTTTGATCGGTGTCATTTAGCGGATGTTTTCCATTCATTTAGCTGTCAATTTTCAATGAATGTTTTTACCTCAAGTATTTTTGTATAATACAGCATCTTTATAATTTGTAAAGATATATTTTTTATTTTTTTTATTTTTGTATTAAATATTCATTTTAATTTTTATCCTGCGTTTGTTTCATTTAAATAAATTTTTGTGAACATTTCAATGGCGCTCAACTTACTTTGTAGACACGTATTTCCTAAGTGGAACCCGAGAAGTTAGAAGTCTCATATTTGAAAATTCACCGGCTGAGAAACCTAGTTGGGTAAACTAGTTGTGGATGGTGGCGTGCTAAATTTTCAAACCACTATTCATAGCAATATGCAAACAACGCTTCAAAATTCTGTGAACGGTACTTGAAGATACGTTCGTTTGAATTGATAAACAACGAACTGATGTATGTGGGTTTTCTCCAACAAGGTTTTATACGTGTTCAACAATATTTTACTGTGGATGTGGTCTACCAGGACTTTTGCCTTTTAACACAGATCCTGTAGCCCAAAGCTTCTCCACGACTAGACGAATGTGATGATGTAAAGCGGTATTATCCATAACTCTATTAGGAAACTGCAAGTGAAACTGTCGCTTACATTCCACGTAGGAATATTGCCATTTTCCGTTAAGAAACTGTGAACTTCGGAAATATATTTCAACAATAAAAATATTTTCTTGCAATGTGTACATTATTTAGTAGCATTGTTTATTAAGTAAAAAAAAAATATTTGTGAGAAAAAAATAAAAGACAAGTGGCTTATAATAATTTTCAAGTACTAGTTACTCAATGCTTACTGAGATGGAGTTCTTTTTGAAACAGGTTGTATATTTATCGTATATCCATTAACTATTTCACAAAAAATAAATTAAAAATTTTTATTTTTAATTTTAACGATAAAAAGAAAACTTAGTAGCAAATTTTTGTCCACATCTCGTAATGGCTTCATATTAGAATGATAAACAAATTTGTCCAATCTTGAATGCGACGTAGGTATCTCATAAAAACTAGTAGAACATAGTTCCAAGGTGTGTTTGAAACATATTCCATCTGAATTATTTGATACGAACGAGGTCAATCGATTCAATATTACAGTATATATGTATATATATATATTTTTTTCGTTCATGTAGTTTACTAACATAGGTACTAAATATATGTATATTTAAGGGAAAAGATCATTTTCGCGCACCAAAGAGAATTTTCTGCTATCTGGTTTACCGCTATTGTTTGTAGTTCATTTAACATGGGTTTGTGATAAGTTGTTACCCAATTTATTAACATCTAATTAGTTTTATAAACTTCGAACTTGTGGATATGAGATTTTTTTTTTATTTGAAAAAAGAAAAGTTAGTTCAAAGATGAAATCAAATACTGAAGATAAGCTGTATAATTTACATGTTTTCAAACTTGTATGTTATGTATAACGATATCGGTTTTCGGATATTCATTATCTATAAATAATGATCATAATATAATAATAAAGTGTTAGTTCGTCTTATATAAATAATGCTGAGCTATGTAATTCATTGAAGGCGACACCAATCCCAAAAACCTGAACTAAAACATATTCGTTACGTTAAGCGGGTATTTTGAATTGAGTACAAAATGTAATAATTTGTTATTTGAAAAATTTCTAAAGGTGTTTCAATAATAGCGCAAGATTCTAAGGTTCAATAAAACATGGTTTTCTATAGTAAAGTATTAAAATATTTATTATACATTTGGGAATTATGTATGAAACAAAATATCTTGTAAATGACCGCCATGGCTTTGCTGGCATACGCATACTCTTTTGACAAAATTCGCAATAACATTATGGTATACATGTGGCGGTATTTCATTGATAGAGCGTCTAATTTCGGCCTTCAATGTTTCGGTGGTTGCGGGCTTATCGACATAAACCCATGACTTCAGATAGCCCCACAGCCAGAAATCCAAAGGTGTCAAATCGCAAGAACGTGGCGGCCAATTCTGGTCACCAAACCGGGAAATGACACGATCAGAAGCAAACTCTTGCAAGGCAATGAATGCTTCACGGGCGGTATGACATGTGGCCCCGTCCTGCTGAAACCACATGTCGTCAAGAGCAATATCTTCTAATTGAGGCATCAAAAACTGCGTTATCATATCACGATAACGTTCGCCATTCACCGTTACTGCATTACCTTCCGCATCTTCAAAAATACGGTCTAATTATTCTTCCAGACCTCAATGCACTCCAAACAGTAACATGTTTCGGATGCATTGTTTTCTGATGAATCATTTGTGGATTTTCTGAGCCCCAAATGCGGCAGTTTTGCCTATTTACGAAGCCATCGAGGTAGAAATGGGCCTCATCACTGAAAATGATTTTGTCCGCAAAATCGGCATTCGCTTCTGTTTGCTCAAGTATCCAATTGGTAAACTCTCTTCGCTGGGCATGGTCTGTTGGCAGAAGTTGTTGAGTCAATTGGATTTTGTAGGGGTGGAGATGCAAATCTTGAATCAGAATACTCTGAAGAGTGCCTGTTATAATGTCCAATTTTTGTGCACGCTGACGAATCGACGTCTCTGGGGTATCGGCCACACTGTCGCGAACTGCCGTGATGTTTTGTTCTGAACGACCTCTACGAGTTTCTGTCGTGTGTTTCACATCACTAACCGCACCATTCCTTTCGAATTTTTCGATTATTCTTTTCACTGTAACTGAATTAGGAACATTCTATCGACCGAATATTGGACGCACGCAGTTATTGAATAGCATTATTCATTCGGTTAACCGCACACAAAAAATAGATGTGCAGTTATTTATATCGCCCGTCGTAATGACGTCCAGTTCAGCCCGATGTGTCCGGTCTCTAGTCATTATTATTTGCAGTTTTATTGTATCAATAGAAAAGACCTAAATTGATTGTATCCTCGGTTCCGTGCACTGTTGCCATGTCGCATACTTTTATAGTTAACCATATTTATTCATATATTTCTTAAGAATATGAGCAACAAAGACTTTTTGGTGAAAATAACGCTGAAAACTATGACATTCTTCATACCAAAACCTTCTTTGATGTTTGATTATAATCGGTTTAGATACAGAAACTACAAAGACTTGGCAACAATACTATATTTAGTACGCCATATGAAACCGAGATAGCGCGCACATCTTGCCCGAAATTTCGTATTTGATAGAATTCCCCTGCGTTTAACGCACTCAGCCGTAATCTGCGAAAAATATATTAACTTACGTCCGCTCTACATTGGATACATACGTGTCCTTGAAATAAAAAGACAACGCTTGATAAATGGAAAAATATGGTAATTATTAGAGAACGGATGCAATTTCCATAAAACGCAATCGGCAATTGGAATTGTGTATAACGTCGCTCAGTACATCCCGGCGTAATTCAATGAAGTATTTGTTTGACTTACTCGGCCACCTGGTCTCGCAGCGATAACAATGGACAACCCAGCTATTGTATTCGGAGAATATAGTGTTTTCAGTGGTGTCGTGTACATAGATAAAATAAATAAGTTTATCGTATTTCGTAAGAGAAATAGCACGTACATTCCTTTTCTTTTAATTTAAGTAACATCTTCCAATTATTTTCACGTAAGTGTGCTTAAAATTTCGTTATTTAATTTCGTTTATTTGGATCTAGAATATTCTTACTTTTTCAGACAATGGAAGAGCGTCAAGAATGGCATCGTGAAACAATGGCGAGTTGGATTGAGGGCCATACTGATTGTATGTACATTGCCAGAGATTCCGAAATTTATTGTGAAGTGTGTGAAACGTTATTGAAAAATTGCAATAAATCAACCGTAAAACGTCACGTAGGATCGTTAAAGCACGAAAAAAAGTTGAACCCGTTGGAATCTGACAATTTTAACGAAGAACTCTGTGAAACTTTTATGGCAGCTAATATTCCATTATTTAAATTGAACAATCCAATTTTGAAGACATTTCTGAAAAAATATATTGGTCGAAATATTCCTGATGAATCAACTTTACGCAAATATTATGTTTCTAGGTGCTATACGAGAACAGTAGAACGCATTAGAAACCGCTGTGTGGTAAATGTTGTAGCTGGTGTACTACATCCAACTATTCCCTATAACTCATATGTAATAGCAACAAGTGTTATAAATAGAGTTGATGCGGAAACAGTTGCTGAAACCATTAAGGAGAATATGCAAAAAATGCTTCATTCGGACGCCACGTAAAAAGAAAAAATACTTTTATTTGTCAGTGATAGTGCTGCGTATATGTTAAAAACAGGCAGACTATTGAAGAAAAGATATCCTAATATGCTGCATATTACTTGTGTAGCACATGCTCTCCACAGAATCTGTGAATATATCAGAGACACTTTTCCGGAAGTTGATAGACTTGTATCAGCTTTTAAAAAAGTTTTCAGAAAAGCACCATTGAGAGTAACTCTTTTCAGGGAAAAATTTCCATCTCTGTCACTGCCTCCCACTCCAGTAATAACTAGATGGGGAACATGGCTGGAAGCTACTAGATATTATGCTGAGAATTTCGATAGTCTAAAACATTTCGTAACACTGCTAAAGGAGGATGCTAAAAGTATTGGTGAGTGCAAGGAGCTCACACAAATCCAAAATTTAAAAAATCAGTTGTACTTTCTTCACGAACACTTTGGAAAATCGAAATCTCAAATTAAATGACGTATTAACCACATTAGATGTGGCTGTTAATAATTTGAAAAGTATTCCAAGTGACTTCGGATGTGGCCTTCGGCAAAAGTTTGAAGCAATTCTTAATAGAAATCCAGATTTAATTACATTGCAGCAATTATGTATGGAGACAATTCCACAAAATCTAACGGCTAAATATGAAGAAATAAAAGAATATTTCCAGTATGCACCTATAACCAGTTGCGATGTAGAAAGGACGTTTTCTATTTATAAGGATGTACTTAATTCAAAGAGAACAAAATTGACAGAAGAAAACCTTGAGAAACTATTGCTAGTCAATATTAATACTCCTTTACTCAACTTGAACGACAAAATTAACAAATAAAAATGTTCCAATTATAGAAATAAAATTAAAAACTTTAAAAATACAACTTTTCAACAAATACTTATGTATTTCGTAATTTTATAGATCGCCACCCGTTCGTTTTCCAATTATATAAATAAAATTAAATATTTTAGAAATACAGCCTTTCGCCAGTACTGCACTGGGCTTTGCGTCATGTGGTAAGCGTGTCCGTTCTCTAGTAATTATATAGAACATAAATTTAAAATATTTAATAGTTAATTACGACACGAATCCAGAATTTCACCCTGAAAATTGAAATTACGCGACGCCTATGAATTCAAAATATTCAGAATGTGTATAAATAATAAATACCTCGCACACACATATGTTACAGCGTATGCTTACATACGTAACAGCTGAATAAGATGGGCAATAACGAAACTATGCTTTTTATTATTGTTGGTCAACTTTAAGATATCGTCTCTTATAATATAGTCGATCGCACAGTGGCGTGACAAATTTTTGTTTAAATATCTTTGTCATGCATTTCTTCGTTTATGACAGGGAATTTTGGGAAAATATTGTGGACTTATATTCTATATAATTACATCTTTTCACTTTTCATAGGTTATCTTTTTATTTCAAAGACACCCGGTATAACAAAATAATTTGAAACATACTTGAGTAGGTAAAATCACACCATATTTTGTATAAAACAAAATATTGTGCGGTTTTTACCTACTCAAATATGTTTCGAATTACTTTCGTATAATATATTGTACAAGTTCAATTAGGATGTTTATACAAAATTAGCTAAGGCGATATCATTATTATTTGATTGATCATATCATTCCTAATCACCTCAATCGAACAGTCTGAGCGCTCTTCATAAAAGATGTAAATTCGGCTCCACATCAATTCATTGAACCAATCAACTGTTCACCTTTTCGCAGAGAAAGAAAACGGAGAAAACAGTGAATGGAATGAGTTATTACTAGACATGGTCGTTTTTGCTGGTCGCCAGTAGCGCGGCCACCGCTAGAGCTTGGAATTTTGGTTTAAATTTGCGCATTAGAGTGTACTATTGAATAAATACCTATTTAAATAGATTAAATGACTAATAAAAATCTGAATCCCGTCTATCGATAGTATCAATTCTCGTAATCTACCAAGCACAAAGATTTCAATAAGACCCGTTCATACGTTGAATGAATAGTACCTACTGTGACGTAATACGCCAGTAAATTACAAGAATTTATACTGTCAATATTGAATCGTGATTTTAATAGGGATAGTCAGTTGTGTATTAGTTCTTTTCGAGTATGTATCATGGGTGAAAATGTCACGTAAAAGAAAATACGAGTTACAAGGGTTACAAGAAGTTAATACATATATACATCGGTATCCCGATTTAAAATACCGCCGCAATTTGGTAAAATGTGACACTTACAATGTGAACTTAATGGTTTACCACAGGGTTGTAAACTGCAAGTAACGAGTGATCATTAAAATTCTCACTCGTAGCAGGCCATATGTATAAAAAGTATGTCTTAACTTAAGTCAGTAAGATGTTAATTCAAACGTCTATCAATGTCAATTATATATCATATATATATATATATATATATAGTTTGATCAAAAGAAAAGATGTCTTTTAACGATATGCATAAACCTTGTCTGGTAGAATGTTCTTCCTCACATCTTTTACACAAATTATAAATATATTTAAAATAAAATCCAACATTTTAATTTATTTTATGACAATCACGACGTTTGAAAGCAATTGACTGATCTCTAGTAACTTAAGTTACGACATGCTTTTTGTATACATGGCTTATTTGAGTGAAAATTTTAATGATCACTCGTTACAATCGGCGAGACAGAGAAAATGTAAACAATAAAATACTATACTGGGCTTGCTTGACAGAATTTATACTCATGTTAAATGTGTGTAATATTCCACCAACCATTGTGGAGCAGAAAGCGTTCTGTACGTTTTAGGAAAAATTTGTTCCTGCTTGGAAATTACCAAACAGAAGCATACTGCTAAGGCATTTCCCGCACGTAAAATTACATGTTATAAATACCCTACGGAATATTATGAAAAATGGAAAAGTATGGATAAATGCGAACGAAACAAGAGATGCTAACAAAAACAATGTAATAAACGTTTTAGTGCTTATTTTAAAAACGGATGGCCTGTCGATACCATTTCTTTTGTGCTGCAAACGTCTTCCAAATACGAAGGGAAAAACTATAGTGCAGGTGATAAAAGACGCTATTCAAATCTCTGTTATATAACTAAGCCAATTAAGAATGCTTATCATTGATGGAGCCGCAACCATGGTTAAAGTTTGGGGATTATTAAAGACAGATTATCAGCATTTCTTCATGTAACATGTTTACTACATGCGTTTCATCTTGTGGCAGATACCATTAGACACAGCTATTCAAATATAGACCTTCTCATAACTAACACAAAGAAGATTTTTCTCAAATTCTCAAAATTCAGGAATTCCACTATCACCTGAACCTATATTAACCAGATGGGATACCTGGCTAGAAGCAGTATCATATTACAGTAAACATTTTCAAATATCAAATCTTTTATTTCCACGTTGAAACCTCAGGATTCGAAAGCTATTAAAATAAGCCAAGAATTGCTCCTGGATCATCAAGTTGAAGCAGATATTGCGGAGATTTTAGAAAAGTACTCTGTTGTTGGGGAATCACTTGAACAGATGCAAAATCTTGCATTATCTATATCGGAATCGGAATAACATACTCGATAATATGAAATCATCCCTGGATAATTTGACGGATAATATAGGGCATTATATTACAGTAAACATTTGCAATTTGCAAGTATCAAATCTTTTATTTCCACGTTGAAACCTCAGGATTCGAAAGCTATTAAAAGAAGCCAAGAATTGCTCCCGGGCCATCAAGTTGAAGCAGATATTGCGGAGATTTTAGAAAAGTACTCTGTTGTTGGGGAATCACTTGAAAAAATGCAAAATCGTGCATTATCTATATTGGAATCGCTTAACATACTTGATAATATGAAATCATCCCTAGACAATTTGACGGATAATATAGGGAATCACGTAGCCTAGAAATTTATTGCCGCTCTAAATAAAAATCCAGATTAAAAAAAAAAGGCAAATTATAAGCCAACGTATAAATGGCACACCCGAATGTGAAAACTATGAGAAGGAGTATTTTGTGTTCGCAAATATTACTTCACTAGATGTAGAGAGGTTATTTTTCCGGGACAAGCACGTATTTTCACTACGTCGCAGAAATTAAACAAATTTCCAATGCAAGCAATATTAATGCTGAAATCCTATGCCAGTTCTTTACGATAAAATGCGTTTTCGTCAGTATCCAGCCGTCAATAGAAATAGGTCACCGCATTTAAATAATTTTTACAATTGTATTTAATTCAACCAGTATATGTCAAATATGCAGATTTTACACATATGCTCAATGACATGGAAACTGTAACACCAAGAAGTGGTGCGAATTTTTTGACCAAACTTTGTAGAAACGTATAACTAGTCAAACGTAATAATTGATTAAAATTTTGTTGCGATATATCAAGTGGTCATGGCACTTCTGACACTTCATTCAGTTTTCGCTGACATTAATGTGTGGTGTATTTATTTTTTGTTTCAAATTTATTTCAACGGTTTTGTCTTATTATACCTTTGTTTAACGTGTTTAGAGAGTTTTATTATGCCTAGAGTGCGGCAACGTGGAAATTATCGCCAAATAAGCGAATTCGACAGAGGTCGAATTGTTGGTTTGCGAGAAGGTGGTTTTTCATACAGGGAAATTGCTAATCGCCTTAACCGGAACCAATCCACCATTATGCGCTATTATCAATCATGGACTAGGGAGGGTCAGGAAAGACGTCGAAGAGGAGCCGGAGGCCGAAGAAGAACTAATGGGATACAGGACCGCCGCCTTCGCCTAATGGCACTAAGAGACAGGTTCTCCAGTACCAGATCAATTGCTGACGTGTGGTTAGGTAATCAAGGTCGTTCAGTAATCCTTCGAACCGTTTATCGCCGAATTAGGGGTTTCGTTTTCATCTATACATTTTACAACATTCAGCATGCGAGCGTCGATATACAGGCTGTCTTTGAAATGAAAAGACAACGTATGAAAAATGGAAAGATGTAATTATATAGAATTAGACCCAAAATATTTTCCTAAAATTCCCTCTCAAAAGCGATAAAAAAAATGACAAAGATATTTAAAAAATTTTTGTCACGCCACTGTGCGATTATAAAAAGTATCAGAAATTATATCTTAAATTTGACCGACAATAACAAAAATTACAGTTTTGTTTTGTTTCAAAAACTACCATGTCTAGTTATTACAATGTTTACAGAACAATTGTAATACACTGTATCTTTTGTTAAAAATGTGTTTCTCTTCTAAAATTTCAAAGAAACTTCCGTGGCAACTAGATCGGTATATTTCATTAGTGTGTACGTACTTACCTGAAATACGTATCTATTTGGATTAATTTAAACGTTTTATTTTTTAAGTTAAGCTAAAAATTGTTTAAACGAAATCTTCCTTAAGTGGAACGATGCGCTCATCATTGAGTATAGACTATGTTGAATAGAAGCCGTGCAATATGTCATTACAAAAACACCGTGTCGTATTCAGTTGTCTATCGATTCAAACTCATTAAAATGTAAGCTTATTAAAAGTATGCAATGCTGTACTAATAGGCATTTGCATGAATTGTATGCATACCTATGTATACTATATATACATACATGAATCTATGAGCCAAAAACAATTAGATTAATTTGTCCAATGTTAATGTCACGTACTTTCAAAATATACACAGCGTTGCTAGAATTTAAATACAACTTTAATTACATTTTACAAAATTATTATTGCGTTTTCAAAAATTATTATATTCGTTTAAAAAATTAAAACTCGATTATTACAAAATATAGTCTACCACTAAAAAATATTCATTTAATACAAGAATTCGACAATCAACTGCACTACTGACATTATTCGCAAAATAATTGTATTATAATTAGCTAATGTTAATACTCATGTACTTTTACATTATATTTTGCTACTTATGCACAAATTGGCTTCCTTTGTTATTTGCCATAAAGAAACTAAAATGATAAGTTCTAACACAACGTTTTAAAGCCCTGCATATTTCAAACAATATAACTTTAAAAATCAACTAACTGAATTGACATTAAAATCCTAAGATTAACTGTTTGATTCTCTTATAACAAGTGTTCATTTGAAAAGTAAATCTAGTAGCATGTGATTTACTGAACTGAGAACATTTCGAAGTAAGTATGTCGTAAATTAAAATTTACTACTTAACCTACAAAGTCGTATATTTTGACAGTTTCATACATACAAATAAATAACAAATAATAGGTATTTATTGAAAACTATAACAAATGTTGAAAATGTTGTCCTTCAAGATCAATGCACTTTAAAATCCTCCGTTCAAAATTTCTGATGATATTCTGCAACATTACTGGATTGTTATTAATTTCCATGCATTTCTGTTCGATTCTCTGTAGCATATCATTCAAATTCAATATAAGTGTTCGAAATATGTTATTTTTTAGATAAGGCCACAAAAAGAAGTCGCAAGGTGTTAAATCGCATGAACGTGTAGGCCAGACAATTTCAGTATTTCGACTAATTATAGGTACGCTCATCAAAAAATTACATCACTACGTGTACTTTATGTCATTTGTCGTTCTGAATCTGATTTCAAATTTGCTTAATTGCTTCAGGATTTTGATATTTTCTTAGTTTTTAAAAAAAAAAACGCATTATATTTTACAAAATTTCAAAATTACATTTATATAAGAAAAATATTGTTCTGTCGAACATTGAGTGTACATATCTGAACATATTCTTGCATGCATTAGTATAATGCACTTCTTTTCAAAGAATTATTAAAAATAAATTTAAAAAAATCGAAGAGAATTGATTTTATTTATGGATTTATATTATTTTACAATTTTTTTCAAAATTAATTTTCTTAAAATTCTCATCTCGTACGCCATCTATATTTAACTAACTAAATTTAAATACTGATAAATAAAAGAGTTCTTTTTTACATTTTTGTATAGTAGAATTCTAATTTCTCTTTTCAAACCATAGTACATAATACTAACAGTAAAACCTAGATGTCGCCAAACATGGGAAACAAATGATTCAGTACCTAAATGAATTTTCAAATTTTTTGCTCCAATTTGAAAGTGTGAGTTTTGTTACAAACATTAAGTTTAGTTTTATTTCTTTGTAAATAAGGTGAGTGCAAATCTTACATTAAATGTAAAATCTTAAATTTTCCTAAATATCAGAAATTATTTTTCGATTCATATTTAAATTAAATGCAAAATTTACTTTTTATAGCAGTATATTTCCTAATTTATGTAAAATAAAAATGGCGTAAAAATAGCTTATCATAATTTTCTTGATACATCACTACGTGCAGTTTATGTCTTTTGTCCTTCCGAATCTGATTTAAAATTTTCTTAGATTTTTTAAAAAAAGCGCATTATATTTTACAAAATTTCAGTTACATTTATATAAGAAAGATTACTAAAAATATTGTTCTGTCGAACATTGAGTGTACATATCTGAACATATTCTTGCATGCATTAGTATAATGCATTTCTTTTAAGAGAATTATTAAAGATCAGTGAAAAAAAATCCAAGAGAATTGATTTTATTTATGGATTTATGTTATTTACCATTTCTCTCCAATTAATTTCAAAATTAATTTTCTTAAATTTCTCATCTCGCACGCCATCTATATTTAACTAACTAAATTTAAATAATGATAAATAAAAGACTTCCTTTTTACATTTTTGTGTAGTAGATTTCTATTTTTTCTCTGCAAACCATACTACATAATACTGACAGTAGAAACTAGATGTCGCCTAACATGGGAAACAAATGATTCAATACCTAAATGAATTTTCAAATTTTTTGCTCCAATTTGAAAGTGTGAGTTTTGTTACAAACATTAAGTTTAGTTTTATTTCTTTGTAAATAAGGTGAGTGCAAATCTTACATTAAATGTAAAATCTTAAATTTTCTTAAATATCAGAAATTATTTGTCATTTCATATTTAAATTAAATGCAAAATTTACTTTTTATAGCCGTATATTTCCTAATTTATGTAAAATAAAAATGGCGTAAAAATAGCTTTATCATAATTTTCCTTTTTTGTACCTTTGCCTAGCTTGCGATTTGGTAAATCTAGAGTTAACTTTAGTCTTGTTTTTTGAATTTTCATCCTTACTATTATTTTTATCATCGTCTTCAACTAAAACATTTAAAATATAATGTAAATAAAGTTTATATTCATGTTAAATACATACATAGATTCGGTGGCGGCTGTATTAGACTGTCTCTTTGACATACATCATAATAGCAGTAACATTTACCTATACCATATCCCAATAATGATATTACGATAGTCACAAAAGCCATTAATAATGGATGCTACAACAATTAAAATTATCATTTGAAAAAATAATAATAATATTTATATACAGTTGGCTTATTTGTTGATATATAATCCAATATCACTAATACTACTCCAATTACAATTCCAATACCAGATCCAACCCACGGTATTTGTTCGAGAACTAAAAGCAAGTTTTAATTTTTTATTTATCACATTTTTAATATGTTACACCTTTTCTATCTCTCATATATGTAGTACTTGCTTTAAACAAAGCATTTTTAACAATTTCATCATGTGGAACATAAAATAAAGCTTGTTCATAAGATTTGATGGAATCTTCATAATGTTTTGTAGCATATTCCACTTCTCCCTTTCTAAAATATCCCTATAATTACTTGATTGTTTTGGATTCATATACATATAAGCAATTGTATTCAACCTTTGGCCCTGTTGGATTTAATTTGATTGTTGTATTTGCATCTTCTAATGCAAAATAATAATGTTCCATTTTTAAGTGGGCATATGACCGGTTACTGTATAAGATATAATTATTTGGGTCCAATTTAATAGCATAAGAATAGTGAAGAGCCGCCTCTGCGAAATTTTTATTTTTAATTGCCTTATTTCCAAGCTCTTTTAGCTCTTCTGTAGATTTCTACGAATTATAATACATATAAATTATTTTTTTATACTATCTCACCCAAGAATTAAATAATCTTACCCCCTCATTTTCCATGTTTTAAAAACTGATGAATAGTATTATTAAAAATTTAATGTTTTTAAGCTAGACTTAACCTAAAAATGACTTGATGTCAAAATTTTTATAGAGATGTCATTCAACAAATGAAGGGATTTCATTTTATGGATTTTATCTAACTTTATACTCTTTCTGAAGATATACAATTATCGAAATCTTTAAATCGAATTTTAAATAGTTCCTAAAGATGGCGCTCCATGCAAAACTAAATTACTTTTAATAGAAACCAATTTATGCCATATTTCATACATATTTGGTATATTAATAATAACTGATAACCGCTGCACCAGTCATAGTTAGGTTGTAGTTAAAATTTAATCATAATTAACTGAGAAATTTCGTTGCACCAATGTGTTAACTCAGCGTTTCTTAATCTTTTTGATAAGTGGTACCCTTTTTAGTAGTCACTTTTATTGTGGAACCCCTGGTTTGTTTCAATAGTATGCTTTTAATGTAACATTCTGTAAATGGATTATATGCAACAAAAATGACAATTATTTCAAAAAATATTTATTTTCTTCAAAAAGTAATTCAAAAATTAACACAAAAGTTCTTAAAACAACTTAAATTTACATTTACAGGACTTTTAAATTTTAATTTTAATGGGATGAGTGATATTGCTTTTTATTATCACAAATATACTTAATATTAGGCTTAATTGATGAAAGTTGAATTTTTATGTCAGGTTCGGCATCAAGTCTGTTCCGGTATTTAGTTTTTGTCGACAAATAAGCTGAGAACCCCGTTTCGCCATATATGTGGTTACAAATGGTAAAAGCACCAACACGGCCTTTTGCGACAATTGAGGATATTTATCTTTTATACTGCACCAGAATTCCGTTAATGGCTTTAATTTAAATTTATTTTGCAATGATGAATCAGATGTCATTTCAATAAAAGTTTCGTATTCTTCCGTTGACATGGTCAAAGGTCGTGCATTGAAAATAAATGGGTTTTTAATCCACAATTCATTTTGATATTTAATCTGCTGTTCATTTGGAAAATACTTATTAAAAGCTTCACTCAATCCTTTCAGATGTTGAATAATTTCTTCAATAAATGCCTCTGCCATTTCAACCCCTTCATCTTCTAAAAAGTCTTTTATTGTTGGGAAACAATCAAACTCGTTGGAGCGCATACAAATTGTCCAAATTCAATTTTTTTCTTGAAAGCAAGAATTTTTTCGTGGGCAATAAATACATTACTTGTTTGCCCTGGAGGGTTAAATTAAGTTCATTTATCTTTGTAAAAATGTCGCTTAAATAGGCAATTTTAAGTAACAAATTTCTATCAAATAATCGACCTTTCAATTCAAAATTGTGTTCTAAAAAAAAAGCACGCACCTCGTCCCTTAACTCAAGAAAACGGGTTAGTATCTTTCCTCGAGATAACCATCTGACTTCAGTATGTAAAAGAAGAGATGTATGTACACTTCCAATCTCCTCACAGAGTATTTTGAATAAACGATTATTTAGCGGTCGAGATTTTATGAAGTTAATGATTTTGATGACCTCATCAAGAGCATTCTTATAACTGGGGGATAATTTTTTAGCAGCAAGTGCCTGCCTATGGATCATGCAGTGGCTACTAGAACAGTTTTTAGCTATATTTTTAATAAGCTGTACAGCCCCATTAATTATGCCACTCATGGCCTTTGCTCCATCGGTACAGATATCAATACAGTTGTCCCATGGTATTTTATTCTCTTCAAGAAAAGAATTTAGAAAACCAAATATTTCGACTCCAGTAGTACGTGTTGGTAGAGATTTGCATAATAGAAGATCTTCCAATATTGCGTTTTCGTGCTGATATCTAACGATTACAATTAATATTGCGAGTCCAGATACATCGGTTGAGTCATCCATTTGTAATGAAAATTTGCATGATTTGAGACGAAAAGTAAGTTCATTCTTTATATTGGCTGCTAAATCTCTGATGCGCTGAGCTACCGTGTCATTCGAAAGTGGAATCTTAGCCATTTCTTTTGCAGATTTTCACCTAACACACATTTTACCATCTCCATACATGAAGGTTTAATAAGATTTTCCGCAATTGAGTATGCTTCACCGCGTTGAGCTATCAGATAGCTGACTAAGTAAGAAGCCTCACTTGCTTTTTCATTCACCGTTTTTGTGGTTTGAACCATAACCGTTTTTAATTTTAAAAGTTCGTCACGCTTCCGAATGAAGAATTCAACATTTTTTTCTTTAAGCTCGCCATGAACAGATTCTAAATGACGCATTTTAGCTGGAGCCATAGAGCTATTTGGTAGAACTTTGTTGCATATAACACACTGAGGATTATCATTATCGTTCATGAATCCTAAACATATATAACTTTCATCATATTTCCTTCGTTTGTGGCGATTTCAGTTGCATCACTTTCATTATTACCACAGTTATCTTTAGCAAAAGAGCTAGTTGCTGGGTCCGAAACAGAAGAGTCAAGTTCTGCAGCAAAACGCTTTAAAGTGCCTTCTTTAAGCCACCTCTCCATCCTGCAACAAAATATCGAAAATGGTTTTAAGACAAAAATAACAGCACCAGTTACCTTTTAAGAGGGAGTTCTCATTTTTTAATTGAAAAAAGGTTTTTTTTTCTTTTATTATCTTAATGCTATATGTGTCTAGAATAAGTCTAGAATAAGTACTCGGTTCCGTATAAAAGTTATAGCTTTATGTATCACTTGTATACAAGCTGTATACATCACTCGTATAAAGTTTAAGTAAATTTTTCCCAAAATGATCTTCTGAACTCGGTAACAAGAATTTCTCAGACACTAATTGACCAATCTAGATCTAGATCTCTTTGTATTATGTTTGTAAACGTGTACACCAGTGGGCAAACTAGGATCTTTGATTAAAATGCTATATTTCAGTTTTAATTCCACTTTTTCTAATCTAAAAAGGTCGTTTTTTCAAATTTTTAGTAAAATAGGCGCCATTCTTATAATTTGTAATTTTTTGAAAAGATCCTATTTTACTCAACAGAAGTAATCTTTGCTACCGTTTGGTATCTCGTTTTTTGGGCGTCAACTTTAATGCCCTCTGATTCAGATTCACTTTATTTTAATTTTCAATCACTTTATTTATAAGACACACATCGGCAAGTGTCAATTATGCCCGGATACTCGCAGTGTAATGATCAATAAAGAATTGAGCCGGGGAATCACCGATACCTGGATTTCCCGTGATTATACCAGGGCGGCTGCTTTTAAATAACAAAAATTGTCCCGACGGCGCCGTTACAATTCGCGACGTCGGACTGTCGCATTTGCACCGACTATCCAGATTAGTAAGTGGAATTTAGTTGTGCCGTTAATTTTTTTTTACTTTTTTTATGTTACTTCCTTGAATGTTATAAAAAAAGCACGTAACTTTCGCGGAACCCCTGAGTGATCTCCACGGAACCCCGGGGTTCCGCGGAACACAGTTTAAGAAACGCTGTGTTAACTAAAGCTTAACGTTTTAAGTCATAGTTAAACTTAATCACCAGTGGGGGTATGGTTTAAAATAAACGCATGCGCTATTCTGCTTGTTAAAATTTGTCAATTGGATCACAATTGGATATGTGTTGAACAAATTATGTGAAAGTGCATTTCAAGAAAATCAATATAAATAACAAAGAAAATATATATTTTTCTATGTTGCGTTTGTAATGAACTCATTATGAAACTCAAAACAGTATCGAAATGAGCTTAATTTCAATACGCTTTTTTTCATTTTTAAATGTTGGCGTTGTTCGAACACAGAAATAAATACGGAATTTGACATTTGATTTTAATAATTTAATTAAGTATATCTGACAGAAATCATATACGTAGATATATTGTATAGAATTGACAACGCGGTATATTAGTTTCTGTCATGTTTATATTTTTAAATAAAATATGAAGTAATGTTAACGAAAATTAATAAATAATATATCGCGGACAGCAACATTTAAATTTGAAAATGTCAGGTATCAATGTGACCAACTGCATATTTTATATAAAAATAAAACTGAACTTTCAAATTAAATTTCAATTCGTTAATGTAAAAATTGTAAAATAGAAAAAATAGTACAAAAGAATCGTTTCATATGGCCTTTAGTCGCACTCGTTCTTTAGAAAAGTCGCCAAAATGGTGCCTTATGAAACTTGTGTTTTAATAAACTATTTTGGTTAACTATTTGTTGTATGTATATAAAAAAAAATACCAATATTATTTAATAATGAGTGGTTCCGGCGCGGTTTCTTATATATTATACTTTTCGAGACATCCTTGAAATTAAATAATTTATGGTATTCTGGGGAATGTCGTCCCAGGTTCTTGAATTCGGTGGCGAAGGTCAACTAGGTTATTTGGTAGTTCAGGTAAATTACCCAGTCGAGTACCAATCATATCTCACACATGTTCGATTGGTGTCAAGTCTAGGGAGCGAGAAGGCCATGGTAGCAGAGTTACGTTATTTTCTGTAAGAACCATGTAGTAATCCTTGCTGTATGAGGACATGCGTTGTCTTGTGTGAAAAAGGGGTTGAATCAACATTCTTAGGTATGGTAGTGCAACTGGCTGCAGTACGTTTCGTATGTAATCATTTGCATTCAAATTTCTGTCAATAAAAACTAGAGGCGACCTGCACTAGAGGTAACCTGCGTCCGTTATCACACCCTATACCATCACCCCCGATGTAAGAGCCGTATGCCGTTCCACGGTAAATTCTAAATTTGCACAAATTTATCTCCACGAAATCGTTTTATTCTTCTGCGACCATCGTGGACACACAGACAGAATCGGGTCTCGTCAGAGAACATAACACGATTCCATTCATGATGCAAATTTGATCTGGTGTTACACCACTCAATCCGAGTAACACAATGTCGGGGTGTCCGTGGGAGACATAAAAATGGTCTAAACGAACGACGCCCAAAAGCGCGTATTCTGCGATATATTATCGTTATCATAGTGAGTGGACACGTTTTCTTTATTCAAAATGCCTTACCGATTTTCTTCTCAAGAGTATGCGGACATGCATTTTGTGTAAGGCTACTGTAACGGCAGTTCACGTCAAGCAGTTATTGAATACCGACATCGGTTTCCCGATAGGCGCATTCCTCATTACAGAACGTTTCTGGAAGTACACAGACAATTTCGGGAATGCGGACTGCGTGATTATCTTTTCGACCGAGGAGTAAATTTGACAGGAGACTTAGAGGAAGATGCAGTAGCTATTGTTACAAGGGATCCAACTCTCAGTGTACGTCGAATCGCTAGACAACTAGGAGTGCCACGAACGACAGTTTGGTGAATTTTAAAACGTGAGGGCTTATATCCATATCACTATCGCAGGAGACACGGTTTGCTTGAGGCAGACCACTAAGACAGACACGGCTTCATTTTAATTTCCGCAGAACAGTCCTCTAGACAGATGAATCTACGTACACGAGACGTGTTACAAATCTGAGAAACCTGCACAGGTGGTCATCAGAAAATCCCAAAGCTATACGCCCATCTAAATTTCAACATGAATTTTCTATTAACGTTTGGGCGGCCCTAATCGATGACTTGTTGATTGGTCCTGTCGTTCTTCCTGGGTGGTTAAATGCGGACAATTACCTTCAATTTCTTATTGACGAACTACCAGGTCTTTTACAGGATGTCCCACTGAATGTTTGACGAGACATGTGGTTTCACTTGGATGGGGCACCAGCACATTTCGGAATTGCTGACCGAAATTGGGTTAACGTCAATTATCCAAGATGGATTGGTCGAGGTGGTCCTGTTGCATGGCAACCCAGATCACCCGATTTTAATCCCCTTGACTTTTATTTATGGGGGTACATGAAAAATTTAATCTATGCGCAAGTTTCGAACACAAGAGAAGAGTTGTTGGATCGTATCACCTGGCTGCCGAGCAAATCCGACAAAACAAGTATGAAATTCGTATAAGTACTTCCTCTGTTGGCTTACGGGCACAAGCCTGCATTCAACAAGGAGGTGGACATTTCAAAAATATTATTAATTGAACTTTTTTAAATAAAATCAGTTTTTATTGACTTTAGGATTACATTTTTTTTTCATGATCTGACAATCACATTCATAGATCTGTAACTTTGAAACAAATAAAAATGGATATACAAGTTTTGCGTTTTTGTTACTTGAAATGAAGTCTACTTTACACTTCTAAAATTTGAACATAACGTTACGGGACACTTGTATATATATATATATATATATATATATATATATATATATATATATATATATATATATACAACGTGTCCAGGAAAGTATGCAACAAAGGGAAAACTTTCTTATGGTCTATTTCTCAGGAAATTTTATTCTTTATAAAAGTTTTTGCTTTACTTAAAACCAATTTACCCGTTAAAACAAATGAAATATCGCTTTAAATAATGAGAATATTCTTTAATAACTTTAATAAAGGTTATTTTTATGTTTTAAACAAACATACTTGCTCTTGCTCAATACATCAATTTGTACGTCTACTTAAGTCCCTGACGGCATTTTGCAGGAAATTGAGATTATTATTGAAATGCGTTACCGCTTCCCTATAATTCTGTTCTGCAAATCTTCTTGGTTATCAAATGGCCTATCTGTATACACCTGATTTTTCAACCAACCTCATAAAAAATAATCCAAAGGATTTAAATCCGGCGAGCGTGGGGGCCATGAAAATTTTGAATATCTTCCTATCCATTTTTCTTGAAATTCTTGTTTTAAATACTGCACGATTCGACGACAACTATATGCAGGCACCATCCTGCATAAACCACAAAGAACATCTTGTTTGTGAAGGTAAGTTGTTAAATTCATCTTCTAATTCAGTAGTCAGAAATGCTGAATACCTTTAAGCATTTAGACTTTGCTGAAAAAAATACGGCCCGACCACTCTTCTCTTCAAAATTCCACACCAAACATTTATCTTTCGTGAATATTGGTTTTTACACTCCATTTGGAAATGTGGTTTCTCTTGAGACCACCAACGACAGTTTTGCGAACAAATTACACCATTTGTGGTGAACGTCGCTCCATCGGTAAATAATATTTTTTTGGGGAATGTTATGTCCGTTTCTATTTCACGTTGTATCACGAAGGAAAACTAAACGCTTGTCATAATCTCGTTCTTGCAACGTTTGGACATATCTTGGTTTAAATGGAGTAAACTTGTATGTTTTTAATATTTGATGTACTGATGATTTACGCAATCCTAAATTAGTTGCACATTTTCTCACAGATAATTTAGGATTCTCAATTACACATTGTAACACATTTAAAGAATTATCTAAATTTCTTACTGGTCTGCCATGTTCCCTTTTAAAATAAATTCCAAAGAGCTTGTTTATTTAAAATGTGGCAAAAATTCAGGATACCGTAGACCAACTAACGTTTTTATTGGGATGCCTTTCGTTAAAAGTCACAGCTGCGTTTCTGCATGTCTTACAATTATCGCCATATAGGAGCATTAACTCTGCTCTTTCTTGCAAAGTTAAACGTTCTGCCATAGTAATGTATTTTGTAGGATTCAAAGTTACTGTCACATACCATACATGCGTGATTAAAAGTAAAAAGTAATGTCTGCATTGGCTACTTACACGTGTTCGTAAATATATTTATACACACCTTTACTCTTATTAACTCCATACATGCCACTATATGCGAAGCGCCGCTCAGATGGGAGACGTACGACGCGAGCCGAATGAACCTACCGAACTTTCAGATCGACCACGGCTCTGGGAAACAAGGATGGTCTCTAGTAATGAATATCATTGTGCATGTGACCAGCCCACACGATATTAAGTAGGTACGGCAAATAATTGTATTTTTACTATCTAATATGATAACTCATTTATTTTAACAAATAAATGGATTTTAAGTAAAGCAAAAAATTTTATAAAGATTAAAATTTCCTGAGAAGTAGACTATAAAAAAGTTTTCCCTTTGTTGCATACATTCCTGGACACGTTGTATATATAACCTATAGAAAATTGCACTCGTCCTTCGCACTCGGTCAATTTCCAGCAGTTTTAACTCGAGCTATCACCGATGATACTCATAACTAGTTATATATTATAGTTGATAATAATAATAACTCAGCAGGTTGCCATAAATACTATGTCGCATTTGGCAGTAACATATGTTTTCATAGCAGACATTGTTTAATTTTAGCAGCGTGTGTTCGTCGGCTATCTAAAATTAGTGTTTTTATTTACTGTTTATTGATCTATCTAGTCCATTAACAATAAATTTGTCAAAAATATCAAACTTCATCCAGCCTAACCTCAACTTCCACAATATATATGCTATTTTATATTCATTTTTCTAACCCCTTAATCCTATCCTTTCAGATGCATTTATGATTATATCAGGATCATCTAAAATATCACTGGCATTCATAGTTCCTATGAACTGTTTCAATCTTTAACCACACATTTATATTCTCTTCCGTTAATTTGGGACGATCTAGAAGTTTCGGGGTAGCGCAGCAAACAAAATGTAATATACCTATAGAGTTTGGTCAGGTCTGCCATATTTAAAAGGTGTTTTAAATTTCTTTTGTCACAATATTTTTAACCGTTGTCAAACACACTTGTTATTTTATTGTAAGCCCACATTTTGATAACTCTGGTAATCACTTTACAATTTTTTATAAACTGGTACCTGGTACCTGTACTAACGCAAATAAATTATTACGTTAGTGTAGGGTCCGATATCTGTCTAGAGGTTTACTACTACTACTTTATCATTAATCTTATCCTGAACAGTAATCCATAGCTTCTACAAACTTCACGCATTTTTTTCTCATTTTTATAGCTTATATTGCGTTCTCTCTAAGGCATGGCAACCTAAGTTAAAGATATGTGTCTATTTTTTTGGCGTAAAAATAAAACTACAAGTGGCAAACTACACACTGAAAATGTAAAAGAATTGATATAAATATATGATCATGCAAGAGAAAGGTACACTTACTTTATGAAAGAAGTGAAGAAATAACCTGTATAAGAAAGTTCAATAGTAAGCTGTCCTAGCCGAATATTTAAAACGATTTTTAATCACGATATTTTCGATGAATAACTACAAAAGAAAAACGAATTTAAAGGGTCAAATTGTTTTAAATCACCGGTTTTGAATATGCAATTTTTGAACTTTTCATGAACGTATGTATATAGTAATGAGAATGAGATAAAAATTGAAGTAAAAAAGTGTTTAAGTTTGCCTTTGGAAGCTATAAAATATCCATCTTCAGTAATATTATGTTCTTGTGTTATCGCTTAAGATCCAGAATAACATTATTTTATTATTGACAAAATCAATCAACCACAACATAAAGAGGTTCTGGAGCACCACCGATTGACATATATTAAAATTAGAACAATCAACAAAGCAATGTGTCATACAGTCATATACATTTATGTCAAATTCATTACGAGATGACGTATAAAATTACTTTTACTGTAGTTAGCAGTATTTTATCTGAAGAACGTATGGAACATATTAAAAGATATTGTAATTAAATTAAAGAAAGGTACAGAGCAACCAGAATAAGGCAAAATATTGTTTATATATCTGTTTGACTGTTTCTATAATCTAATAAAAGCATAGCAAATAAAATAGTTGAAAGAGTCGTTATTCAAAAATTAGTTTATATATGAACAAATATACTTTTTTAAATAAAATAATCCACTAAAATGCATTCATATTTTACATAAAAACTAAAAATGGTTAACAATTGGGGCGCCAGTATGAATGCGTATTGATATGTATGCCACCATATATACAAATGTGTATGCGTATGTATTGTTCACAGCGATGTCAAATCTAATTAGGAATTATAAACCATATTTAAGTTGCGCTTTTATTTGACTACTTATTTGTTGCATAATAAATTAAGGAAATTATTGTAAATGAATCTAATTTTATTTTAAATCTGTTATATTAGTAAATAATTAAATAAAATATTTACTTAGGTGTTTTCTTTTGAAATACATTTTTTTTTTTCTATAAATAAAATAACATGAAAGCAAAATGAATTGAGGTAGTAGGAGGCTGCGGTTCGCTGATCGTATTTCGTGAATTATAAAGTAAATAAATCTTACTCACAGCACTTAAATGTCTCCTTGATACAAATTTAATTTACAACTTAAAATATTTATAAAATGTCATACAAATGTCATGTTTTATATTTTATTGAAAAGTTTACAATAATTGCTGAAACTGTTGTCCCTCGGCATTCAAACATAAATTTACGCGCCGCTTCGTGTTTTCAAAAACCTTTTGTAAAATAAATCCGTCTACTAACTCGCACTGTCGCACGATATTGTTCCGTAAATCGTCTATTGTATGCACTGGATTTTTAAAAATAGAGTTTTTTAAGTATGGAAATAAAAAGTAATCCAGAGGAGTTAAGTCACACGATCTTGGCGGGAAACGGTCAACACTAATAATTCTTTCATCAAAAAATTCACGTAAATAATTTATTGTTTCACGGGCAGTGTGTGGTCGCGCGGAATCTTGCTGAAAGAAACCTAACTGTAACTCGTCATCATGCAGTTGATTTATGAATGTTTCCAGTATATTATTGCGATATCTTTCACCATTTATAGTTCCTTCGAAAAAGATCGGACCAATAAGCCTTCTACGTGACATGGCACACCAAACCCCTATTTTTACAGGATGCAACGTTGTTTCCCTATAATAATGCGGATTGTCTGTTGCCCACATACGCATATTCTGAGCGTTTATGTAGCCGTTCAGGTGAAACCACGCTTCGTCGGTGAAAAACGTTTTATCCAAAACATCGTCGTCGTTAAGATTTGCATTAAAGAAACGACAATAGGCAACTCTTCGAACGTAATCTGGCGGCAATAGTTCTTGATACAATTGAACCTTGTAAGGATGCATACCAATATCGCGTTTAAGAATACTGCGGCAGGTTCCATAACTTATATCCAACTGTTGTGCCAGTCTTCTGACAGATGTTGTAGGTTGTTCTCTAATTGCGTTTCTTGCATTATTAACAACATTTTGGGTCCTAACTCGAGAAGATCTTCCCCCTTTCCATTGTCTTTTTACAGACCCAGTTGTTCGAAAGTTATTTATAATTCTCAATAGGTCACGAGAAAAGTTCTTATTTACTAAAACAACTTCAGGAAAACGTTGTTGGAATTCTTCCTTGCACATTACTATTGAATAATACCATTCGCCGTTTGGCAAACGTCGACCGTTACGAAAGTAACATTCTAAAATGAACACCATTTGTTCTTGAGTAAACATTCTGAATGTGATTATACTGTTTTTTTTTTTTTAAATTGTATTGAAAGAATTAATAATTCACACTGTCAGTCTGTCATTAAATGTTTGACAGAAAAATATTGTGAATATAATTCACGAAATACGATCTACGAACCGCAGCCTCCTACTACTTCAATTCATTTTGCTCTCATGTTATATGGATAGCTATATTGCTATATTATATTAAAATAAAATTTATTATACCTACCAATTTTATTTCTATTGATTCCTAATTACGTGTTGCGAGTATATTTAACAATGCTGTTAATCGCAGAATACATACACGTCTGACGTCTGTACACATGGTGGCATACAAATACATGTTGATACTGGTGCCCCAATTGTTAACCATTGCCCTAAAAATATATAGTTGTCCTAACTTATTTAATATTTCGAAATTTAAAAAATTTTTGCTGATGAATTTCAAACTGATTTAAATTATTTTATTTGCTTTTTTCATTATTGTCAAATAAATCAGATGCCTAAAAAGGCATCTGATTTATTTGCATTTACTTTAGAAGAAGACTGTATTAGTAACTTGATAATATATTTTATTGGACTGAAAAGTTTCCTAAATCTATATGTTCAAACAGGATTTCTAAAAGTTCGATATTGCTATGATCAACACCAGAATTAACAGTTGAAACAGATGCATAAGTTAAGGATCAACAGGTACTGTATTAGATGTAAGGATGTGTGATTTAGTAAATAATAAAAACAACAGTATTTGTTTTCATAATGCTTTAAATATATTGCATATCAATTTACAATAAAACATAATAATGTCGTTATAAAACCATAGCCACTTGGGAGATTTAAAAAAATCATATACCTGGCATGGATTCTGTGCGATTCACAACCAGTTTTTAAATAATTTCTATTTCATTGTTAACTCGACTCACATTCAGCATTAATATTACAATATGTGTATAATGTAACGTTTAAGCATCTCGCACAGCTTCTCGTTTTAAAAACTTGACATAGAGGAATTGAGGCAAGCTGCTTTTATAGGCACAACTGACTGTTTTTTTTTTCTTTTCTATACACATTTTTACATTGTCATTTTCGTTTCATTTTCACATCAATTATAAAGACTAACAACAAACAACAACAAGTGGCATTCGTTTTACAATTTTCAAACTAAAAATATGACATATTTCAATATTAAAAAAAAACAGACAATGTGTAAAATTCAACAGAAGTTCAAATCATAATGTAGATGTTAATTTGTTTATATACGTACATTGCAGTCATTTTGCAAATTTTCTGTAAAATTATGTGTATTTATACATTTTTTTACCAACCAAACCAAACAACCAATATAATATTTTATCACATTAATCCATGTGTTATGTAATTGTTTTCTTATTACAATAAATTTATTTTATATTCATGACGATTTCAAATAAAACAACTACGTTGATTACATGAATATCTACAAATTATTAAAAATCTACCCAAGTAGAAAAATTTAGATGAAAGCAATAAATAAGTGATTAATTTTTTATTTTGACTAATAAAATGTGATAATGATTACAATATATATGAAACGAGATTCCCACAAAAATCTCTAACTAGAATTTTTAGTGTTTTATTTGAAGTCGCCTTTGAAGTATATTATGTATAGCAAGATTGATTTCCCTTTTAATTTAATGAGTAAAGTTTCATTAATTTTTGGCGAGTTATGATTTTCTTGTTCCCAATTACAGACAGCACTTCTTCGCTTTAGCAACATTACACAACGATCCGGACTAACGACATTTACGTATTTTATATATATTTTTTTTTGGCTTTAGTATTTTGCATTTTATTTTCATTCAAAAAAAAAATAATAGTAAGCAAGAAGACAGAATAGAGTTCTGGATAAGCATAATCTAACATATTAATATATATATATATATGTAATTATATATAGATACATGGTATTGTATATTATATATATATATTTATAATATAAACATGATGAATCAGGGAATCGCCAGGTCGTCATCAAAGATCATTTTTATATACACATCACAACCTCATCACCTCGTTAAATCTTATTATTTTTAATTAATGTTTCGTATTTTTTCTTTATTTTTTAAATATTTTTTTTTGATTTTAAATACGGTTTTTTTTTCTGACAGACGGAACAGTCTGATTGGCAGGAAGGACACACACTGCTATTGGACAACAAAACTAACTATTATATTTATATAACGTCTAACTTGACAGGAATGAGCAAGGCCATCACAGTTCAAAAAATAGTTTGACCTATATACTTATTACTTACAATATTTTATATTTTTAACTTTTCCTTCTTTAATAGTTAAATTAGTTCTCTTTCTCTAACCATGATGATGCTTTTCTTTTAATTTACTGTCAGATTTTAACAGCGAAATTTACATTTTCTAACTTTCATTCTTTTTTTTTATTTTTATTGCTCGTTTTAATCTGTTTTATCGGAACAACAAAGCACATAAAGGATTGTTATTTGTTTTATAATAATTGTGATTGTTAAAATAAGGCACAATATTTTCCACATAAAATAACTCCTAGGGTTAATGCATTTTTTTGATAATTACACGTGGGCTTGGCCAGTAATTATATAGGATTAACAATAACATACATAACTGTGTTCATTTCTAGAGCACTAAATATAGTTTTTATTTAACCCCCATCGTATCATAAAGAGTAGCAAGGCCCTATTATTAATTCTTATATTTTTTTAACTTGTAATAATATGAACACTTACATTATTGTAAAATCAAAAGCTGATTCTGCTCGTTAATAGCAGTAATCATTTTTCTTGTCAAACTTTTTAAGATATAACAATATAGTTTAAATCAGGAGACATTTAATTTTGGAATTGTTAAATATGTAAAGCAAAAACATCTTTAATTTTTCACTATTGATATGTGTTGATAGATATAAATATACGTCTTCGGGATGTTAAATATTTGAATATGGAGTGAATATACGAGAATATACGATTCTGTTACTACTTAATAGTCGTGAAACTATGTTACAAGGAGAAATTGAGAGTTACGAACAACTCAACAAAATATCTAGGGTAGAGATTATGTAATGATATAGTTGATCTTTAAGTTTTCTTTAATATTGTTTCAATAATAATACAAACTTCAATAATTTTGGTGGGCCAGTTTTTTTAAGTTTTAACTCTGATACGAAAGAGGTTTGTTTACGTTCTCAGCAAGTAAGCAATTAATATAAAGAATGGCCCCGCCAAGGTAAACTTAGCATAAAGTGATCTTATATGTCAATTAATTCTTTTTAAAACAGGTTTGATTATTAATCCCAGGAATTATGGTATAAAAACTAGATCGTTTGAAGTCTCTTTTGCAAAAAGATCTTCCAGAATATATATTTACGATACATTTGAATGAAGTATCTAGGATGGCGTTACTTAATTATAGTTTTGATTAAAACTTTACTTCTTTTTCGGTTCTCTTGTGCTTACTAGGCATTGGGGTGAACATTAAAACTTTTCATATATTTTGGTGTATGATTTATATACATATAATTATATATCTCAAGTGTTGAAAACTTTCGGCTTAACTGTTTTTATAATGTAATTGTATATTTAAGTATTATGTTTACATTTCAAAAATGTAATATCTTTTATACTATTGTTGGTGTTAATAAGAGACCATAAATACAATATTCTCAGTTTTATAAAGCAAATGGAGACCAATAAGAGTCTTACTGGCAGTGAGAGATGGTTACAGAGTTTTAGAGAAGTTGCAGTATTACAAATATAGCAAAATTTTTCCTTTGACTGGTTAAAATTTTAAAAACCAGATATGTTGGAGTGTGATTGTGTTCAAAATATGATTTTATCATAAAAAAAAAAAACTGTAAATTGAAGATAAATTTTGAAAAAGTTCAACTATAATTTTGCCAAACAATATAAATATTATTGTTTGGGGTGATTTTTCTAACTAATTCATTTTATGGCACTGAAGAGATTAAGACCAAAAAGCAATTAATAGCGTTGTTAGAATCCAGTCTTAATTTTTTTAAATACATTAAAATAATAAAATTGTAAAAAACTCATTTAGTGGCCAGAATTGAATGGTTATTAATGATAGATACATTTGCTTTATAACAAAGAATAAATGTGTTTTAACAATTACTACACTCTTTTTATATAAATATCTTAACTTGCTTTGTTAAATAACTACGTGGGCGGGTTGATTTATTCGCGCGATCGTCTAGAGTAGGTTGTGAAATAAAGAAAATACACATCATATTCTGACAGGGGAATCCTTGCCGTGTTTCATAGGCAAGTTTTTTAATTTTACTCTGCTACTAATTAAGTGTAAATGGATAATTTTGGACATCGTGCGGTGATTAAGTATCTTTCAAAGAAAGGCATATACTTTACCGAAATCCATGATGATATGCGAGATACACCGTGTGAGGTTAATCCTTTGTCTACAATCGAAAATGGGGAAATGAATTTAAGTTTGACAGGAGCAGCTTAGCGCAGTAGACGGCCGAAAACGGCTACAAGTCCAGAAATGGTGGATAAAGTCCATGATTTGTTGCTAAGTCACAGACTATTTGAAAGCGTTAGAAATAGCAGAGGCAGTGCACATTTCAAAGGAACGGGTGCTTTATATTTTGCACGAAGAACTTGATATGAGAAAGCTTTTGGGACGATGGGTGCCGCGTTTACTGACGACGCAACAAAAATGTGTTCGCTGTCAAATATCGATGAATAATTTAGAAACATAAACGGAACAAAATATATTTTTTGCGCCGACGTGTTATTTGTGATGAATCATGGGTTCATTATTATACACCCGAATCTCTAAACAACAGTCGAAGATATGGATCAAACGAGGAGAACAAACTCCAAAGAAGGCCAAGACAGTTTTATCGACGGGAAAGGTGATGGCATTGGTATTTTGGGATGCAAAAATAATATTGTTGATATACGCAAATTTTTTAGATCGTTTGAAGGCAGCTATCGTTGAAAAGCGCCCAGGAATGCCTACGAAGAAAGAGCTCTTTCATCATGATAATGCACCTGTATATTCCAGTACAGTTGCTGCTAAACAAATTCAAGAATTAAGGTTCGAATTAGTACCACACCCCCCATATTCGCCATCCCTAGCACTATCTGACTTTCATCTATTCTCTAAATTAAAAGATTTTCTCCGAGGCTAAAAATTCTGCACAAATGAAGAGCTAACTTCAACAGTGGACGATTATTTTGCAGTGTTAGAAGAAAATCACTTTCGAGACGGAATATAGAAGCTTGAACACAGATGTACCAAATGTATCGAATTAAGAGGAGGTTATATAGAAAAATAAAGTTTGTTTATTTAAATTATTCCTTTGTTTCTGTACGATCACGCGAATTAATTAACTCGTTCTCGTAACTTTGTTTTTCTTAAAGCTTTACTTTCTATAACAAGTTTCGGAAGTAAAGTTATACGTAAAGTTTAAATTAGTAACAAAGACCAACGATACACTATATTATTCTTAAACCTTGTACTCAAAAGTGATGTCAACGCAGCATGATCTGTTTCTACTATGAAGTTCTTGCCCAATAAATAAAATTATAAAGTAGGATTCTTTAGAAACTCAGAAAATAATTGGATTTATGTTACTCAAATGTTTCATGGCAAACGTTTAAATAAGTTGATAATCAAATAACTTAAATATAAAATTTCATCATTTTAATTTTATTATGGAGAGAAACAAAGGAACATTGTCAAAAGAATCTTCTATTGCACATTGTTCAATAATATTCCATTTTTGCTTGTTGTTTTAGAATTTTGCAAGGATTAATACTGCTACTCAAATTAATATTGAAATTTTAAGCAAAAATACAAAATTTTATGACACACATCTGCAATTGTTGCAAACGAGTGACTGTATTTTACATAATACACTATTTCTACGATCAGAGTACATTTACCAGTCTTAATCACATAATACCTTTGTTTTTCCCCATAAAGTCAACATTCAATATTGTTATAATTGAGCGATATTATAGGATTTCATAGATGTAGTTAGAGTGTAGCAAAGTCTTCATTTAATGAACGTTAAATTAAAGTGATTGAAACATATAAACCATCCTTATAAGTAGGAGTGTCATAATTTGTAAATGTTATCCAAAATAATGGCAACAAAATAACTGACATCTAGACAAGGCATCGAAGAAATGAATTTGTTGTCATGAAGAATAAGGCACATGAAAATTTGCAAATAATAGTTTCGTGTTGTATTCGAATGATGATTAAAAAATTGGGAAATCAATAGCGAACAAGATTATAATATCTGCCAATTATTACAAGAATTATCACAGCCACTACAGATGATTGGAGTTCTCTTTAAAATTTTTAAAAAGTTAAAAATAGTACGAAACGTTTTTATTTAATTTTAAGAGAATTAAAATAAACCAGTTATGATAACGAAATCATCAGAAGAATATAATCGAGTTAATTTCTTAAAAGTTATTCTCCTGGCTTTGTTGTTCGTGATAAAACAGAGTTAAATAATCTATAAAACTTATATAAGTTCATTAAATAAAATATAAACAGAAAGTTACAATGATAAAATTATAAATTTAACATTACTGAAATATAAATGAGATTATACAACTAAAGAAATTTATAATATTAACATAAGTAATATAACAATAATAATCAATTAACAATCAAATGTAAAAATATATGGGTAAAATTGTAAAAGAGCAAATAGAAGATAAATTTCAATGCCTAAATAAACAACCAGACGTAATTCACAATTAGTCAATTAACAAAATAAAAGGAAATACACAGTAGTGATACCAAATTTAGAATATCGTTTCCATAAATTTTTTGGTGTGAATTATGTTCATCATTCGTTATATTTTTTGGCACAGATTTCTGGATTAAATAATTTAGTATATATTCTTTTATCATATATAGTAATATTTGTTTTTGTTATTTGGAAGCGTATAATATATTGAACATTTACATACAAAAGCTGCCACACATCTACCAGACAACAAGAGAAAAACTATGGTAACTTGTAAAAATGGCAAAACTGCTACTATTATATACAGTATGTGCAATTTTTCGTCTAATATAAGCTTGTGTAATAAATTACTACTCAGAAAGGAACGGCTCAATTGAACAAGAGAGGCTAATATATTGCACACAGATTTATTACCAACAATAATTATAAATAACAATTGTTTATTAACATTTATTCAAAAAGAAATAACAAGTTCGGCACTGACGTGAAATACATGAACGTCCAAAAAAATACAATATTCATAATTCACTTGATTTTGATTCCAACACCAAAATAATTGAATAGAAATTTATATTTTTTTTGCACACCCGCTATTTCAACATGTTATTATTCGATGTTGAGCGTTCACCATATTAAAAACAAAACATAACCTCACATTTCAATTAAACCGTTTTCTTTTTTTAGATACATTTGCTTATTTGGCTAAGAAACAGTTTTTTTTTTATATAATATAACGTAACAAAAAACCAACGCTACATACGCTCTTACAACTTTGTTTAATAAGTTGAAAAACTGGAACGAATTGATTTAATTATAGATTAGATACAATGAAAATGCACTTTTACGCAAAGTTAATGTAACATTCGATAATCAATTACAATATTACAGATTACTTAAGTTGTGACTTACAAAAGAAGGTATTTACAATATTCTATATTATATATTTTTCATATTATATCCTATATAGTGATGATAAATCCAATCAATGATAAGAAGATAACTTTCCAATTTCCGTTTTTCCACATCTCTCTGAGAGTGACAAAATGAAAGATATGTTTTTCGAAATTAATTCTGACATTTCGTTTGTATTTTACTTTTGTTTTAGGATATGACTATTCGTAGTCTTATGTTCTTTCAGAGCAGGACACGGATATGTGTAGAATTAAATTAAAATGTTCTCTCTTTTTCTTTTAGGTAACCGTTTTCTTTAATGCGCTGTGCCTTTTTTTCTTCGGAAATTGACAACTTGTTTTAGAACTTTAGAACACATGTTTATGATTATATTATCAGCATTGACTTAATTTATTTGAATCTCTTTTGATTTAATATGTATTTACGTCTGGAACATGTAAGAAAATCCTTTTGTTTTGTGACGTTGAGCAAGTATGGTGTCCTCTGGAAAGTATGAATCTGAAATTTAAAAAAAGTATTACTTCTTGAAATACAAACACTATATAAAGTTAAATTTTAAATTAAATTAGAAGGTTATGATAAATGCGAAACGGTAATTAGGTTTGAAGTTTTGATATACATATATCAAAATAGGTATTGAAATTACAAAAATCAGTATAGCTTTGATCATATTTTTTTTGGAAATTGAGCTATATCAGGTGTGATATATATATATATGTATATGTATATATGTATATATATATATATATATATATATATATATATATATATATATATATATATATATATATATATATATATATATATATATAAGAAACACTATATAAAGTTAATTTTAAATTAAATTAGGAGGTTATGATAAATGCAAAGCGGTAATTAGGTTAGAGGTAAGATATGTATACATATACATATATCAAAGTAGGTATTGAAATTACAAAAATCAGTATAGCCTTGATTATATGTTTTTTAGAATTCGAGCTATATCGGGTGTTTGATATACATAGGATTCGTCCAAAATTCTCGACATAGCACGTGTAAACAGAAACCGTGTCCAGATACAAGTGGATGAATCTCATCTAGAGTTGTTATTTTTTCCCACATTCCAGAGTCCTACTCAGTACAAGGTAATATGAACAAATGTTTTCAATATATATCGCATTTTGTAAAGAAGGCGTGTCCGTAAGAAATAAAATATAAACATCTGCTTATCTTCAAATTCGCAATCTTTCTTTTATAACTGGGTGCGTCTCATAAAAAAAAATTTTCGTAAACGTCTCTTACAATAAGTAATTCCTTTGTTAATACTTAAATCTTATCGGACTGTATATATTAACAAAAATGAGTTGTAATTTCATACGAACACGTGTTCTTTAATTAATAATATAACATTACCGAGTAAAATTTTGAAGATGATAACTCTAATATTCTAAAGTCTGCTTTTAAACAAAGAGGAGCATTTAAATTAATTGCGCTAAAATCTGCATGTTTGATTGGCTGTTTCACAGATACCTTTATATTGCCGAAATATTATATTTAAAATTCAGAGGGAAGTATCGTTACTTTAAAGTTCAATCAATAAAGAAAAACTGATAGGTAGGTACTATATAATAAATAATATAATAAAAATTAAAAAACAACCAGAATGATATGATTAATCTGGTAACTTTACAGTGTAAAAGGGGCTATTTCATTTACTCCTCGTTTAAAAATAAGGTATAATACTAGCAGCCGTAAATGAATAATGCTAGTGGAATAAAAACGAGGGAAATTTCAAAACTGAGTGAAGAAGTGTAATTACATTTTTAACAAAAAGAAGGAACAAATTCTCTTTGAGAATAAGTACGGTTTGGATAATATTTTAGGAAAATTTTCTCATTCTTTTACTAATATGAAAGAGGATTTCATACAAGTTAAATATCCTTGAAGACGATGCAAGGTTTGGTTGTCCTGTAAACAACGAAAAGATCCTTTCCACATCACAGGACACTATTGGCGCGAATTCTAAATGTACTATATCAGTTACAGAAAAATAGAATCAATAGAGCTTTCATTTTGCGAAATCTTACTTATATTTTTTTAATTGTTGGTAGCCTATATTTTTTGATTAAAAGTAAATTTGTTGAAGAAAATTGGGTTTTGTAACTATTTTAGCTTGTTAATAACGTTTTCGACAAGTTCAATACTATTCTTTAACGAACACCATTTAGTTTCCAATTTAGATATAGTCCTGGAAATACAGATAAAATTAAACCCAATGATTATCAAATCTCCAGGAATGCCTATATTATTAAAAGCATGTTTTTCTTTTAACACTACATCTTTAGGGTCAAATTCATTAACAATATACTTAAAAAGATCAAAATTTTGAGCGTAATATGATACAGCGTCAATCTTGTTACAATTTGTGATAGAGGCAGAGAAACATCACAACCAACAATATCTCTAAACTTTGTTTACACGACTCTTTTTACTGAAAAAATCAACAAGTTTACACTTAGGTAACTGCAGCGAATTAATTCGGCTACTCGATGTAATCCATGCGTCACACATGTAACATGGATCGATTTCGAGTACAACAGAACTTGCTGACCATTCATTGCTTTGCACAAGTATGGTGCAGCATCGGTGCAAACCACAAACACCTTTTCATAACAAATACCCGTTGATCACAAGAGACTTAAAATATTTGTTTCTTTCTTCTTCAACTCCTAACACACTAAACACAAAATTTGCAATACTTCTCTGTTCTGCATCTGTTATTTCGACCAAAGATATTCAAATATTTTTATTTTTAGCTATAGGTCTCGGGTTTTCTAGCGTGACATTATACAATTGTGGAACATACGTCTTTCGCAATGTCGATTCATGCGGTTCTTTAGCATATTTTTCTAGAAACTTTCCATAAGTTTGTTGTTCGACTTATTAAAAGCTTTACATAATTCTTCGTTAAACATTGAAGGCTTAGGTCTAAATTTTGAAAGCGTAGTGATTAACACTTGCTGCTTTCGGCTTTTCGTATATAGTAGCTTTAATGTTTTCCAGTTCGTAGATGTTGCGTTACTTGATATTTTTTGTTGGGAATAGAGATTCATAATATTTACAAAACAATAAAGTTTCTTCTGTTGTAAAATCACGTACTTTTGATGTTTACTCGAGAAGCTCTGGTAACTAAACTGATTGTTGAAATGTATTATATTTTTAAGTTTATAATTTTATTTAGTTTCTTAGAAAAATATAAATAAAAATTTTTCCGAATTAATTCTCCTTAGCTGCAATTATTTCGAATTAAGTATTTCTGTGAATTAAAAAGACATATTTTATTTTTATTTGATTGTAACTATGTATTGTGAAATTGATTTGTAAATATTGTGAAATTTAAATATGTAATATGTAAACTGAAATATATCTAAAAAATTAAGTTTCACTTTAAATCAGTTTGTGGGACAATGCAGTGTGTGTTTAGTTAGTGTGTGCTGTTTTAAAAGTATTTAGAAATATCCATTAATGCTAAAAAGTTTTAAGAAATACTAACCGGTAGACATACAAACAGAAATCGCAAAAGTGTAATTACACCTACACGAACATTAAATATTTATGTTAAGTCATAGACTGTTTGAAAATAATACTTTGCTGAAAAAATATCAAATATGCATTTATAATGAAAAAGGTTAAAAATATGCACTAATACCTAACAACTAAATATATGCATCACATTTTGCAGATGCATAATTATTCGAAGCCTAGTGATAATTGTTAAAACAATTGGTATTGTGTAGATATTCGAAATAGAATAGAGATTAGTCCAAACAAATCTCTTTCAAAATAATACACTAAAATAGGTACGGTGTACAGAATATAAAAATATACATTTTTTAATTTTTATTAGGCGTTTCTTATGGAAGTATTCGGACTGCATTCAAAAGTACCTATCTGTTTAATATCACTTTACATCACAATACAGTACTACCACACTTGGTCAACAGAGATTCCTCATAATTTTTTTGAAACAGATCCCCATCCGATCAAAATTGGTATTTGGATTGCAATTGGCAGAAGGCAGATTACAGGACTTATTTTCTTTACTGGTACGATAAATGCTGATCGTTGTAGATAAATGTTTTCTAGAGCCGTTTATTAATTAATTGCATGATTATGAAAGAAATGGGTTTTTCCAACAAGATGGAGCTCCATCATATACTGCACAAACTACAATTAATAATTTGGAACAATTTTATGACGACAGACTTATAAGTACTCTTAGTTGACTTCATAATTTAGATGAATTGGAAGCTATGATTAAAGAAGCCGTAAACAATATCTTCACATTAAAACTTATATGGGATTGTGTGTGTGCTTTAATCGAGCTCAGCGATCGCAAGAAAGTGTGACATTAGTCTGGGTCCCGGACACAAAAGTCACAGGTCTAGTGAAAAGGCGTACGAATCGGTTCGACAGCCCTTGTCTACAGCCTTCATAGGATCGGATCCTTCCTTTAGCATTGCGAAAACAATTATTAAAATAGCCATGAAAAAGTGGGCAGTGGGGTGAAAATAGATTTATGGAAAGGTGCATGAACTCCCTAGGTCAAAGACAAGCAAAACAGACAACGGAGCTACTGATTAGAGACAAGTCTGTTAAAATGATAGTAGGGCCTTCTTCTGTTTTGGGTTAGACGCTAGCACGTCCAGGCACTTGAGCACACTCTTTGTACTATCGATAGTAGGGCCTATTAACGGGGTATTGTAAGCTTAATAAACATATGAATGTGGGCTTCATAGAAGAAACGGTATGTATATTCTGCCAAAAGGAAGAGAAACCCGTGAAGGTTGAACTAGAATGCGGTTCCTAGAAATAGGAGATCAATATCCTAAATCGGAACTATATTTAAAAGACCGCTCTCGAAGCTGCTAAGCATAATTAAATGAGCAAGGATACAGGAAGTTGTTTTCTTAATCTTTGTGCCAAGTAAGGCATAATCATTATTTTAAATAAACATACTATTTTTTATTAATCCAGAACTGTACTATTTTGCAATGTTTAACTGAAATTAATTTTTTAAAATATCTAAAGCATATAATGTAAAATGGTTTCTTATTGACAGCTTAATGTCATTAACACCCGTCAGAAATGGTAGATATCAAAAAGGGTAAAAAAATAGCCAATATTACATTGATGCTAATCTAAATATTCTTTTACCAGCTGTGAACACTAGATATTGCTCATCCGGTATTTTAAAATGTTGGTAATATTAATCAGATTTTCTTAGAAAATTTTTGTTTGTTTTTCTTTTAATTTGAAGATTAATAGATAATTTAAAATTGGGTAATTTAAATATATTTTTTTTTAATTTACATCAAAATAAATTTTGAAACATTTTTAATTTTTGGGTACCCATAATTTACTTATTTAATTAATTATATTGATTTTCAAGTGGATGCATGTCATTTTATAACTTTCTTAAATAGCCAGGAATTATTTTATTAATGAAAGTATTGCTTGATTTGATTTGATTTGTGAGCAAGTCAAGTATCTTTAATATATAAAAAAAAATGCATATATGTACATACGAACACGTATTATTCGGAAAAGTACACATAAAAATTTGAAAGCAGCAAATTATAAAACCCGTTTGACCAGGTAATTGTTGCAATTCGTTCTCTGTTTCTTCAGAGTTGCGAATTGGAAAAAAAATATGTATGTATTTATATGGCACATTCTTGTCGTTGAGCGGATTCTGCGAAAAACCTGCTTGTTATTTGTGCGGTAAAACTATTCTATTACTTATATCATCAAAAACTCGTATACGGAGGAGTAGAATGTAATTCTCTAAATAAATTAAATATAGGTATACATACACCTGTACGATTGGAATTTGATTTTGAAATACAGCCGCGTGTAGTAAGTATTGGGTAATTATGAATTACAAAATAATTTATTTAAATAAATACTTTCTATACTTTACAATCGCTTGTTTTAATTTTATGAATACCAAACCACAGAAATAAAAAAAAACATTTTTAAAAATAAATTATACATCTAAAAGGCAAAAAATAATTTAGGCAGTGTAATTGGCGGAATTATTGAAATATTTATAATTTAAATAAAAAAATACCTTCTCTAACATTTTTCATGAATTTGAATGTATAAGATGAATAAGGTTAATATAGATAAGTATTCATAAATTAATTCTACTGCGAAATTCTTCACTAAAATTCCAATTTTAAATTGAAAAAAAAATGAAAGCTATTGAAGAAGTAAAGTACACAAAATTGCTGGCGTAACTGCTGTAATTTTCGAAAATATACGGGAGTGTCGATGCCTTAGTGAAATTGTAAATACACTAAAACCTTTAGTACATTATGCAACGAAAGAAATTGTTCTCCATTACAAATTTGGCTGAAATAACCCCACTATATTAGTGAAGCTTTAGATGCTTGTGTACAAGTACATATACCGATAGGTCCAACTCGCAACGGGCCATAGGCAACAATATACGTATGGAACGTAATGCGATCTGGCAACGTGTGTACGATGCCTATATTGAGTGACTTTCCTAAAATTTAAATTTATTTTGCAGAATTATTGATTTTTTTACTTTTATCTTTTAGAAAACGTTATTGTTTTTTTACTACTTAAAATTACTTTATATGAAAAATAGTATACCATAAAAGTGTAAACAAAGACAGTATACATTGAAACGAATATTCATTCAATTGTATTGTCATGAAATTGAATTTGTCAATCGTTGTTAAATTTGTTAGAATGAATAGATATTTATATTTATCGGAAAATACTAATACTTAAAGCAAACAAATAAGGTGTAGTGTTTTGTTATAGGAATGTATAATATCCATTTCTTCCTGCATATTGATTATGCAGCTGATGCTTTCGTAATATGCTCATATTTGTATTATTTCAACTTATACTTCGGTCGATACATACCGACTTCCTTCAAACAAGGAGGAAGCTACAGTTGTAATTAAACTATACTTCCTTTTTTTTTATTACCTACGGATATTCACAATTCCAAAATACGTTACAATGTTGCTTATTTTAGATTGTAATTAGCTGAATGCTGTCGCAAAACTGATCTCTGCATTTTTAAAAATGCCAGAATAAAATTAACCCCTGCCCTTATTATAATTTTACAAAGGAACAGACACGTACTTCAATTTCTACGAAAAACTAAGCCTACAGTTCATCTATAATACAGTGATAATGCAGACTGGAGCGTTTGTCGACCTACGAAGTTGTACTTTACTTGTTTATTGTTAATAAAAGGCTGATGGAAATATTACGTGAGATTTTGGTATCTGTATTATAACATCACGATAATAGTAGAAATACAAATATGAGCATATATATAACAAAACACTACACCTTATTTGTTTGCTTTAAGTATTAGTATTTTCCGATAAATATAAATATCTATTCATTCTAACAAATTTAACAACGATTGACAAATTCAATTTCATGACAATACAATTGAATGAATATTCGTTTCAATGTATACTGTCTTTGTTTACACTTTTATGGTATACTATTTTTCATATAAAGTAATTTTAAGTAATAAAAAATCAATAACGTTTTCTAAAAGATAAAAGTAAAAAAATCAATAATTCTGCAAAATAAATTTAAATTTTAAGAAAGTCACTAAATATAGGCATCGTACACACGTTGCCACATCGAATTACGTTCCATACGTATATTGTTGCCTATGGCCCGTTGCGAGTTGGACCTATCGGTATGTAATTTATACCGATTTTACCAAAGCATGTAATTCCATTAATCGTTTTATACTATTAACCAAATTGAATGCTTTCGTCTTCTCGAATCAACGAATTCAACTAATCTATTTGAGTCACGGATCTGGTTGCGTTTATTACATCCAGGCAGTATATTCCATCGTCAGGCGTTCCTCAGGGATCTACTATAGGTCCATTATTAGATAATATTTTTACAAATGATCTCATTGTGCTCTTGTATTGTAAAGTGCTAGCATACGCGAATTATTTTAGGATATTTTCCAGAGTTTCGTTGTTGAACAATTGCAAAGAATTTTTACATAATCTTCATTTGGTTGATCAGTGGTATAAACATAAAGAATCGGCTTGAATACTGAGAAATGTGCAAGTGTTTCGAGTGTTGCGTGTTATATTTCCATATGCTCTGAATAATGTTTCAATTCCCAGAATGAATGAAGAGTTAGTGTTTTATTTGATTCGTCATTACGATTTAATAATTATATGCATGATATTTGATACTACAACTATTAAATCTTTGAGTTCCATTATGAGATCTTGTAGGCGTTTTCGTAATCCGTTAACATTAAAAGCTCTTTGTTATGCTTATGTAAGAAGTAGATTGGAATACGGCTCTCTTATATGGTATCCTCATTACTTGCAATTGCGACTGGCTCTTGGACGATATTTGAAATATCTGTCATTTAAGTGTGGTCACATCCGTAAATAGCCAACGAATATAACTTGTGTTCATTTGAAAAGTCAATCTAGGTTACTTTGAAATTTTGATAGAATAAGACGCATATATGTATGTTTGTTGTTCCGTAACCGTAAATCCAAATGACAATTGATAATGTCAATCACATTTGTTATTTATTTGTATGTATGAAACTGTCAAAATATACGACTTCGTAGGTTAAGTAGTAAATTTTAATTTACGACATACTTCAAAATGTTCTCAGTAAATCACATGCTACTAGATTGACTTTTCAAATGAACACCCGATATGTATCTTCTGGATCGCCATTCTTTGAGTTCCCTTAGTGATAGAAGAGAACAACTTAGTGCTAGGTTTCTGCTTAATTTATTAAAGGACAAGATTGATTGTCCGTCTCTTCTATCACAGTTTAATTTTTTGCTGCCAAGATATTTGACCCGTTCGTCGAACACATCCACCATCCCCATCGATAGGACGAAGTGTTATTTAAAGCGCCTTTATCGCATATGGTACATAATCTGCATAAATATTGCCCTATCCCTTCTTTTTTCGAATTTACTTGCGACCACTGTTTCTATTATTATGAATTATTTGTTTTTTTTTTGTTTTGTGTCTTGCAATGTATTTAGTTCTGCTTTACATTTTATGTAATTAGATTTAGTTACACTGCATTTGTAGTTACTTATGTTATATTTTGTCCTGTAATTGGAATTTTGTTTTAATTCTGTTGGACAATAAAGAATATTGTTATTATGATTACAGTTTCGTTTTCAAACATTTTCGTATTTCACAAGTCAAATCATCTTACTGTTTATATATCTGAAATCATCATAAAAAACGTACCATTTTAATAAATTGAATAACCATTAGAAGCTCATACATATTACAAATTCGAACTAGTTTATGAGCAGATTATCAGCAGATTTTTTATCCCATAATGGAGCCGATAGAAAAGTCAAAGTCAAACACATGTAAATAAATAAAACTTCTTAAAAAGAAATTTTGTTACATATTCACATGCAATGAAAGAAACAAAAATATTTGTATATTTTAGCCTAGACGAATTCGTAGGAATTTATGAATAGTTGCCATTTAAATTTTTGTTTGCATTACACAAAGGTGATTCTCTTCACATTAGTAGAGTTTAAGTATTTGAAAGCAGGAAGAAACGCCCTACCCTATCAAGTAAGATTGATATATAGCTGTAGCTAGGGGTGACATAAATTTTACAACGACTGTACATATAAAATTGTTTAGAGTCATTAGTTCTTTGAAAGAAAGTATAGTAGTATTCACAGATGATTTTGTAAGGAAAAAAATTTTGTTTAAATTATAAACAGCTTATTAACAAAATTCTAATGAATGTTGACACTTTTTTAAACTTTAAAAACGATAAAAATAGCTTCATATTAAGCTAGGCATTGAAGTATATTTAAAGATTTTGTTATCACATAATTCGAAAGAAATTGATCAAGCCGCACAGTTTGGACTTCTAAAAAATTATTTTTAGATTAGTATTTGATTGCGGTAATATTGCAAAACATATTTTTATTATTATTTATTTACTTTTTATCTGTTACACTAATAAATATACAACAGAAACAAACATAAGACTTCATAAGACTATTATGTAATAAATTTTAACAAATTTAGGTAAATTGGTTAATAATGGAAAAAGTAATTTAGAAATTTTAAGAAAATTGCAGGAGAAGCTTTAAAAATAATCTTTTTCTATTTTGCGTTCGACATGAACTCATTATGAAACCAAAAACAGTATCGAAATGAGCTCTATTTCGATACACTTTTTTTCATTTTTCAATGTTGGCGTTGATTTTAAGAATTTATATACATTTGACAGATATGATATATGTTCGTATTTTACACAAACAACGTATGTTGTATACAATTGACCAACAACATATATATGTTTCTATGTCACTCATGTTTATATTTTTAAATGAAATATCAAGTAATGTTAACGAAAATTAATAAATAATACAAAAGTATTTTTAATAATATAAAATATTATTAAAAATGGGGTGTGAAGAACACAATACAAGTTATATATTTGTGAATGTATCTCCTCTCCAGAGACGCAGATACGTATTTCACCTTTCTACAGGATCGTCGGTACGCCCCTGCTGGAGAAGAGATACATTCAACCAAATATAACTACCTTGCTATCAACCAGAAATTATTAAGACAGAGCGTGAAAGAATATTCAGCGCTGTCTAGATAACAACTGTCGAACTAAGCAACGTGTTTCTCTAGACGGTAACATACCATATCTATAGAAAACTGTATTATCGTGTCTTCACTACTTGTCGGGCGAACCGAATGCGTATATAACAAAATAATTTGAAACATACATGAGTGGGTAAAAACCACACCAATTTGTATAATACAAAAGTATTTTTAATAATATAAAATATTATTAAAAATGGGGTGTGAAGAACACAATACAAGTTATATATTTGTGAATGTATCTCTAATAAATAATATGTAATATAATATACTTCGCGGATAGCAAGATTTAAATTTGAAAATGTCAAGTATCAATGTGACCATGCTTTATATAAAAATTAAACTCTGAACTTGCAAATTAAATAATTTCAATTTAAGCAATTTATTAATGTAAAAAACGCAAAATAGAAAAAATAGTATAAAAAACTCGTTTCATAAGGCCTTTTGCCGCACGCGCTCTTTAGAAAACTCGCCGCTTTCGCGGCTCGTTTTCTAAACTGATCTCGTGCGGCAAAATGGTGCCTTATGAAACTTGTTTTTTAATATACTATTTTTAATATTGAGAGTATTTTTTCTTTGTTCAAAAAGGACGAAATTCTACGAATACTAAAATCAGTAAATTATACCGTTACTATTACTACAGTTACCAATATTTTCTTGGATTCCTCTCTGTTTCTTCTGTATATTCACGACATCAAAGTATGAATATCGATTAAATTATAATTTTTATATGATTCGTCACGCGAAAGCTGTAATTTCATCGTATAAATTTCAAGAACTTTAAAAAACACGATATTATTAGGCAAGGATGAATGAAAATTTAGCATTTAATAGTCGTAGCAAGAAGAATTAAAAAAAAAGGTTTTGTGAATGTGATTCGGCTCGGTTTGGCATTCCACAAACATACTAATTTCGAGTTCAATAAAAGTTACAATTTTTACTAAAATCAAAAATCATTTTTTTTAATACTTGGGAGCGTTAACTACTAAAAGATTTCAAGCCTTCAAGCCTTCAAGCCTTCTAATTAGAAAGTAATCCAACACTAATGAGGTTGTTTAGTACATTGCATATTTTCAAAATAACTTATTGGTATATAGGAGTTAATGTTAAGTTGTCATTTAAAATTGAGGACATCTACAAGGTATGTTCAAATATTTAAATAAAATTTGTATTTTTGTATTAAATCCTGTACTTAAATATATTCCATTAGAAGTTAGTTCTTATTGGTATTTCTCAGTAATTTCATATTCCTTCGGCATTGATGGTGATATCGTTGATTGAAGTACACACGTAACAATAACAAAAAATGCGGTATAAAATTACGACAACAGTACTGGTACGACTTCCGTAAAGCAATTAAACTGATATAGATATGCTTGATAGTATAATTAGTGAAAAAATAATATAAACATACGAGGGCGTATTTTTATGTTATCTACCTAGCCATGAAACAAAAGAGTGACGATGTCAAACAAATTATTGAAAAATTTCTGTCACTGTTAGAAGTACATGTGCTAAGTTGTGTTTAGTTTGTGCTGTTTATAGAGATTTGAGACGGTCTATTTCTCGATAAAATGAGTGAAACTAAGGTTGAACATCGCATCGTAATAAAGTTCCTGACAAAAGAAGGCAATGGTCCAAAAGCAATTCATGAAAGAATGGTTGCTGTGTATGGGGAAGATACACCATCTTATTTCCAAGTAAAATGTTGGTCTAAACTCTTTCGATGGGGCCGAGAGTCAATCAATGATGACCCAAAGTCCGGACGACCCGTTGAAGCTCGAACTGAAGACATTGTGCGAAAAGTCGAAAATTTGGTACTGAAAGATCGGCGTGTAAAGATCTCTGTTATTGCCAATGAAGTCTGTATATCCGAAACAAGTGTCCTCAAAATTTTGCATGACGATTTGGGTATGAAGAAGGCGTCTGCACGGTGGATACCCAGACTGCTTACACCTGAACAAAAACTGTACAGAAAAGAAGTTTCTCAAGAAAATTTGGTCAAGTTGGAGAGGGACAAAACATTTTTATCTCGAATTATCACCGGGGATGAGACTTGGGTATATTACTGGGACCCTCCTACTAAACAAGAATCCATGCAGTAGGTTCATAAGGGCTCTCCACCACCAAAAAAGGCCAAGACACAATTTTCTGGAAAAAAACTGATGGCAACTGTTTTCTGGGATGCTGAAGGAGTCTTGCTTATTGAATATATGCCGAGAGGGTGTACCATAAATGGAGAGGCCTACGGAAACACAATTAAAAATTTAAAAACTGCTCTGGAGGAAAACCGCCCGCATTCTTATCCACAAAAAAACTTGTTGCTGCACGACAATTGTCGGGTTCATAAGGCAAACAAAGTTCAGCAGATAATTAATGACTGTGGGTTTATAGAGTTAAGACATCCACCTTATAGCCCCGACTAGCTCCGCCAGACTTCTTCTTATTCAAAAATTTAAAAATGCATCTCAGGAGAAAGCGTTTTGCTTCTGATGAAGAACTCAAAGAAGCTGTTGAAGAATATTTTGCGGGGTTACCGAAGCAATTTTTTTCTGAGGGTATGGAGCAACTGGAAAAAAGATGGAATAAGTGTATTAGTGTTGAAGGGAGTTATGTAGAAAAATAATTTTTTTTTTGTTCTCTTATGTGCTTTTTTTCATGGCTAGGGTAGATAACATAAAAATACGCCGTCGTAATAAAAAGTGAAATATAGATTTCGAATTTGAATATCCCTTAAACACCGTACCAATTTCACATCGCGTAAATGAATATTAAACTGTTTTTGTATTTCGAGAACAATGTTGTCATATTCAGCAGTATCGCTAAACTCAATTTAATTTAAAGTAAATTAAACTATGAAATCCAAGCTTTATGGATCATGTCGAAATCACTTTTTCTAATCTAATTACTCGACTGTTGGCATCCACATTAAGAGATAGGGTTTGTTAACAAATAAAATACAGGTGGTTTAGGAATTTGAGTATCGGTCCGTTGTTGATTTAAAAGTTTTATTTTATGTTTCTGTTCTCGCAAGCTTGTATGTAATTCGCGAATTGAGGAAATATTTTTTTAACAAATTTAAATTCTTTAAGTTAATGCTAAGACTTTGTATTGCAAATATATTGGATCTGTCGGGCTTATTGTATCTACAGGGTGCTAAATGTTCTTGAAAACGAACATTAATACCGACTTACTTTTTACCAGTTATTATACACCATTTCATATATTCCTAACTTTTGTTCAATCTCAGGCTTGTGATTGCTTATAAGATTTTTTTTTTGGTATACTTCGAGATGATGGATTATAATCATGGATTTTGAAGATATTTCTTAAATCTTTCGATGCGTTGTGAAATAGAATTTTGATAAATATGTTTCTGATATTTTTGAAATTGTAAAGTTGTCAAAATTTTTATGTATATTAAACAAAACATTGCAATGTAACATGGGCAAGAAAGCTAGAAACTGAAGGGACTGACAGAAACATTTCGGAAGTGATCTATTGGATCCTACGAGGATACTCAAATTGCTCCCGAGGAGGATAGTGGCTTTTATCGAGGACATAAGACTAACAGAGTGGAACTGAGTGATCTATTGGGGGTGGTACAACGGGCAGTGTGCTCAAGTGCTTGGACTTGCTGGCGTACAACCCAAGAAATCAGAAGAACAAAAAGAAGAGCGAGGAAGCTTATAATCTAGTATTTATTTGATTTAAGCAGCTCTCTAGGCATCGTTTAGAAGGCAATCAATACCAATTTACATGCTTATTTTGATATTCAGTAAGCTGCGTGTTTATTGAATACTTCATAACACAAGTTCAAAAGACAGATTCTATTGTTTGGCTAAAAGCTACTCTCACTTTTGTGTGCGGATCTTATCTTTACATTATACTAGGTGGCGTACGTTGGATTTATTTATCCGACTCATACAAAGTAGTCAAGCCAGGAATTTCAAAATGAGCCTACTTCAAGAAAAGGTAAGCCATAATAAGAAGCTAATCACTAATTGATTTTGGATCACTGTGCATGATACAACTATAATTCTAGATGCTTATAGTACACTGTCAATTCTGAATTATGCAGTACGGTGTCATTGGGTCGAGTTCCTACAAAATATCTATGATAATAGGTTAAAAGTATGAAAGGAAGAAAAACATTAAATTGATAGGTCATCCACCATATGGTTCTAAACTAATACCACACAATAAATTTCCGAGAATGCGTCTTACTTCGATTAATAGAATTTGATGGTGAATGTATAGTGGCACGCCTTAAGTTGCAAGACTTGTCAGGACTCTAGGACCGCTTAGAGTCTATATGATATGTGTAAAGTGCTCCAAGGCTTTGTCACTACACTTAAACGTCGTAAGAAGATAGAAATATTGATTCTCTTCCTCAGTTCCGAAAAAAAAAAACGCGCTAGTCCTGACATTCGACCATTCTCGTTATTCGACGCTTTTACCATTCCACTGTTCAACCATGAGAATAACCAATAAAGAAAAGTTCTCCAGAAACGTGGAAAAATATTTTTAAAACCGGTTTCATCCAATGCAAAAGACTATTATAAAAGAGTACGGAAATTTTTGTAATCAAATTTCACTAAAAAAAATGATTAAACACGTGTGTTTAAATATCTCCAAATACTAAGTGATAATGATGTATCTTTTAATGGTTAATTCTACAGGAAAGTTTATTTAACACAATTTAAAATTCCAAATTGAATTATAAACTATTTGTCAAAACAATATTGATTCAATTAGCTTGAAATGTATGAAAATAGTTTGCGTCACTTAATATACTATGATAAACACATTAATAAAATTATTTACTGCTATTATTGCGTGCCTGGCAGGAATCAAAATACACTATTAAGTTTAGTAAATTTACCAGAAATTTCTTTAGAGAATTTTTTTATTATAGACGATCACTTACTTCAAGGTGATATTAAAATTAAACAAATACCAACAAGTATAAAATAGACTGTCGATTATGCAATGTTTTATTTATAATATTTTGAAACTAATCTACCATGAATTGGCTATAAAAATGATTGTGGCATATTTACCTAAATGTTGAAATTGTTAGTGTGGTATAATTTATGCTTCCGTATATATTAAAAATATATGTTGTTCGATTTGAAGAAAAAGCACTACTGTCCATACCGGGTGTCCTTGAAATAAAAAGACAGCGTATGAATAATGGAAAGATGTAATTATATAGAATATAGATCTAAAATATTTTTCCAAAATTCCCTCCGCTAAACAAGAAAAAAAAATGGCAAAGATATTTTAAAAAACTTTGTCACGCCACCATACGACCGGACTAATATTATAAAAAGTTCAGAGACGATATCTTAAAAAGAATAGTTTTATTATTGTCGAGCTCGCTTTAAGTATCCTCTGTTCGATATGTTTTACATTTGCATCTTCGATTAAAGATAGATTGTTACCAAATAGGACATTAAATGCCCGTAAAGTAAACATATTACATGTTCTTTTAATACATCGTCTTTCAAAATTAGAAGTATACATTTTTAAAAGCTAACTTTCGTACCAAGTTATCGAACCCTTACCATACAAAACTTATACACAATATTATCTTCTTGCGTTTTTGGAAACATAACATTGCAGTGTATATTTGCAATAGCAGTCTTTTTATATCCATATTAATATTTTCTTTTGTTACTTCTCGTAACAAAAAAAAAGATTCACGTAATACACAGGAAGGTGATTTAGGTCAGCACTAAAAGTTTTCGTCCACAAATGAATCACATGCAGATATATCCGTACGTAATTGTATTGAGGTTACTGAACCCTAAGTAAGCAAAGCTGCTCCATTGAAGGGTTTTTATAACGTCGACAGTTGTCTAAACAATGTTATCTGTTACAGTTTTTTATAAACATTGCAGCATATGTGTAAATTCAAAGGAGGTATTTCTAATAGACATTCCGATACATAGGCGGCGCATGCTTTAATTTTCAGGGGTTTTTAATTTTTGGGTTCACGTCGTAATTGTCCACAATTTTTTGGATATATGTATATTCTATATAATTGCATCTTTCTATTTTTCATACGTTGTCTATGTTTCAAGGACAATTTATAGATATATTGCGTGTTAATAGAATAAATACGAGTATGTATTTTCAAAAAGCATTATATACTAATGGTCAAAAGTAATGCTTCAAATGTGTCATCAATGAGGAGTTATCATGGATGACACATTTGATTCATTACTTAAAATAATCTATGAGAGAGATGTATGATGAGTCATCAATGATGACTTATCATACAATTTAGAATATTTTATCTATTGCAAGTCGTGGTTAGTCTAAATTTAATCTCTCATTAGTGGCAATTAAATCTTTCTTGGGGTTATTATTTACTACTACTTTGTTTCCTATGTGCTGGGGGTAAAGATGTTTTAATACGATAATTGATTGTTTGGTGATAACCATGGATTACACGAATCTATTCATTGTTTTTAAAATTACATTAAAGATAATACTATTGTTTTAATATTTTGAATGCGTGTGACAAATTTATTTTAAGATATAAATCACTAAAGTTTACTGATGCGTCACCGCTGTCATAAATTATGTCAATATACTATTAAACGATTTTACCTAATACTTATGTGGATGTATTTTAAAATAAATGTTGATTCCACTATCAAATCATTGAAATTCAATTTATTAAAAACACTATTCTGTTTCTTGTAAAGATAGTTCATTTTGCCGGCGCACAATAGCTCGTTTGATATAAGTTCGGTAGGTGGTGTTATACCGCCATGGTAAGAATTTATGGATATAATCGCTCTTTCCATACATACGGCCAACACAGTTGTCGCTTGTAATAGGCATTATCTATGCGAACCTATGACATGTGTATGCTTTGTATGGGCTCCTCCACTTAGTTTTCTGACAACCCTAAGTAGCTGCTGGACACCAATATGATTATACGTATAGATACGCATTATATCGCCTTAATTAGAAAAATAAACTGGTATTTTACCATAAAAATACGAATAAAATAATAAATGAAATCTATCATTAAATTAAATGAAGTAAATGAACTTTCTAAGTCCGAAATAGGTTTTTTATTTTAAAATAAATAGCGAAAATTCTCAAATCAAACTGAAGTTACTCCAAAATAATATATTAAGTGTTCAAATAATAGCCTATAAATCTAGTAAATAAATAGTTAATCTTTAAAAGTAAATCAAATTCCAAAAACAAACAGTTGCTTCTAAAATCGAATTATACGAATAATGTATAACAGCATATTAAAAACAATCAAAATGCCTGTTTTAGAATGTAAATACGAGATATTAAATACAACAGAAATAATAAGAAAACCAAATAAAATTGGTAATGAATAAAGAAAAAACAGTATATTCTATCTGCCAATAAAGTACAAGCTAAAATTCGCAGTGGTCCTCTTTAACTAGCAATAGGGTTATTATTGAGTCCTGTGTGCGCAGGTGTATCGTACGACTCCCACTTCTATTTATATTATAACGGGCAAATCTAGCAACAATGCATATACTATATGTATATATTTTAACGAGCACCTTCCTACAATATTTTCCAACTCGGTACATCTGAATCAATTCGCTCGCCTTAGCTACACATTTTAAATACTCAACAACGAGAATACACGCTCAGCAAGCAAGGCGAGTGAACTGATTCAGATATAACAACCTGTTAGTACCTGTTTTTATTTTAAATGTAATAGGTAATATACAATAAATTTAGTTTTTATTGGTGCGAATTGTGTCGTATTTACTGATTATATGTCTGTTATCAAATGCTTATAAACCTGGGGAGTAACAAATTTATTTTTGCTCCGATATTTTTAATGGAAATTGATTTATAAAAAAATGAAGTATGTAGTAAGTTTTTCTAATTAGTTGTATTTAATAAGTAGTTTATAAATCATATTAAAGCGTCTCACCATTGAAATTCGCCTGGTCAACCTCTTAAAAACTAGTTCTTACTTAGAGACTAGTTTTTAAGAGGAGACTAGTTTTTTTAAGAGGTTGACGACAAACTAACAACATATTATTTGATGTTTTAAATTTGACGATTTTAACATGTTTAGTGCCGTTATTTGCTAAATCTTAACTCTGAATTACACTCCTGATGAAGTAACCAATGCGTTATGAAATATAGAGTGGAATAAAGGAGTTTTATTTTTACTTGACAGACCGCTCACCCGTTAATGAAATTTTTACTTATATATATACATATATATATATATAATTTAGACAATATTGGTATTGTGTTGGCTATGTTTAGATTTTATAATTATAAAAATATGCTATAGAATCTTATACACACAAAGCTGTCTATATTTAGACAAACAATAAATGTGGTACATACGTGATAAATAAGTATAAGTACCTACTTGTTAACCTTGAAACTGCACATTATATCTTCTCCCTTTTCTGTAGTTACAGATTCTGAATAATTTTCATAACTTTTCCAACATATACTTAACAAGGGTTTGTCTTTTTTCTGTATGGTAAAGCAGCGTTTTCATAATTTGAATTAAAGCAATTTTTATAGTTTTTAAATCTCGTGTTCAAAATTAACGCACCACTCAAATAATTCGATGTAATTTTTACAAAATTGTTTGATTGGTGAATTAACTGTTAACAACATTAAAAAAACAATGTGGAAATAAATATAATTTTTTTTAATGGAAACTTAAGGAAAAAATTATAAACTACATTCAATTAAGCACAAATTCAGAAATAAAACGATATTTTTGGAAATCTTAAAGTTTTGAAAATAAAAAAAAAATGGAACGAAAAATAAAAGTTAATAACGCGCGACACCTTTAATGGAAACTTAAGGAAAAAATTATAAACTACATTCAATTAAGCACAAATTCAGAAACAAAACGATAATTTTGGAAATCTTAAAAAGTTTTGAAAATTAAAAAAAATGGAACGAAAGAATAAAAGTTAATAACGCGTGACACCTCCTAGCTCTGGTAACTGCTTGTATTTGCCGTGGTAAGCTTACTATCAAATTTTAGACTACTTCTTGGGGAATATTATTCCACTCGAAAAAAACGGCTTGTTTCAATTCCTGAAGATTAATAAGAGTTGGTAAATGTCGCCTTACCGATCTTTTTAGAGTATCCCATACGTGCTCTATTGGATTTAAATCTGGACTTCGTAGTGGCTAGTTCATGACTTGACTATTAACCTTGTAAGTAATCCAAAACTTATCTAGCGATGTGGTGCCACGCATTATCCTACATGAAAATGAAATTTTTCCCTATAAATGGCGCAAAAGGCATTACATGTCCCTGAATAATGTTCTCGAGGTATTCTTCAGTATTCATTGGCGAATAGTAACGAACTCTGTACAGGCGTCAACGCAAATAGCTCACCAGAACTTTATTGATCCGCCACCCAGGGGCTCTCTTTGAGAGATTGTGTAGTCATGATATCTTTCTCCACTTCGTCGCCATATTCTTTCGCAACTATCTGGGTGATTTTAAACTTACACTAGTCTTGTCCGAAAACAAAACTGGCTTTCAATCTTTAACTGTCCAATCTGCATGATTTCTGGCAAATCTAAAACGTTGTATTCTGTATGCTGCGGTAAGTAATGGTCTAACCGTCCAACAATCATTTCAAAAATAAAATATTGGGCAACGTAGAACATGTCTATCAAAAAGAATTATTAGATTTGTCGGTCCGATTTTACTTCTTAACAAACAGACATTAAGAGTACCGGTCATTAAAATGCACTTAAGAAATTTTTGTGATGAGGTTAAAATGATTTGCCGTTTTAGTGATATAAGCTAAATTCATAATACAGTCAGTAAACGATATATTTTTAACAAAATTTTCGTCATTTGTATTTGTCGTTTGGAAAGATTTAATTTGATTTTCTTAACTTGTAAGAAAGGTATTTATTTTTTTTAATATAACGAACGGTATAAGTGGCCCAGCAATTTTTCTGCTAGATAATTGCGGTTGTCTTACAGCAGCACAAATGAGAACATGTTGTTCTTCATTTTGTGAAGTTCTTTGCAGTTTATGTTGTTGCGGATATAAGCAACCACAGCTTTCAAAATTATTAATGACGCATTGTCTCATACGTGATTTAAAATTTTGTTTGATATACATAAATGCATAATTTGTCTGACTGATTCACCACGTTGATGATATTTTATAACAAATTGCTTTTCTTGAAGCGTAAAAATTTCCATAGCTAGATATAAAATCAGTATCAACAGAAATTATAATAGTATGCCGAGAGCAAATACCAGATACTGCAAACAATAAATAGAATTACGACAAAATGTGACTCTATGATAGATGCATTTCACTCGGCAGCTAGTACGAAACTAAGGGCTGGTCGCTAACGCTAGCAGTAAGTGCGATCTTTCTTACGCGCCACTATTTCCGAATATCATCGACTACTATAGGTGACTATAGGACGCTCGCTCATACGGTATATGTATACAAAAATTGAGTTTCCAAAACATCTAAAGTCAAATATATGAAACTAGTATATTCAATTTCTGATTTTTTTTTGTAATACTTTTTGTAATGTAGTTGCTAGAAAAAGTAAAAACGGACGATAGAAAAAATTCAAATAACAGCTACTTTTATTTAATATACCGGGTGTCCCAATAGTGCTGTGTCGGTCGATACCTTGATACCGTTTGAAGGTACAAAAAAACTTTTCAAACAAATGTTGTTTAATTCTTAAAGGGGCACAGCCTAAAAATACCTTCGTTTATACAGGTTGTCTCAGAATAGCAATACTGAACCTAACTTAATTTTTTCAAACGAAACACCCTATATTTTATTCCATTTTTAGAGTCTGCTATAAAATCGACATTCTTCTCATACCATTGTCTATACGTAACTGTAATAGTTTTCGAAATACAAAGCGAGCCACAAAATTTGTATCCTAGATAGGCCGCGAACGACTGAGATAGACATATAAGTCACACCTGAGCTTAGAGAATTGACGAAGTGTCATTTGTAAATAATCATAAGTCAAATTGACAAGTTACAAACCTATTACTAATAATACGAAATGTAGGTTAGATCACTTAATCAATCTAAGACATGACTGATTTAATCCATGACATACTCTGAAAGCTTTTTTTGTGGCTCACTCCTTATGTACTTAACATTTTCTCTAATAAATATCATGTGCAGGTACTATTTCGCTAAGTCATGTCATGTCTTCCTTACGTTTGAGCCCAGAAACGAAATTTTTGTTATGTGAATTTTTTATACTTGCGATAACTTTTACGCTAAAATTAAAATTATTTTTTTTGATACAGAGTGTTCGGGAAAGGGAAAGCAACATCACAAATTCAGATAGAAAAATTTAATTTTTTAAAATGGAATGCTTACTGCTTTTTGTTATTTTACTTCTAAAGTAAAGCACCTTATTTTTACTTAAGTATCATATAATACCTATCTGCAATATATTTCGAGATTTTTCGTTTTTAAAATCGCTTTATAAAAAGCTGTCCACTTCAAGGCAATAAGTTCTTAAAACTAAGACGGCCATGGAAAACAAATAACACATATCAAAATTCTCAACTGTCAAATTGCTTAATGCAGTATTTGCTCTATAGGTCAAAAAGACTATGCATTCCATTAAAAAAATGGAGGTTTTTCCAAATTCCAAATTTGTGATTTTGCTTTCCTGAACACTCTATCAAAAAAATTAATTTTAGAAATTCGTAAAAGCAAATTAGCAAAATAGTACATGCATATGACATTTATTAGAGAAAATATTAAATATAACAAAAACTGTTATGGTTGGGTACAGACAAGGGTATATGAGAAGCATGTCGATTTTAAAGCAGACTAAAAATGGAATAAAATATAGGTGTTCGTTTGAAAAAATTAAGTTAGGTTCAGTACTGCTATTCTGAAACAATCTGTATAATATATAATCTGATAACCCTTTTACCGTAAGGTGTCGGGTACGCTGTTATTCTTCGCCATGTACGAATTTATTCCATATTTTTCTATCTTTCGCCATTCCTTTTGCTTCTTTTCAGGATTTATTCTTGTCTTTCAATATATTGCTTATTGTATCATTCCAGGTTTTTCTTGGCCTTCCCCTTTTCTTTCTTTCCTGTATTCTTGCCTCGTATACTTGCTTAGCCAGTCTTGTATTTTGCATTCTTTGAACATGTCCCCACCAACTCAGTTGTCTCTTTTCTATAAACGTGAATATAGATGGGATATCCAGTCCTTCTCTTACTAGGGTATTTCTTATTCTATCTCTCCTGGTTATTCCTTTGACTCTTCTTAGATACTTCATCTCCGTTGCTTGGATTTTACTTCTGTGCTTATTCGAGAGTATCCAGGATTCACATCCGTACGTTAGGACTGGTCGGTACAACGTTTTAAAGACTTGTATTTTAGTTTTAACTGAGATTTCTGTTTTACTAATGAAGTTTTTATTTAGTGCATGGTATAATCTTATTGTTTTTCCTATTCTATCGTTGATCTCTGCATCCTGCTGTCCTGACTCGTCTAGTATGGCCCCCAGATATCGGAACTCCTTAACTTGTTCTATTTTTGCATTGCCTATTGTAATATCAAGTTGTTCTTCTCCGATTGCCATTACTTTGGTTCTATTTATATTTATTTTCATTTGGTTTCGTTGTAACACTTCGTTCCAAACCTCCAGATTATGTTTAAGTTGTTGTGTATTTTCTGCGATTATTGCTATGTCATCTGCGAATGCTCCAATATGAATTTCTACTCTACGGAGGTCTCTATAGCCAACCCACATTTTTTGGGTATCTGTATAAACGAAAGTATATTTACGCTATGCCCTTTTAAGAATCAAACAATATTTATTTGAAAAGGTTTTTGTATCTTCAAACGGTATCGAGATATCGACTGACTTCGGACACTCCCGGTATATATACGATTTTAATTCATTCCTTTTTTAGAGAAGATATCAAGAAATTTTAATGTCCATATATCGAACTCGCTAGGAAGTAAATACAGGCTATAAAACTATAAAATATTCTTTATTCCATATTTAGCTTAGAAGTACGCACAGTTAATTGTATTCTGCAGTATTTATGCGAGATTTTCTGTTATCAATTAATTCGTAAATATTTTCGTTGCTATTGAATGCGCAAATGTTCACTAGAAAGTTTCGAAAGTAATCTAATCTAATATGGATAAATTCTTTTTTTTTATTTTCTCTAACGAATATTTAATCAATGTTCGGCTTGGCTTATTGCGTGTTAATAAATTCCAACTAGATTACAAAAAAATACGTATCTATTTAGAAAAAGTGGAGAGTTAAAAGAAAATTAAATTAAGATTAACATGTTGTATCATTACTTTGGGTTTACTTGTGGAAATTTATTTCATAACCTATATACAGAGTGTAATAAAGTTAATGCGATAACTTGCATGAAGGTAGATGATTGTTAAATAAATGTTGAGGGTATAGTGGAGATCAAGTCTGCATCCGATTTTCTCAAAAATAATTATTGGGGTGCTTAGAGGACGTTTAAAGAGTCAATATATCCTAATAGAGTTTTTGGTGCAAAGGCACCGTTAATCTGTAAAAAAAATAAAATACGTTAAAAATGTCTACTAACTATTACGTTACATTTTCGTCCAAATACACATAAAACATTTATTTTTTTTGCCATTGTATGGTATTTTTGATTTATACTAATGCCATTTACGTTTATATTTTGTGTATATTTGCTTCACTTAATCAAAAATTTTGTAAAAATAAATGCAAATGGAACGATATGTCAACAAAATTTACTACAGAACGGCCTACTTATGTGTAACAAATATACATATTACTATTCAGACACAGTTTAGAGATATAGATATAATGTATATATTTTTAAACTGTAGTTAAGATACATCCTAAATTTTTTTTCTTAATGTCATTTTTTCAAAGAAAGCTATATAAATATTTCTTGTATATCTTTGGGCTGGGTTAGCTTGGATTGGTTAAAAAAACATTACATTTTAACCGAACTTCAACAATAAGTTTACACTTATTAATTGTGAACTATGTATATACATTTCTGTTAAAAAATGACGTTATAGAAAATAACATTGAAATATATACGAACAGTAACATATAATTCTGCAAAAGTTATCACAGCTGAAGTAAATTATTGTTGACAGATCGTTCCTTTCGACAGTCAAATTTTTAAATGCGTTTATTTGCAAAATTTACTTTATAAACGCCAATGGCATTAGTTTAAATCAAGAATACCATACTATGACAAAAAAAAATAGATGTTTTATGTGTATTTGGACATAAAATTATCGGAAAGAGTTAGTGTTTATTTTGATTAACGGTGTCTTTGCGCCAAAAACTTTATTAGGATAAATTGATTCCACAAAGGTTCTCTAAACGCGCCAATTATTATTTTTGGGAAAATTGGTTGCAGACTGGAGATTCAAGAACTCAGTTAATTATTATAAATATGTTTATTATATCTAAGCATAACCATAAACTACTCAAAACATTTATATTAATTAGAGCACCTAGATTTTAAAAACTATAACTTAACAATAAACCTAATAATTATACTCACATTTTAATTAAAGAGCTGTTGACTGCAGAAGATGAGAGTTAATCCAATAAATTATATGTATAAATCCAATGTTGTGAGTTTAAAATAAAGTAATGAACGAAAAACTTGAAAAAACAGCACTTGTCATTTACGATACACTCTAAAAAAGGAAAAAAAAAAACACTCCATTTAGTTTTTAAAGAATTAACTTTTTATAACTTTTAAACAACACTATTTTAATGCTTCCATTGCTCACACTGCATAAATATATTTTTAGTATTTTGGATAATTATTGATAATATAATGATTAACGTGTTCTTAATTATCTGCGATTTAACAAACATAACCTCAAAACTTCTTCGCGTAACACATATACAACATTGATTAATGCACTTTTCACGAAGAACTTCTACATCAATCGGCTAAGAAAAATATCAATAGACAATATATATACGAACATGTACAGCACTTTTTTAAAACTTTTGTTTTGTTATACAACAGAGTTCACTGTTTTCCCGCGATTATCGTTACAAAAATTCGTCGCATTTTAAACACTTCATTTTCTTTAAACATATAAATATTTTCTTTTCATTTTGACGAACAAAACTATTGTTAATTACACTTTAATTGCGGCAAAGACATTGACGAATGTGATGCTAGTTGCTTGTTGTCCGATAGGTGGGTGTATCCGTAGCAATGTAAGAGGGCAGCGGGCCTACGGGCCGGTATCCAAGGTCAGTATTGGTTGTTTTCACTGATGCCCTGGTCGTACTCTAGCACGAGGCGTTTTATGTGGGACAGCTTGTCGTGAAGATACTGGAACCGCCGCTTGGCCTGCTGGTGTTTTTGGTCCTTCTTGTTTTCCTGATACTCGGACATTATCTGCTTCTTAATATTCTGAAATGTGATGATTAAATTTAGTGAAATGTTAGCAATATTGTATAAAACAAAAATATTCTTGTTTTATACAAAATTTGATAAGATATTGCCTACTCTAGTATGTTTAAAATTATTTTGTTATATTAGCAATATTGTATCATTACGTTTGAAAGAAAAAAAATAAATATTCATAACAAGCATACAAAATACGTATGATGCTTAATTAATGACTAGAGTTGTTATTTTTCTCCACATTGCAAAGTCCTAATCAGCACAAATTAATATGTGTAAATGTTTTCAATATACATCGCGTACTGATATATATCGACATACTCATATATGTGTTGATAACACCACAAGTTCTACCGCCTCGCGTCGAGATCTACGTTTAACTCTAATATAAACATCTGGCCAGCATACACAACCTAACACAGTGTATACAATTAACCTGCTTATCTTCAAATTCGCAAACTTTTCGTAAACATCTCTTACTACAAGTATTTCTTTGTTAATACTTAAATCTTATCGGACTGTATATATTAACAAAAATGCTTAGTTGTAATTTCATACGAACGCGTGTTCTTTATAAAATCCGATGTGTTTTGAAAACGTTCGTACGTATATGCTAACTTATACTGAGTAGGATTTTGGAATGTGGGGAAAATCTGGCAACTCTAGCAATGACCCAAATAACTAATTAATTTAATTTGTGTGCTTTTATTCGCTAAAATTCAATGGAGACAGTTTCAAATTTCGGGAGTGTTACAAGTTTTCTCAGGAAGAAAATAACTAATTAAAAATTAATCAAATCAAAAATTACATTTCGTTTTGCTACAGGTTGAAGATTAATTAAGTAATGCGTATTTCATTTAAAAAAAACGACACCAAAATTAAAAATAAACCCCTTTCTATAAGAAATATGTTACTTGCTAATATATTTAGTGAAATAGAAACATATTCTAACCTTTATTATCAGCATTGCCCATTCGAAATACCCGCGAAATTAAAAATTGTCTTATTGGATATCAAATTTATTGTTAATCAAAGGACAAGTACTGGAATTAAATGTAACCAATTTACAGTAAAAATAACGTCAGGAGCACATACTTAGAAACGTGCGCAAGGATGCTCTCTGCTGTTCATTTGTATCAGAAGATCCTTTTGAAGATCTAACGAAATAGAAATTTAGAATTCTGTTTTCGTTTCATTTTTCTCACATTAAAGGCACCTACATTTTATTACGTTTTTATTTATTTTTTTTTTTTTTTGAAAGACTTATAGCAAGCGCCAATTAAGTTGGCGCGAGGAGGGGGTGCGCAGAAGCCGTTTTTAAAAACGTCCACCTCCACTACTCAAGTAATTGTCAGAATACATTTGTCATTGACGTTTGGCGGAACATAATGTCTTTGCTAGCAGATTATAAAGTGATATACGCTCAGAGGTTAGAATTATCTGACATTTGATGTAAAACCAAATACAAATCTCCCCACTACTTCTAATCCTGCGCGAACTTCTCCTCGCGGCTCGCGGCGTTTGCTGTACTTCTTGAAATATTTACGAGTAAAATTTATTTGCTTTTGTAATGTAGAGTTACTTTCTTTTTTAATTTTAGAATGATTGGAACCAATTCTCAAAATGATATCAAATTGTCAAACTAGGCATATATTTATTGTTAAAGCTAAGAACTGGATAAATAAATGGGTTATAAGCACCCACATTAACGTTCTACGACTGCATGTAGCGCGTCTCTCAACGAATACTTTCGACAAATAAATCGCTGTATATTCAAAACGTTAAAGCAAAAGAAAAATTAATTTCAAAATATAATCTTCATAGATCTCAGTAAAACTAGACAAACATTATAAGTTAAAAAAATTATAGATTTTGTTTAAACTGCTCTAAAAAAGTGTTGATGATTTAATATAAAAGTAAAATAGCATTTTTTAGTTATATAGAGAACTGCATTAAAAAATTGATATAAGAACAAAAGGCAAAACTAATTAGTGGTGTTATTAAGAACAAAACGATAAATACAGATTGGTTTGTAACAAGCAATATCTCTTACGATTAAAACCTATTAGGATTGTAACCGAATGGGAGCCGAATATACAAATAATTAGTTTGCAACAGAAACAGATGATTAAAGGCACTCAATATAGTTCAACCTCTATCAAAATAAGTAAAATGTTACTTAAACGAAGCAATTTGTAAGAATCGCATTTATCGAATTGTAGAAATCTAAACGAGAAATTACGTATTTTTCAAAGTTCAACGATGTTAGCAGCCTTCGTTAGACTGTTCAAAATTTGTATTAAATTATTTCTATTCCTGGACGAGAGTTAACAAAGATTGGGTATACAAAATACTCTATGTTCCAGTAAATCTAAATCCATCCATGGTACATGGGTATTGTAAAGGGTTTGCCTATTACCTGACGCAACAGATTTCGTGAAAATTAATGCGACAATAAGATATTTCCTTCTTAAAGTGGCATAAAGGCAAAATGTATTACATTTCGGTCTTCTTTGTTTGACAATTTAATTTTCATGAGTGACAAAGATTCAAAACATATATCGTTGCTGTGTAAAACTAATTTCTTTGAACCAGATAATAACGATATACTAAATGTAATTGATATCATTTCAGAGTTTAGATTTAAATCTGGCTGACTCCGGTATAAATTCAATCATAATTATATTAACATCAAACTATTATTGGACAAAATAAAGGAAAAGGGTGTTAAGCTCTTTACGGTCTCAGAGGTGTCATTTCAAAACGTTTCCTCTAAGAATTATTTTCATCTAATCCAGGACTTAAATATTGTTAATTTGAAGTACATTTTGTGAATGTGCAAAAAATACAGTTATAATTAGAGATGGCTGATAACAGACAGTGGTGTAGGTTTGACAATGTGTGTGGGGGCGGCGGTGGCGATATAACCTTCAATATTACTTCGACTCTGTACGAGATATGTTGTATATACATGTATGCTGCCGTAAGTACTATTTCGTAGTTCTACGTTTGTTTTCAAAATGTCATATTTACATACATCGCGAAAACGACCAATGTCGGACACTTGTTAATAACTTTATAGCAGAAATGTCGTACTTATATTATGATGGCGCCAAATTATTTTTAATATGCAAATATAAGATCACTAAAAATCGAACGGTCGTTTTCAGCATTAAAAAAAATCATTCCGCACGTCGTACTAGCTTGACTGAAAAAACTGTGCAAACACATCTAATGAATCAAATATTTAACAGATGTTATTCCACTTTGTGATTTCACAGAAGACTCTTAATGCCGTAGGTGTTTGAGCACGTTTTATAATTTATGTGTAAACTTTTATCCGGCCGCCACTGGCTATTCGCGAAAATACTGTGTGGCAATTATGAAGTTTCATACATAATGATAAGTTATATTTTAGATAAATTCCAAATATGCAATATTAGTTGTGTATAGAGGCAAATAAAGAAAGAGGTGAAAGATATATATGAGTAATACGAGTTACGAGATTTTATATTGCTTAATTGCATATATTCCATCGAGAAATTTTTGACCGTTCTTGAGCGGGTGTATTTTCTTTAATTTTCAGTTATATGTGTTTATATTATTGGACAAGTCCATTGTACGATTTATGTATTTTACTGAACAATAAACCTATATAAACGTATTCTTCAGATTCGCATAGCTGCCACTATTCAGCGGTAACCCTGTATGGAATATTACGCAACAATACATAGTAGTAGTAGCCCTTAAAATGTCGTCTGCAACAGTGGACGAAACATCGGCCAGGAAGGAAGCAGTGCCAAAGACGGTTCCAGCCCGGAATCCAAGAAGTAATCATAGGGTAATATATAATTTATAAGAGATCTATGTACGAAGAAAGCCAGTTCACAGTGTCATTTGTAATAGCTAAAACTAGTAGCCAGTAGCTTTTGAAAGTATAATTTCATGGTAATATACAGTATTGCTGTATCGAAGTGATTAAACAAGTGGTAAAGTACAACAGCGTGTTGTTTATTCACGGTAAGGAGTGTTTGAGGCTGTACAATTGAGTAATTGTTCCGTCAAGAGAGCTAATAAATTTGAGTTGAATACGACGTGCGCATATCGCAGCGGTTTAAAAAATTCTTGACAGCAGATACTGGAGCGTTCATAAAACGAGGGCAAATAAGCGTGTTAATGTTCGTGGAGAAAAAACAAACAACTTTCTAAACAACTGTTTTATTGAACATCATTTTAATCTAAAACGCCCATTTGCGAGTCATATGATTGATTTTCCCTTGTACCTTATCTTTTAGACTGAAAAACTGTCTCAAATTAGTTCGAAACAATTAAAACTAATTTTATTACCAGTTAATTAAGGCATAGCTTTGATTCTACAAATATTTCAGTGATCTGCTTACTTTATACGTAGCACTGCTCGTGTTTTCTCTTTTCAGTCTTTCTTCCAATTCAGCAAAACGTCTGGACACTTGTTCAACAATGCCATGTAGCTTTTTGTATTCATCGTAGTCTGCGCTGAAGTCTGACTTGTATCTCCTGCGTTGTTCGGAATCTCTAATGGTTGTGTATTCACTGAAATAAATAAATATATATAATAAATATTGAATTGTCAAATATTGAAAACAAGAAAGGGACATATTAAGGGTCGCTATTAGTTTAAAAATAGACAATATATAGACTTTAAATAACTTAAATTATGTTCAGAATAGATATTATTCAGTGGAATAATACTCTTAATGCCTAGTATACCAGGGTAAGTAAATCAATTTCTTGACATTGCGAAGCTATTTGTGGAAGTAGTCAATTACATTCTTTACTCTATTTATACAGATGCTATTGGTTACATTGATAAGAGGGGTTAAGAGAGCTCTTCAATACATAAATAGAATAGACACAGATGTGCAGTTGCACTACATTTATTCCTACTTGCGTCTAAATGTAAGGAGGAGGAGCCCCTCCTTTGCTATTTCTTTCTACTTAGGCAAATCGAGAAATCTATTTCATTCTAATGCATTGGATAATTTCAATGTCAACACTTACATTTACGTATCCTAGTATATAAAAACAACGCTTATTATCCTACAGGGATATATTGCATAATTCTTTGAGGTTTAAAAAAAAAATCGAATGTTTTAGGAATAGCTGTGTTTATAGTTGTCAAATTAAATGATTTTATTAAACGAAAGGCTTAGCTTGTTTGAAACATTAAAAACTGCAGAAAACTGGGAGTGTTCACAGAAATGATAGTCCTCTACAAAAGGAAACAACTTAGAAGTGTTCCAAACAATTTTAGTTTCCAACATATAGTTGATGAAGAGTTTTGATAGCTTTAGAAAAAGAAACATTGAATTATATCTTAATTATCAGAATAACAAGTTTCTCTTAAAAGTTCCTTCATTTTTGGTTGATAATCAGTAAAACGCACTCCTTCAAAATCTCGCTAAATTGTGGCCATGATTTTGCGGGCAGAAAAAATGAGGAATATTTATGAAAGCAGAGAGTGTTTATGTAGCTACTACATATTTTGTATTTTTGACGTTGGATCTAGATTTAAGCGCCAGTAATAAATCTTTTCGAAAATTCTTTTGGATCGTGTTCAGAAGGTTAACCACTGCTGAAACGGTGATTGGTCTGATGTGTTAAACGCTAACGAGCAGAATTTTTTTTTAAGATCCAATTTGTGGTGTAATATTCTTCAACAGCACCTACTGAAAAGCAACATACTATTATAAATTTAATCGATGAAGACTGTTTTCGGAGCTCTCGCACCAGGCGCATGTTCACTAGGTCTCAGAGACAGAGGAAAGCCTTTAGAGACGCTGTTTAATCACTTGATATGGAACGGCAGAAGAAAAACAACATTATGTATGTTACCTGTTGTACATGTAACAATCCAAACAAATACATATTTTTTCCCCTCAAACAAATTCTCTATAAAAAACCGCTTTTAAATTGAATGCTTCTATTGTGTTGTGATATTACAATAAATATTCGGACACGCAATCTGAATTAAATGGTTCTGTGCCTTAGATTACGAATCGGAGTATTAATATATAAACATCGCTACATGGATAGGCAAGCACTGCATGGGCTGTACTGAAAGTACAGCCACGTAGTGTTTTATACACCTACGCATATTCGTAAATACATCTATACGTCTATAAACAACTTCGCACTATCATAGATGTTCATGTACGATGCGCTGGTAAAGTAAGTCTCCCGAAAGTCTCGCTTGTCCGCGCCGCTATGAGCCAACCGAGAATGACGGTGTTTATTTGTATTTTACAGAAATTCCATTTATAAGAATAAACACAAATTGATACACATTCACAAGTCAAATACAATAATGTTGTATCATATTTTTCCTTTTGTTTGTTCAAGTTTAGTGAAAAGTCTACAGAACCATATTGTTTTCGATTTGTTTATCAGGCGCCGCTGTCGATGTATTAGAGAGACAAGAATTCGTCAACCTTCCTTGTATATTTCTTATTATTTATTATTAATTTATGAAAACAAATAGTCTATATACAGTAAGTAAGTTAAGACCAAATGTGATCATTTTCCCTTTGAATAATTTAAATATATTATCAATTTACAAACTTCACAATATAACATTTTGCCTCATGTAAAACCTCTTGTATTCTCTTAAATTATAATAATTAACTAGCAATATTTTACTTGTCTTACAATTAGTTTGTCTTGGTCAAATTAATATATTACTTACGTAAGATAACTGGGATATTCAGTATTCGTATCGGCAGCGTCTTCTTGGGGTGGTCCCGAATCTGTTGCCGAGATCCTTTCCGATTGACTATCTGGACTAACTTGAGCTATCCTATTCTGAGTGGTAGACGACACTTGATTCCACCTGGTCCTTTCCCGTTCTGGTTTATTTCCACTTCTCTCTCCGGATGCGCTGCTAGTCACGTCCAGAGGGCACACAGTTGGCTCGGCGATGGCATTTTTGCTACCGTTATCAATACGTGAGATGTCCATATTGGTGTCTTTACTACTATTTAAATTCTTGGAGGAAACGGAAGATGAATAGGAGCTACTATTATCCATACGAGAAACGCCATACTTCAGGCCATTCAGACTATCACAAGAACGCTTGTTGCTACCGATCATACTACTACCGCTGTTGCTACTATTATTGGTGTTATTCGTGGTGATGATATTTGACGTCGCGATATTATTGTTGTTACTTTTGCTGTTGCTTTTGGTGATTGAATTGGTGTTGTTGGTTGATGATGTGGTGTTATCGTCGTCATCGCTGTTATAGTGCCGCTGTTGTTGTTTGTCGTTGAGCATACCGTAATAATTATTAGTAGTGGTGGCGGGATTCGGAGGAGCCGTTGTCGACATGATTGAATTCGAATACTCGTTGATAGGAGATTCCCTACTGCGAGGATTCATGTTGCTGGCGTCGCGGGAATCAGTTATTGGCCGCCTTTGGCTGTTGTTCTCAACGGGCGACCGGTACGGTGATTGTTCGGCAAATTTGGGTACGTGAGAAATGCGGACACGCTTACGAGGCAGACCGTCGTTTCCATCGTAGTAGTTACTGGGCCGTTTCGGTAAGGTAATAGTCGGCGGTGGAGACCCGGGATGAGTGCTTGTCGGCGAGTGACCGCTGCCTGAACTGCCACCATCGCTACTGTCTGGAGGGGTGAGGTTTTGAGGTTTCCGTCTTGAAAAGAGAAAAAAAAGGAAACATTACGAAAAAAATTTCATGATAGCAGAATAAATGTTTTGTATTTGTCTAATGTTTGAATAAATTTGGCATCGACAAAAAATTATTCATATATGATTACAGTGATAATTAAGTTAGCAGTTGTATATGATTATAAGAATTTTCAGTGCAGAATCAGCTTGACGTAAATTTGAGTTTTAGGATACTTATAATTAGAGCTAGCTAATAGTGTCAACAAGCAGTGGTGTAGGTTCGATAATAAGTGGTGGGGCGGCGGTTGTCATACAATTTTCAGTATTACTTCGATCGGTTGTGATACAATTTTCAGTATTACTTCGATCGGTTGTGATACAATCTTCAGTATTACTTCGAACGGTTGTGATACAATCTTCATTATTACTTCGACTCTGTACGACATCTTTTGTATACACATGTAAGTTGCCGTAATACGGTTTCGTAGTTCTACATACGTCCTAGATTAAGACAAATTTGGGAAGGTACGTGTAAAGATTCATTAAGTTGTTTCAAAGATTACTTTAAATATGCAAATAAAACATTACTAGAAGTAGAACGGTCGTTTTCAGCATTAGAAAACGTTTATTCCTCACGTCGTACTAGTTTGCCAAAAAGAATTTTGAAAACATATCTAATGTTTGAAATATTTACGAGATGTTATCATTTTGTGATTTCACGGAAAACTTTTAATACGGTAAGTGCTTGAGCACGTTTTATAGTTTATTTCTTACCATTTATTTTATGTGTAAATTTTTATGCGACCGCCACCGACTTGTTGGTGTAAATTCGCCAGCCCTACTGATAATTATCAAATTTTATGATATGTATTTTGTAATAAGCACGAATTTTATAAATAAAAATGATATAATTTTAGGTACGTCCATAACATTTGTTATATAGAAAACCCTTACTCTAATAATTTTTAACTTTCTTTTTCTTGTTTTTTTAAAGTAAGCTTTGGCTTTCTTCAACTGCTTCTTGCTCGAGAAGTTGTTTTTATACAATTTATTTTTCTTATTCCTTGCTTTTTTCCTACTTCTATATGTGTCTTCTTTCCAGTACTTCCTTACCCTATCTATTATCATTTACCCTGTTGCTAAAGTTTAAGCGACGAAATATGACTTAAATAGAAATTAACTTTTATCTGCAGGAGTACATTAACTCAGGTTGATGTGGCATTGCTGTAACATCAAGAACGTGTCCAGAAAATGCTCTGTGTAAATTGGAATAAAGATATAGGTCTTTCAAAAGAGAAATAAAAAATACTATTTTAAAGAAAAATGTTAAGTAATAGATTTACATGTTAATAAGTATATTCACCCGTACACTTAACTTACCAGTAACCAGAAATAAAACAAATTTAATGAGAAGAAAATTGCATATTAACTCTTCAATCGTATTTTAGTACATTTCATATTTTTAAACCTAGAATTTTACATTGATAATTATATCGTCATCGGATATGGTAGGAACGTGTAATAACCGCACTACCCTTTTCTTAGAGCTACCGCCAGCGTATACCTCTTCAGGAGAACAGACTCCACTACTGGCCCTGTTTATAAAAAGCCACCGAACTCTCTATCAGTCACTCGCGATCAAGTGATTAGCGCCTCTGGTTCATTCGCCTTGGAACGCTAGCAGGTTTACGCACTGGAAGTAGTGTACAGTGTTCAACGCCGTTTAGATATAAACAGTTGTCAGTGGCTAGTGTTTCTGGAGCATCCTGGAACAGTTTCTCGAACATTCTGGAACATCGAGAACTAGATTCTCGACCATGGCCTACGTTATACTACAAAATTTTATTTTGCTGTGAAACTATGTTGCTTGTATCTACATCTTGTTATGCGGACACAATATCACATTAAGAATATGAACATTTCCAAGAAGTGGATTTGTTAGAAACTTACTTACGTTGAAAAGGTGATTAGAATATCATTTACGGCTAAATGATGTCCCTAAAATATGTTACATATATTGATATGTTCCTTGTACAAATGAACAAAGTGAGAAATATGTAGTCTGAATTTTAAAAAGCTGATAGAAATAACAACAAAATATGATAAAAAGAGAATAGTAATTAGAAAAATAAAACGAAAGTCATGAAAGTATGTAAAAATAAGAAAAGTTAAGTGGTAGAAAGAGAAAAGGATTGCATTGGAGATTGAGATCGAATCAGATCAGCCTCCGTGTGTGAATACAAAATCTTGAGTGCATCTATTATTTATTTATTTATTTATTTTTATGGTGTGGACTGCAACAAAAGGTAAATTAAATGATAGATGTCTGCAGTTTATAAAATTAATAAGACATTTTTAGAAAAACTGTAAGCAGAAAATAGAACGTGAAAGAAAATTCACTGAGCTTGTAAAAGATTCTGATACGTCATACCACTATTCAAGATTTGCAAGAGACTATTTATTGTTTTTAAAGAAAAGTAGTAAAATACTTTAAATTATAAAAGATTTCTTAAATTATACAAGAATTGTAAAGCAAGAATAATAATATAAAGAGAAGGTTCTTGATCTTAAGGTTGCAATTTCTCAGAACCAGATTCTAATGGCATTAAAAAAAACACAAGTACATTCTTGTTGAATAAGTTTCCTCTTCATCACTGAAGTTAACTTATACGGAAGCCTTTTCAAATCTTGTTACAACTAGAAACTACAATTAACAGACTTGCATTCTTTAGGAAGTTTTCAAAGGCTTGTTTAAAGTTTATCAACATATACTGTGTTACTCCAATTTAAGATGATTTACCAAGCTTTGAATTACTTGTACAGTAAGTGATGTCAATTTAAGACGAATTGCAAGACTTCAAGTAGCTGTGGAGTAGACGATAGGCAGCTGTCAAAGTTTTTACAAAATTTACATTACAAAGCCATTTAAGCCTATAGTTTTGCATTTGTTTTCCATTTTTCCCTGTCTATTGTTTGGACCTTCGAATTGGCGTTTATTTCCCATTCCTTTTGGAGATCTTATAATCAATCTTTCGTACATCTTAGGTGCCTAGTTGCAATCTTTTTAGTTTAATTTCAGATAAACTTAGAACGCTAAAGATTATTTTGCGAAAATATTGTTATATGGTCTTCTTGAAGAATATAGAGTTCCATTGCTTGACGTTACATATTTGGGTACCAAAGCGCTAAGTGTTGTTATTTAAAAAAGAGCCAGACTTTTCGAACATGTTGCAACTTTCCGTCAACCTAGGGTACTACTTTTTGTACCAGTTACTATTTATTGTCAGAACAACTATTTCTTTATAAAGTTCCTGAACATCTGATACACATGTTTCGAATTTCTTAAAGTTCATCATTACAGTATATGCAAAAGGCAATATGGAAGTAGTGTAAAGATAAAGCCACAATAAAATTACGTAATACAAGGCGAACACTGATAATTTGTTAATTTACGTATTTTAAAATTAAAAATTTGTATTCACCAAAAAATGAATTTGACTACAGAACAACATTTTCGGGCTATGATTTCTTTCGATTTTAAATCACCATTAACGCCTAAACAATGTGAAAATCGCCTTAGAAATGCATTTGCCGAAGAAGACCCCATCTAAGGCAACGATTGATTGGTACAATGAATTCAAAAGAGATAGGCTTTCTCTTAGTGATGAATTTCGCGAAAGACGCCAAAGAACTACTGTTACTGATATATCCACTGTTCGAGCAATGCTTGAAGAAGATCGACGGACATCATATCAATTTATTCCGGCGACATAGGGCATTGGTATGAGTCAAATCCAAAACATTTTACATCAACAGTTAGATGTAAGAAATCTTTTGTTGTTTATGGATTCCACATCAACTGACTCCCGAACAAAAAGAACAACGCATTGAAGGGTGCAGAAAATCTCTGGAAAAATTTGGTTTGGAATATCGTTGCTGGTGATGAATCATTGATTTATTATTAGGATCCTGAAAAGAAAAGTTAATCGCCTCAATGGATCTTTCCAACAGAACCAGAAGATGGTGGCTAGTTTTTTTTTTCTAAAACGTAGTCATATTGCTACTATAGAATTAGAAGATAGAGATACCGTTACTGCAGATTGATCAAATAATTTTACATCAAGACATAAAGCAAAACCAAAAACTGAATGTCCTAAACGTCAGCACCATGGACCCTCCATCATACAGCCCTGACCTAGCAGCTTGTTTCCAAAAATTAAAGATAAAATGTGTGGAATCACTTTCACGCCATCAGATGAAGCAGTGGAACATTACGAGGGACACCTTTTTTATTTTTACAATCGACCACTAGATGGGTGCTTTTGACATACGTAATCACTATATTCTTAAAGTTTGATATTTGTCAATGAGAAATCCGCAATAGCTTAGAAATTGAGTCAGTAGTGTGTTGACAGTGACAGTTTTAAGACAGTGAGTTTGTAAAATAATGGGGATTACTCGTGAAGGTTTCTGTTGGAAGATTTATTACGATTATAAAAAAAGGCCTAACTCCACAAGAATGCATTATATTGCTTCGGTCAACTTTTGGTAATGAAGCACCATCAGAGAAGACAATTTACAATTGGTTTGCAGAATTTCGACAAGTCAGTAATGACTCGCGTAAAGCTCGACCAAAAACTGTTTTGATTTCAAAAAAACATCGATGCTGTGCGGAAAATGATAGAAAACCATCGACATGTGACTGCAATTCATTCGATTTGACATGAACACTTATTTGTAAAAAAAAATATGTTTCAGTTGGATTCCACATAACTTGACCGAAGCACAGAAAGCAGCTCGTGTGAATTGGTGTAAAGAGATGCGCAAAAAATTCGACGTAGGAACCGCAAAATCCGTATACAACATCGTCACAGGTGACGAAACATGGATATATGCGTATGAGCCGGAAACCAAGCAACAATCTACTGTATGGGTGTTCCAAGACGAACCGAACCCCACAAAAGTTGTCGTGCAAGGAGCACTTCCAAGAAAATGATCGCTTGTTTCTTCGGCTGTACAGGACACATTGCAACAATTTCTTTAGAGGATCGAAAAATTATTAATGCTGAATAGTATACAGTAATTTGTTTGCCAAAAGTTATAGACGAAATCAGGAAGAACAACCGAAAACGTCGCATTATTCTGCATCATGACAATGCGAGTTCCCATACAGCACGTCTAACAGTTGACTATTTGAAGGAGAAATGTGTTGAAATAATGTCTCATTGTCCATATTCACCTGACTTGTCGCCGAATGATTTCTGTTTGTTCCCAACTGTGAAACAAAAAATGCGTGAACAGCGATTTTAAACACTTGAAGCCTTTGAAAACCATGTTTCTGAGATACAACCTTCAGAGTGGAAAATATGTTTTTGGGAACTGATTCGTAGACATGCAAAATTGTATAGACCATAAAGGCGAATATTTTGAAAACAATAAAATAATTTGTTCCCAAAAATTTTGTTTTCTTCCCAGATTTTGTAAAAAAGGTGACCCTCGAATAAAAGTCCAGTTTTTAAAGTGTTTCGGGAAGAGTGGCATCATTGCTTTAAGAACTGGTTTCATTGAATGCAAAAATATATTGATGTTAAAGAGGAATATTTTGGAAAACAATAAAATCATTTAATTATTTTTTTAAACTAATCCTTGTTTCATTATCTAAAAATGTTCAGTGTTCCCCTCGTAGAAAAAAGTATTATAAACTCTAGGAATTACTTAAATTAGGTTATTTAAATATATTCCTGATTGTATTACGCAAAATTTACTGTAAATATAACATCCCTTAGCTATATGAGACCATGTGTATAATTCATTTACATTGTACGAGATTCTATAAATGTTTTGGTGATTTTAACAAATCACTTTGCGTTAATAAGAAGCATGAGATGTTACAATAATTCTGCAAGTAAAATGCACAAACAGTCAATTTATTACCGTTTGAGCGTTTGTTTTTCGGATTCGGTGTAGAAGGGCCAGTTTTCATGGACATCGTTCCACATGGCTCGATTAAGATGATAGGCATTGTCTTTCAGGAAGGCTACCTGTTTTAGTACGGACGTCACGCCATTTTTCTCCCGAAGGCCCTCTGCAAATCAAAAACAACAATTCTCGTACACTATTCTCGGAGTATTAGTCCGTTAAAATAAATTTGGAACACACCTCTTGTCAAACGCTCGAGTATTTCGGGTTTTTTGTAAGGCCTCAGAGCCAGAAGATGTATTAACCGTTCCCTGGAAAATAAAAAAAATCTTTAGAACCAAGTACCAATAAATAGAAATTTCCAAATACATATTAATCAAGGTATACAAAATGTTTCTGCTATATATACACTGCGCTTACTTTAGAGGTCTCCTAGCTATATCTGGCATAGACGGTTTCGGACGTGTGCTACTGACATGGTTATTGCCCAAGCCGTTGGACAAACCATTGGAATGGACGATGACAGGCTTCGACGGTACGCTACTCGGTTGATAAGACGGCTTCACTAGATTTTCCCTGGGTAATTGGATATCGCGACGATGGGGCGGCAAGGAGCGGCCTGGTATTTGTTTTACTTTTACTTTTCTGCCAATGTCTGTCTGGTTGGGCTTTATTTCTCTGGTACTAAAAATAACAAAGATCGTTTAGATATATTGCTTAGTTTTATATGTTAATCCATTAACGTTAACTGATTCTTATATGAAGCATTTAGTTATACACCGTTCACGATTCGAAGACGTGCACGTCATTAACAGAATTTTCGGAATCACCAACACAAAAACAATAAACGAAGTATAATATTTATATCAACATCACTGCGAGTGCATATTTGTGTTGGTGCGAATGTTCAGTGTTGACACATATCGTTCTGTCAGATTTTGCGTGTGTTTACTTCACAGATCACATACATATAGATACCCTACTTAATACCCTATCCTTTGTTAAATTTAAGGGGGAATATTCACGGGGTTTACTGAATGTATGCAACTTATATTACAAGAAACGCGTTGTCCAATTCGCTAGTCCTTGACGACCATCTTGTTTGTTATCACATTGCGTTGTGCTTGTCATTTGTAGTCTCGAATTTTCGTTTATTTTTAAAACTTAGTTTATTTATAGTTTTAGTATGGTTTTATTATTTTTTTTAAGCTTAAGTGAGTATATAGTTCAGTGTAAAACAATTAGTTTGATATAATTGGTATAAATAAGGACTACAAATATTTTTTGACGTTGAGAAAGGTAATATTTAAAAGGAGCAAAAGACTATAAATTTATGTGATTTTAAAATTGCAGATAAAATTAAAATGACTAAATGCTATTACGTATGCCGAGCCGCAAACACGGAACCAAAATTCCGTTTGGTAAATCCTAAGCGAGTCGATTTACATGATGTATTTGACAAATGGATTGCTTTTATAAGTAATGCGAGTTATACAAGGTGTGTATAATTGTCGCAAAAGCTACACGTAGCGACATTCTTCGTTCGGTTCTGAATAAAAAATCTTAATGTTAAAATGTCGTATCATGCTTCGTAAATTCGTAAATGTCAAAATTTGACAGTAATGATTTTGATTGAACTCACTTTGAAATACAAACTTATTGTTCTACAACGTTGCCAAATGTGTTTTTCGTGGAAGTACGTTAATGAATAAATGTTTAAAACAAGCTTTTAAATAAAAAAGAAAACGTTTACGAAATAATACTAGTAAAATTTTTTTCTTTAAACTAAATTGCATCTATCTCTATTAACAGATATCGAAGAGCAAAGGTTAGTTACGCACTAAAAGTCTGAACTTCAAGAACCCCGTGAAAACAAACGAAGCATGATACGACATTTTAACATTAAGATTTTTTATTCAGAACCAAACGAAGAACGTCGCTGCGTGTAGCTTTTGCGACAATTTATACACACGTTATATTGGGAGGTCAAGAGAGTATTTATATAAGACAATTTATGTTTGCATAAAACATTTTCCAAAAGAGGATCTTGTTGGTGTGACCAATAAAAGTTAGTTTTGACTTTCTGGACTGTCATATACATAAAATTCAAATTGCTGACATTGTAAGTAATGCAATTACTAATATTTTTATGTACAGGTGGTGCCATTGCATAAATTTAATATTAAATGGCAAGTTTAAAATAAATGTATCTGAGAAAAGTGAAACAATTAAATTATATGAATTTGAGTAAAGAGTATCAATATATAGCAAGCGCCAATTAAGTTGGCGCGAGGAGGGACTGCGCAGAAGCCGTTTTTAAAAACGTCCAACCCCACTACTCAAGTAATTGTCAGAATACATTTGTCATTGACGTTTGACGGAACATAATGTCTTTGCTAGGGGATCATAAAGTGATACACGCTCAGAGGTTAGAATTATCTAACATTTTATGTAAAACCAAACACAAATCTCTCCACTACTTCTAATCCTGCGCGAACTTACCCCTCCTCGCGCCAACTTAATTGGCGTTTGCTATACCTTATTGTGGGTTTTGTGTGTATTTTTAGCTGCAGTAATTGAAGTTCAGTTATTGCCATTACAAAATACATACAAAATGTACACTATTGTATATCGACAGTTAACTAATAACTAGAGCTGAGGATGTTTGCGGTATAACCATGGTTATATCATGTAACCATAGTAAATTACTATGGTTACATGATATAACCATGGTTATACCGCAAACATCCTCAGCTCTACTAATAACTAATATGCTTTAAAAATTTATTGTAATGTTGGTTGCATAACCAATAATTATATCCCTTTTCCCTCCCTTGCATGTAGGCCCACAAATTATAGTAGGGTGCGTTCACTAACACGAAGTCGAGCATCTATATGTATGTGATTTGTGGTTTACTCTTGGTTTGCAATGCTGAAAGTGTTTTGCAGCTAATATAAGCGATTTGTTGCATTTATGATTGCAAACTATGAAGCAGAACGCGATAATGGACCGTTGCTGCCTTTATCTGCTGTGAGAGAAGTAAAATTGTGTTTGCATTTTGTTATAATTTCATATTACATATTGCATTTATAACCTAAATACTGATAGTTTGACACAAGCGTTTACTACTCTAACCTAAAATGTAAACAAATCGATTTTGCTAATGATTTCGCAACATTGTTTTGACATCATTGATGACGTGCACGTCTTCGAATCGTAAACGGCGTAGAGTTTTTTAAATTAAATACACTTTTTCTCATGTTCGTGTCTATGGACTTATAAAATATCTTCTGTTACTGACAAATATAAAATGAAAATTATTCAATATTATTCCAGGTTAAATAAAGACTTTTTAAAATTGTGTGTATTGAAGGAAACGTTCTAGAATTTGTCAAATAAATAAATGTGAATAAATATCATTTCCATATAAAGAAAGTCTTTTCTGAGTGACTTCTAAATATTGTGGCAAGGGAATGTAATTTTAGAGGATATTGATGCAAGTTTCCAGAAAAACGTATTTCTCTTCCATGAGTCTCATAAATGATCAATTCCTTTAAATAAAGACTATGTAGATTATCACAGTAACCATAATAATCTGTACAACTTGTTTTCAAGTAATCAATTAGATGGTGACTGAGTTCATGAGTTTATGGTTTTGGTAATATTTCCACAAATTTATAGTTTACATTGCTAAGTACCCTTTTTAAGGAAATACTAGAACTTGTTTTAAAATCTTCAATGTTGTTATTTCTTCAGTTTTTTTTTTAAGAATAAATAATTAAATCAGCTAAGTTGTTTTTTCTGGATTCCTCAATATAACATCCTATAAGTTAAAGTGTAATATTAGGTGTACCCATAAGTAATCAAATATGTTGCATTTATAAAAAAAATAGGGAAACATTGGCAATCTTCGTCATTATCAATAATAGTTTGTCATCTATTCTGCAAAAGTTCAATCCCCCTCTTGTAAAAATCTGGTGACCATGATGCAAAATAAGATGAAGGTGAATTCTTATATCGGCTACAGAATTGAAGCTTTGATTTTTTTCTCATGCTAACCTCCTTTATTGTTTTACTAGGTGAGTTTCGCTGCATGTGGTCAGGTGTCATTGCATTAAAGTGTTATGCCTTTTTTATTGACTTCTTTCTAGCAAACAAAAATGCGGTCGTTCTAATTGTTAGCAATACAAGTCAAAAGTAAAAGTTTCTCCACGTTTCAAGAACTCGGAACTTAATTATACCATTACGATCCCACCAAACATATAACAAAACTTTTCTCAGAGATGAAGTTGGTCTTGGTATATTGTTTAAAGTTAGCCTCATGTTATCCTAGAGGATTTATTATTTTTTTCCCTAGATAGAAATAGATCTCTATATAATTCGGTGAGCAATGAAGTGCAAATCATTTGTCGAAGATCGAAATTATTGTGGAACGCATATTCCTTGTCTACGCACCTTTCATGTAAGTGCTTTTATATAATTGACCATCGAGGCTAAAATCTCTTCGATCATTTCTGCATACTCAATTTTGGATCAGGTTCCAACAGAGATTTTAAGATCAACTGGTCGCTCACTTCGATTTGTCAGATCGCCAGCAGTAAATTTTCTAAACCAACGTTTATAAATTTGTTGTCTCTTTGTTATGATGCACGAAAATAATACAGAATGCAGTTACTTCTTCAGGAAGTATAAAGCCCTCTAACTTTTTAGAGAAAAAAAATGTAAATTTGCTTTTGCTTGTACAGTCGATATAAAACTAATGACAAATATCCTATTTTAAAATGATTGATTACTTATAGGATTATCTAATAAATAAATTTAATACCATTTATTTTTGTGATTCTCTTCCGCTTCCGTCATGCGCATGCGTGTTTGCTCGTATACATCTTCGCTTGCGTGTATTCGGATCTTGTACGGGATGGCGCCTAGTGCGTGTAGAGAGCCCCGGGGCGGCCCCGACTGCTGAACGCATTCGAAACTACCCCCGGGGCCCTCCATATCCGCCGTGCTGGACATGGAGAATTTGAAGGATTTCGATTCATTTTGGTGAAGAGGAAAACACAATTGCTGCAATAGAAAGAAAAGTACAAATTAAAACAATGACAAAAATGTTAAAATAAAAGAAAATATTTCAATATTTTAGTTCGTTTTCCATGAAGATGTGAATAAACTACAAAACAATATTGTTGGGTTCATATTGTAATTATATAGTTTTTTCTGTTTGTGAATTCATAAAAGAACAATCACTGGTTTGCTATGTCAATTGTTCCAAGGCTTATATAAATAACTTCAGTTATTGTTTTGAATATCAGATAACGCGTAAAATGTCATTCGTTACATACACGGCGAAAGATCAAATAAATAACATACAATTATTTATCAATAAATGGAAGTGTGATAAGAATAAACATCTTAAAATGAAGACGCAACGTGTTGCGTCTACATTCTTCGGCAGGAGTAATCTTATCAGATTGTAGAAGTAACGTAACAAATTAAGCAATAATTGCGTGTGAGATGAGATTTTAATAATTATTAATTCTCACATGCATTGAGTTAAATATATGTCGTATATATACACGCAATATATAAATGAAAGCCACGTCTGTCTCCGAATATCGTGTACTGACGATTTCTAATGAGAATGAAATGCTAGTATATACACGGTTCGAGATAGACGTGGGTTTCATACATATTTCATTAATCCTCACAACCTGGATGCCTGACATCGCGACATATTGCTTCTACATTCTTCAATAGGAGTAATCTTGTCAGATTGTAGAAATAACGTACCAAATTAAGCAACAATTGCATGTGATATAAGATTTTAATAATTATTAATTTGCACATGAATTAAGTTCAATAAATATCTTCGTAAAACATTGTTTCTTAAAAGTATATTGTTTCAATGTCACTGTATGTTGATTATAGGTCTTTTCCTTAGTTTTCGGGCAGTGCATTTCGGTGCAGTGTGCACTACATTGCACTACACTTTCTAGTCAGTTGTTATAAAGTGCTGTAACACAAATACAAAGGAATAGATCTTAGTGTAGATGTCAGATGTCTTGTGGTAATCTGTGCATGTCAGTAATGAGAATGCTATGCATAACCTTCACAAAATCTATATCATAACATAACCTAACGCAACCAAAAGGATGTGATAAATACTACCACATTTGTTTCATGTGATTAAATTTTTTTTATATATAGGAAGAGAGTATACTTATTTATTTTTTTATAGATTTTTGTATATATGTATTTTATATATAAAAAGACTTATTTATTTATTTATTATTTTAAAATCATATTTATGGCAGGCATAACAAGAAAATATTATCAGGATAACAAGCTATGTTTAGAATAATTATAAAACAGAAGAAATAAACAACACATATTTGATTATTATTTCATAGTAATACATACGTAAAAAAACATACAATTTTAGTTTAAAATGTAAAACGGGGTTTCTAAAAAAATGGATGCAGACAAAATAAAAATTGTCCATCTGATCTATATCTGTTTTCAATATTGCCATTAATTTTTCTGCATCTATTTTATTTTAAATAGGTATCCAAGGAATCACAAGAAATTAAAAAAATTAATCACAAAACACGTCAACAAAGACAAACAAATCTATTGAAAATTGACAATCGACAGTTCAGTGTAAATCACTCCTGTTGTTACCCAGGTGCAGATAAAACCATCCACCGGTTCACTTTACACCGTGCAAAGGAAAAGCAAAAGTGTAGCAATAAAGTGTTGATTCTCTGCAAAGGAATGAAATCTGGCGTGAAGTGTAGTTGTGTGTAGTTCGGTTTTACACCTTTTATGCAAAGGAAAAGACCTTATAATATTTTGTAATGAAAGCGCGAAAATCAAAACGATTTTGTCAACAGTTTAAAATTCTGCAAACTATTGGAAATGATATATTGCATTAACAAAAAGCATTAGAAATGAATATAAACATATTTGAAATTTGTGGAATGTGGACAAAGACATAGATCATGACAGAAAAGGCTAGAAAAGTCAAGAAAAATGCATTAAATCGAATATAGATGCTTTGGATATTAATCAATGAAGTTGTTTGAAAATTGTTTTCAATCAGCAAATAAGTAGAGGCTATTGCGTTTAATCAACATTATTCATTTTTAAATAGAAGAAATGATGATTCATTAACAAAAACCATTAGAAATCCATATAAACACATTTCAAAATTATAGGGAAAATAGAATAGACTATGACAGGATAGAAAAGATAAAATGGAAAATGCATTAAATCAAATATAAAAGCTTTGGGTATTAATAAATGAGATTGTTTTTAAATTGCTTTCAATCAGCAAATAAGTACAGATGGTTACAGAATTTCTGACATTAGATTCAATTAGAAGGTAACTAAAAACATAATTATTTCCCACTATGATAATTTAACATCATACAAAATAATAAATGAATAAAGCAGGTTTGAAGTACATTCAATATAAAATTGTTATTTAAGTAATAAGGGAGGTAAGTAAGATTTACCAACTGAGGGCTAGTTTGCGTCCGAGGGCTTGCCCGAGGACTTGCAACCAGTGGCGGCTGGCGCATAAGCGCTGCAGTGCTGCAGAGCTCCCAAAAAATTGGGCGGGCGAACCTGTATTAGTTATAACTACTTTTCTTTTACATAATTTTTCCGACATTTCTGATGTTTATAAAAGCGTAACATATTGTTGTGAAAATTCTCCCCCTGTATATCAAAAAATTTGCATATTTTTCTACATCATCCTGCAGAGGACATCAAACCCTACAATTTGACACCTCAATCATCAAAATCCGATCAGTAGAAGCCGAGATATTCGCTTCCGAAATTCCAACACTAACGCCGGTTATATATAGTATATTATCAAATAATATACAATAGGCGACCAGTGGAATAACCAACCTAATTCGCGCGATCGCTCACTTGTTCCTTATCTGGTCCACACGAACGTGCTCACAGAGCTCTTTAAAACACCCGCGCGCACCCCGCTACCCCCGCTGCTGTCTAAAACCAATGCGTGATTTTATCAGGCATGTTCGCTGCATTCAGTATTTAATATTTTCGCGTTTTTTACTGTGCGGCGAGTTTAACCTAAAAACAATAATATTAGAGTGCGCGTGCTTGTTTTTGTGTATTGTTGACAATTTATATAAACTCTGTGTATTATGGAGGTGGTCTTTAATTTAATTAATGTGAAGAGATTCTTTAAATATTCATTCGCAGGAAAGATAAAATTAAAAGCAAATGGTAGGCCATTAGTAGATATCACTATTGAAAAAACTGGCGTAAGTAGAGGGAAAAATTATACACGTAAATTTAGTAGCGATATTTATTCAAAAAACGAATGGATTTGTGGATGCAACAAAAAAAATGCTTTATATTGTTTTCCCTGTTTACTTTTTGGTGGCGATAAAGCTTGGACGGAAATAGGGGTCACGGATCTAGAGCACTTGAGTTTGAAAATAAAAAGACATGAGAATTCTAAAAGCCATCTTCATAATTGTATGGAATTTGCGTTACTAGGGTCAACTAATATTATGGCTCCACTAGATTCTGCTTATTGGGTAAATATACAGAGACATAATGAAAATGTGTCAAAGAATCGTTATATTTTATCAAAAATTATTAATTGTATAAAATTTTGTGGAGCTTTTGAATTGGCCCTTCGGGGACATGATGAGAGCGATACTTCCGAGAATCCGGGGATATTTCGTGGACTTATTAATTTTTCGGCTGAATTAGATGCAACTCTAAGTGAGCACCTAAAAAATTGTTCGGTATTTAAAGGCACTTCCAAAGAAATACAGAATGATCTGTTACAGTGCATACTTGAAGTCTGCCAAGAACAAATAATTGAGGAAATTAATAATTCTCCGTTTTTGGCGATCATGGCGGACGAAACAACGGATGTTGCTGCAAAAACTCAAATGGTAGTTATTTTTAGATATGTTCGTGATGGTGAGCCAATTGAACGTTTTTGGAACTACGTCATTCCTGAAAAATGTGATGCAGAAACACTTAGCAAAGTAATTTTAAGTGTCGTAGATGCTTTAATTCAAAATTCACCTAACAAACTGATTGCACAGAGTTACGATGGAGCAGCGGTGATGAGTGGACAACACGCAGGCGTTCAAGCATTGATTAAAAAAAGTACCCTTTTGCGCACTATGTACATTGCTATGCCCATCAATTAAATTTAATTATATCTAAAGCTGCTTCTGCAAATTCGCAAGTACGTGTATTTTTTGGAAATCTACAAGACATTCCCGGCTTTTTTAATAATTCACCCCAACGAGTAGAAGTGTTAAACAAGATTGTAAACAGAAGGATCCCCCACGGCGCTACAACCCGTTGGAATTTTAATATCAGGACCATTAATGTTGTGTACAAAAATAGGGCCTCTCTCATTGAGTGTATGGAAGAAATAGAAGAACAATTCTCCAACAACACAGTCTGTAGTGCAGCCGCCTCTATTCGCCGTACATTAAATGATCCGATCTTCAATTTTTGGTTGACTTTTTTCCATCATGTAATGCCCCATGTAGATATCCTGTTTAATCAATTGCAGCAAAGAAAAATTGAACCCACTCTAGTAAAAGACGCTATCGAAAATTTTGAACGCAGTATAGGCCAAGTTCGAAATAATATTGACAACATCATAAGTGAAGCATCAGATTTAATAAGCGATGAGCCACCACCAGAAAAACGCAAACGTCCAAATAACAGCAGATTTAATCATCGAATTTCGGCTTTAGAGGTGTGTGATGTTATTCTAAATTGTGCAAAAGATCGATTTCATTTTAAAGAGCATCTAGTAGTGGCATCACTTTTTTTTTCGGAATGCTTTGGAGAGTATTGCAGTAAATTTCCTGAGGACAAACTCACTTCCGCATGCTCCTATTATCCCACCCTTGATAAAGAAAGATTACGAACTGAATTGTCTGTTATTTACTCAAGAACTGATTGTAGATCTTTAAAAGGCGCACTACCTCTTCTAAAATTTTTAATGAAAAACAATCTGGGAGATACGTTGAAGGAGACTAGAAAATTATTAGAAATTGTAATAACAACTCCCATGACAACATCAGAGGCCGAACGATGCTTTTCAACACTAAATCGAATTAAGACGTTTCTCAGAAATTCAATGACCGAAGATCGTTTAACATCTCTTTCCATGCTATCTATCGAAAAAAAAGTTTATTTCCGAAATAGACAATTTTAATGACAAAGTGATAACAAAATTTGCAAATTGAAAAGAACGTAGAATAGATTTAATTTATAAGAAATAATTTGTTAGTAAAGTAGTGCTTAGTGACTCTTATTTTTTTGTGTGACAATTGACAATCCTTCCAGAAATCCATTACTTCAGTGCGGAAGGCGAAGAAAGCACGATAAGATCGATGGGAGACAACCTCTTACTGCCCGTGCAAGGTAAATTTTTTTGTAAAACTTGCAGAACACCTTAAAATTTTTAGCACGAGCCGCCACTGCTTGCAATAGAGTTCGAGACTGGTAAATCTTACGTTACCTCCCGAATTGCTTATCATCATTTTCCCACTTACCCAGACAATAAAATCTTCAAAAATTAAATGTAACTATGATAAACGGTAACGGGTGAACAACCTCTGAATTTAATATTAGATACATCTGAAACGTAACCACGGAATTAAGTGTTGCTGATAAAGACATTTACTTATCAAGAAATGTAAATGAATACCCCAATTTTGTTAATATGTTACCAATTGTACAATCTGTAAGATTACCATAAATATAAATTAATAGAGCACGTGTTCTGATGCACTTTTTTCCCTAGAGAGGAACCAGTAATTTCGGTAAAACCAACTTGTATTAATGTATTAATGGTATGCTTACTATAAGGAGAGTGGGAAAAATCAATTTAAATATAAAAACTGGTGAGTTCAAATCACATTCAAAGATGAATTGTTACAAAGGATTCTTGATGGTTTTTAAGCAATAATAAACAACGGAATTTTGAATACAATTATTTTTTAAAAGAACTTAATAATAGTTACTTGTCTTTACAAACTTACGCATTGTAATAAGATTATATTATTCTATTCTTTTTGTTAAATTAAATCTTTATACATAGTTCGTATATCCTACTTTTGAACATTTTCTACTTTTACTCGAATTAAATGGGACGTCCGCTACGTGATAGATACATGGGAAATCAATCGTTCATTTAGTACACAGCAATTTGTGCATTGTGATTTCCCGTTAACGTTAAATTGTATATCCGCATAAAAGAAAACGAATTAATATCAGCACGGTTTCACTGTATCTAAGTGTACGTATATGTTGTGAGGTTATTGCCAAGTACGATTGAAAGCTATTCACAACTTACTTACGCACACACTCGTGCATGTATGTAAGTTCATACATACGGAGACTTCACATAAAATGACAAAAATGCAATGCATTAAGAAAAAGTAAAAACTGGAAAGGTCACTCGCTTGAAGGCTATTTTATGTCGGCTATGCGACTTTTATAACTCTTGCGTGTTTATTAACAGCATGAAACTACATGGAAATTATTGAGGTATGTAAGAAAAGAAAGATGTAACAACTAATGGTGTAATTAAATAATATATGTTTTGAGAAACTGTTTTTTATTTCCTAAACGATATCTAAAATGTTCCCAATATTACTAGATATTCTGTTAGCGGTAAATGGAGAATTGAATATATGTGTAACACAGGGAGTTATATGTTAACACTAAATTTAAAAAAAAAATTTTTTTGAGGTATTTATTGAATGAAGTTATTTTGTATAGGGCAATGATGTATGAAACATAATAGGTCAAATACTCGCCGCGGCTTTCTTGGCATAACTCCACCTGCTGGTCTAAATTTTGGATAACATCTCGGCATAATTGGACCTCTCTCCTACCAATATGCCTTATTATTATGAGAGACGAGGACGGGGATGTAATGGCTCCTGGATGTGCAAGTGAAGTTTGTGGGGAGTACTTTAGTGGTGATGCTAGAAATAAAATGATACAGCGTTACTCGATGGGATTACCTCTGGCCTATACATCGGATGGGTCCGTGTCTGGCTCTCTTTTCTTTGATGAGATTGGCCATGAGGAAATATCAAGAGCTATCCTCAGGCTAAAAAATAGGAATCACTCTGGCAATGGTGGTATTCCAGCAACACTGATTAAGTGTTCCCTGGAGTTTCTAGTGCGGCCATTGCAATATTTATTTAATCTCTCTCTGGATACTTGTACGTTTCCGGTTGTGTTTAAGAAGTCCTTGGTAGTGCCAGTTCATAAGCGGAAATCTTCGTTGTCTATTGAGGATTTCAGGCCTGTGTCTGTTTTGAATGAATTTTCTAAGGTACTGGAGAGAATTGTGTCTGACAGGATTACTAATTTCCTAACTATGAACAGTGCATTGAGTGATGCGCAGCATGGATTTCGCATGGGCTTTTCCACTGCTACCGCAACATACAACTTTGCTGACAAAATTTATAAGGCGATTGATAAGGGAATGTATGCATTAGGATTATTTTTTGACTTAACGGCTGCATTCGATACTGTTCGTCACGACTTTCTTATAGAAAAACTTTATGCGTTGGGTATAAGGGGTGGGGTTCTTGCATGGATGAATTCATATCTCACCAATAGAACAATGTCTGTTAGGCTGGATAATATGACATCAAGAGAATACTGTGTTGAGCTTGGAGTTCCGCAGGGATCAGTGCTTGGGCCGATATTGTTTATAATGTTTATAAACTGCTTACCTAGACATGTTAATCCAGATGGACTGGTAATGTTTGCTGATGACACTTCAATGCTCGTGATTTCTGATAATGAAGGAGATCTGTTATCTAAAGTGCAGCAAATCTTGACAGCTTTTAGTGAGTGGTGCTTCACAAACTGTCTTGTTAAACACTAGTAAATGTGCATGTGTTAAATTTTACAAACGAAAAGGTATAATAAGTGATAGTTTTGCTTTCCCTACTGGTGATACACTGAGTGTATGAGAACATAAAGTTCTTGGGTGTATTCATTGACGAGCATTTGACCTGGTGCGAGCACGTGGACTATGTGTGTGGTAGACTTAATAGTGCCTACTACGCAATACTTAAATTGAAATCCAGTCTTCACAAAAATTATTTGATAGATGTGTACTATGCTTTGGTGTATTCGGTTCTCTCTTATAATACTGTTCTGTGGAGTAATTCTGTAAATTGCAAACGTGTTTTTGTACAGCAGAAACGTATTTTGCGGTTAATTTTTAATTTGCGTAGTGACGAATCTTGCAGACCGATTTTTGGGAGAGGCCGAATATTAACGTTGCCATGTATATACATATACAAGTGTATTGAATACATAAGGGGCAATTTAGACAGCCAGAATTGTGGGGCACATAATTATCCGACACGTTATGGGCACTTGTTGCGAACTGATCGCCATAGAATGGCGAGCTTTGAAAAATCACCGGCATATGCGGGTCAGATTGTATACAATAAACTTCCATCAGATATAAAAGATGTGCGTGACATGGGAAAGTTTAAATCAACTGTGAAGCATTATCTCCTATGTAAGTGTTACTACTCAGTTAAAGATTTCCTGGAGGAATAGTAAGCAAATGGTTTGCAGACTTCATATGCATACACGTTCCTGAATCTATATGAACTTGTTTTGTTTATTTTTAATGTTTGTTTTTTTTGTGATATACGTGATATATTTCTTTAAGTATTAAGTAATTTTTTTTTTGTATGACTAATGGCAGTTTGGTTCTTTATTATTGTATTTTCTTTTATTGTGACGACTCATATACACTAAGCTTGTGCCTAAAATGAATAAATATTATTATTATTATTATCTGGTCCTTTAGCTTTGGAATCGTTGCTGTCGGCATAGACTTTAGTTTTGATATACCTGCAAAGAAAGAACTCCAATGGTATCACATCGCATGATCTCGGTGGCTAATTGATTTCGCCGTTCCGTGAAATACTGCGATCTCCAAACTTTTCATGCAATAAGCTATTGTTGCGTTAGCTGTGTGGCATGTGGCGTCGTCTTATTGAAACCACATATTGTTCACATCCATTGCTCCAAATTCGGGTCATACAAAGTTTGTTATCATCTGACGGTCGCTTTCACTGTTCACAGTAACGAAATTTTTGGCATAATTTTTGAAAAAACGAAAAACAACAGATTCCGCAAGTCGAAAATTCACGACTGACCAACAGTGATTTTTTGTGGATGTAACGGTTTCTCGATGATCTGTCTTGGATGATCATCACTCCAAATGCGACAATTTTCCTCATCAACGAATCTACCAAGGTGAAAATGGGTCTCATCACTGAGAATGATTTTCTTTGAAAAATAGTGATGTTGTGTTTGCTCGTGCATATAATCGAAAAAGATAACAAAAGATAAAAATATTAAAAATTAATTGACGTCCAAGCCATTTAACACCTTTTATATACTTGCCCTGATTGGGCACCAAAAACACTACTAGAGTGACTAGAGTGAAAAACAATTAGCGCTGCTTCGTGTTTATAGTATCCCTGAGGCTATGCTCTTAAATTTGTACAATACATTCCTGTACTATCCTTCTGCATATAATCATGCATTCAAATGATTTCCTGACAGTTTCCAAAAATGATTGCCATTAATTTTTCCTGCTGAAGGGGTGATTTTAATTTTCTTTGAAGCACTGCGCGTACGTATCATCTCCAAAGACGAATAGCTTAATAATTAAATCTGATCATCGAAAAGCGCCAAAAATTGTTCTCACGTCTCTACCTGAACATTTTTTGGAAAAATGGAATTATAAAACGACTTTTCAAAGTGTTTTGAATATACGAAGCAGGAGATTCTCTCATTATGGCGAAATTATATAATTGTCCAAGTCCTCGTTCGTTCCATTATATTTTATAGTTCGACGCTCTTACCTTTTGTCAAAATCTTTAATCTTAGTGCATAATTGTCATTCAAACTCTAAATTTATGGTTTAACGAATCGGAGTTCTTTCTTTTATTGTTGCTACAACCCAAAGTAAGCTTTAGCTTCACCCTTCTTTCTTTTATATTTTAAGCCTTATACTTATATGAGGTTGTGGATTCATTTAATCGATTTCTTTGTGATCTTCAATTGTTTATAGCTCTTCTTCAGCAAATTTCTATCTACTACTCGCGTTATGTGTTCTTTCCACAGCTTTTACAAACGTATTTTGCTACGGACGGTTCTTTAAGTAGTTCGTAGATTTTCACAATTCGTTCTCAGGTAGGTACATTTATTTAATTGGTTTCAAATAACTACTTTTTCAAGTTATTGGTTTGCAATGAAGGTATTATTATTATTATTATTATAACATAGTAAAAGAGAAACTGATCTACCGAAGTTTTAAAATAAGTAGATGAGAATATAGTAAATAACTGTCAAATTATCTTCTACCTTATATGTATAAAGTATGAAAAATTTACATTTATTACATATTACGATTTTGGAACTCTAAGAGGGATTAGTCAATTTTCTCTTGTATCTATATAAATGTCTAACTAGCAGTTGCTGCTAACAAAGTTTAAGAGTATTGATCATGGTAAATTATGGTGGTTACCTTCTCATAGAGGTAGTTTTCACGTGCCCACAGTACTGTGAGTTGTACATCTTTTAATAAGGTTTGAATTTTTTTCAGTAGAATATTTTGCTCTGTCCAATTACACGCTTTGCTCAAAACCAAACAAAATCTAGCCTTATTTTTTTCGATAATGCAGTTAATTATGTAGGGGACAATCCTACATCTTGTTTTTAGAAATAATAAATATATTTTTATAATAATATAGTCATACTGACACAAGAGCGTTTTAAAAAAAAATTACATTAATGGGACTATTCATTTTGGTTGTAATATATTCTGTCAACTGTAACAGCCATAAATGACAGTGAAAGTGAACATTATAACTGGTGTAATAGCCTCTCTAGTATTGAACGTTTAGCTCTGCTTCGAAAAGTAATGCGCTAGATAATATCTCGGCACTGTTTAAGACACGGGTTATGTAATCTTTTCTTTGGTACTGATACTGGTATACGTAATTTGCTTTTACGTATAAACATAAAATAATAATTTAGTTTCTAGTATTAGTTATATTTAAAATTGATTATCGTGTTGGAACAATTACATTACGTTATGTGGCTTAAGAGATTCATAACTTAGTAGAATAAGCTCAGATTTTATAGGTACGTTTTTTTCCTTAAAATGAAATGAATAAAACGTAAAGTTATACAGGTTGACTATAAATGATTGGAGCAAAAACTTAATTTAGAAACCAGGAGAAATTGCCTTGCCTAATCATTCGCTTTATACAGGTGTTCTTGAAATAAAGAGACAACATATGATAAAATGGAAAGATGTAATTGAATCGCTTATTATTAAAAGGAACTAAGTCATTTTAACAGGTTTTGAGAAAAAGAGAAAAAACATCCCAAGTTAAAAAATTACTTTTTTTTTCGTTGAATTCAGTTACTGTTTCATTATTTAATTGGATAATAAGTATTGTTTTAAGTTTTGTTAGTATATATGTTTTTTGTTTTCTAGCTAAAAATTATGTTTTAGCAAGCTGACTTAGTCCCATTTAATAATAAAAAATAAAATACATAGTCGATATTTTGCGTAATATCTTTATTAAATGTGTTTGAAACATGCGTAAATATTGTTGTTTGACTTGAAAAATATAACAAATTTCAAAATTATGTGTTTAAGGGTCTTCATTTATTCCGCTTTTATCCTTTCTAGACTTCCTATCCCAGGTGTCGATCAAATTCTGGTAAAATGGAATATTATCTTCATCCACCCACTTAATCAGCTGCTTAAGGTGTTCAATTTTGGTGTCCAGTATTGGAATTTTATCTCCGGTGTAGGCTTTTCGTGAAGGCATGGATATGTTGTACCTTTTATTTGGTAGTGCTAAATCGAAATGATGAACAGTAAGCCCATTAATGAAATCGCGAGCTTCAACAATTCCAGGCATGTCCTTGTTGTGTAAAATATGGTGATATTTGGAAATTGTAAAGCTTACTTTCTGATTCCTAGGTAGATTTAAGGAATCATTTGATATACCTGTCTTTTTATAGTAAGTCGGCCACCATTTCTTCCAATCTAAAATGTCATTCGTTAGCACCTCTTTTACAACAAATTTGCTGCTTTGACTGGAATGAATGATTTTTTCAGTATATTCGTGTACTGAATATATTCTGTCAAATTTTCTTAAATGTCTTTTTATGACAGCGAAATCCCTGTCGCAGGGAAGAAAAGAGTGTCCCCGAATTGGAAAAAATTGTTGTACTTTTTCAAATCTTCCTGTCTTAATGAGTGCCATACAGAACCGTACCATAGTATGGTTTTTGTTCTGGCCGGGGTAATTGTCTGAAAAAAGCCTAAATTCTTTTGAACCTGGATCTGCGTAGTTGTCAAGGTAGTCCATCAAAAATGAACATACTTCGTCTGGTGTCTTCGCAGCTATACCTTCATGATAAACGTAATAGTAAACTTTTCCAGTTTTCAAGTCGTGGATTCCAAAAACACTAACGCTTAGTTGAGTTAAATAGAAAGAGTCTTGAACAGGAACGAGTGGTAGTTGCGGATTCTCCATAAAATCAAATGCTACAGCAGTAATCCTATCCGTTTCTTTTACTTCAGCAATAGTATTTTTCAATGAAGTGTAAAATTTCATAGCTCTACGTTGATGTATTATTTTTTCGGCAACGGTCACCCGTTTAGCAGCTTCACCTAACGATGGACTTTTAATTTTAAGAGAGAGCTCTTCACATTGACAACATGTGTTAATTTGGGGACGACCGAAGTGCAAAGCAAAATTTTCATTAAAAAATTTAATGTAGTAACTATATTTAACATTGCTGCTAGGGTATTTTTCTTTGAACATGTTGTACATTATTTTGACATTCAGTCTGCTATCGAGATAGTGATAGTCTTTTCCAGAGTAATGTGTCTCTTTGACAGGAAAAGAAGATATATGTAGACGAACTAACATGTTTTCTGCATCGGATATGGCATGAGTTTTTAAGCATTTTCCTCGTTCATCACGAGGAGTGGATTTATTTATCAACAATGCTTTTAGTCTTTTAACTCTTTTAACACTAATCCCATGCAGACTTAAAAATGCATTCTGACATACTTTTACTTTGTCATTGTCAGATTGTGGAGCAAAATGAATAAAAGACCTTTCTCTTTCTTTCCCGTGTTTTAAACGTTTTCGTCGCTTAGCAACGTCAGTGACTACAATAAGTGATTGTAAGTATATATCCTGTTCATCTTTAGTTATGAAATTAGTATAAAACTTTTCGAATATGTACTTTCGTTGAGCGTCACTGAATTTTCCAAAGCACTTCATTGCGCATCTATACAGAAACAAAAAAAAACAAATAAAAACATTTTCTCATAGGTTTCCCAAATATAATTTCCTTACCTGCAAGGGGCGCCCTGTTTTCTTGCTAAAACTGTACGGCCCCTATGATTAACATATTGGGCACCTTTAACCCTACATTTCTTAATAACGTTTTTCTTATAATTTTCATCATTTCGTATACCTTTGCGTCGCTTTTTTGGTATTTTATCAACACTCGCTCTATCGTCCTCACTTTCAATAAAATGTTCACTTTGTTTATTAGACATTCTTGTTTAAACAGCGTTATTAAGCGCAATAATATTAACAATCATGCTACAGAGCACACAACGTTTTATTGTCCGTACTATTTTGAGAAATGTGTTATAGGTTAAGTTATTACTCAACTATCAAAACCGGCGGTAATTTCAAAAGGGATCAAGTCAAGCGACTTAGACCCTTTCAAAAATAAACCTAAATAAACATATTTACATACCATAATATGGCATAGTGGCACTTAGTTCCTTTTATCATCAAACGATTCAGTTATATCGCCTTAGTAAAGAGCAATGTATATCTCGAAAAAGCCGAAAAGTGACTTAATCCCTTTTAATAATAAGCGATTCAATTAATTATATCGAACATAAATCTAAAATATTGTCAGTCAATTAGGACACGAACCCCGAAATTAAAAATAGGGCGACACTAATCAAATGTTAATAGTAAAAATTAACCTTCATTTATAGTTAGCCTAAATTTAGTGCGATACGTGTATTGTTGTAGCTACAATAAACTGTTAAATGACAAATAAGTCGAAATATCATAGCCGTTCTTTTCATGTCATTCTACGTCATTTTGATGTATCGGTCGCTTCGTTGCGTGAAAGTGCGACCGACTTCTCTCTTAGCACGGGAACGATTTTCTGAGAATTATTGGCATTATTGGCGAAGTGTGCAACAGCACGTCGTCCAAAATATCATAGCCGTTCTTTTCATGTCATTCTACGTCATTTTGATGTATCGGACGCTTCGTTGCGTGAAAGCGCGACAGACTTCTCTCTTAGCACGGGAACGATTTTCTAGGAATTATTGGCATTATTGGCGAAGTGTGCAACAGCACGTCGTCCAAAATATCATAGCCGTTCTTTTCATGTCATTCTACGTCATTTTGATGTATCGGTACTCTTGCAAGTAAGTCGAAAAGTGGAATTAAACCGTGAAAATTTTCGCGCAATAATTTTTTATAATTTTCGAAGACAATTATCTCGACAAGAATGCCCCGCCGAGTTGGTTTCTGTTTTCGGTAATGAAGCACCACATCAGTTAACAATTTCTCGTTGGTATGGAGTATTCAAACGTGGACGGATTAGTCTTAGTGGTGATCCAGTAGCATGTGCACCAAAAGCGGCAGTCAGTCAGGTAAACGTCGATGCTGTGCGCAAGCTCATCAACGAAGATCGACATGTGATATCGCGAAATTGTGGCATCATTCAGGATCTCAAAGACCCCAATTCCAAAAATTTTGCATGAAGAATTGTTTAAAAAAATTAGTTTCCCGTTGGATACCGCATCTGTTCATCGAAGAACAGAAAATAGCTAGGGTGGATTGGTGTCAAAAAACTCTATACCGCTTCAACGCAGAAAACGCTAAAAATGTGTACAACATAGTGGTGATGAATCTTGGATTTACTGATACGGCCCAGAAAATTTTGACTGTACCAAGAAATGAGTGGTATAACTGCTTCCTGCGCATGCAAAAGTGCGCTAATCTTCGTGGAGAATAACTTAGAAAAACAATAAAGTCTTTAAAGAAGCTATCACTGTTTCATTTCAGTTCTATATGCAAAAAAAAAAACAATCATCGTATACCCAATGACTAAGTTAGAAAAAAAATTATTAATTTTTAATTTAACTGCGCCTAACTTTTTTATTTACCGGTTTCTATTATAATTGTAGTAATTCTCTTGTGTATAATTAATATTCATCACAAGTGTTCAACAACAACTACATACTCAGTCCTAATTACCTTGTTATTCAAACCCATTAAAAATGGGACGTTGGTATGTTTGCACAGTGACCCTCGCCGCATTATATAGAATTACTAAATTCGAAACTTTCTTTCTTTAACATATTTTTTAACACGGATTTTGAAAACGTCAGCCGAATCGGTAAGAATGTAATTTGATTTGTTTTAAAAGGTTATTTACTTCGCTACTATTCTTTTACAACATATCGCGCCAGCGATGACGTAGTGGCCCCTGCGCGGACGCTGCCAAAGACATGACAAAACGCGCCCGTAATAACCAATAGGACAATATAACGGCCTTTCTCCATTCCAGAGAACCGTGTCTGTTGAATAGAAGAATCAAGTTTCACTTTCGAACAGCAAGCGCACAATCGAGTAGTTAGTTCAATCGCTATTCATTTCTTCGTTTTGCTGTCGTTTGTAATTTTGACAGGTTTCAAAATCAAATTCATAATCACAAATATACTCAGTTGTCGTCCGATAAATTTTTATAATAAGTTTTAGGAAATTATAAATAATAATAATACATAATAGACTTTTATTAAAAATGTAAAAAAAGTAATGTAATGTTTAAAAAATTCATTTAAAGAAATAGCTGATAATATAATAACTATATATAGGTAGCTGACTCGATAATTTAAGTTTCCGTAAACCACAAATTTATTCTGAAAGCAAAGTTTTAGGAAGGAAATTGGCATCCTTCTTATTTTCTTAGAAATGATTTTATTCAGATTGTAAAGTTTCGTCATTATCAAACAGTCTAATCTAAATTAATAAAGATAACTTTTTTAACTTACTGCAATAGTCATTAATTGTCATTTATGTCAGTTCAGTATTAACTATACATACTGATTCTAAATATACCGGGAAACCGATGTCGGTATTCACGTGCACTGCCGTTACAGTAGCCATACACAAAATGCATGTCCGCATACTCTTGAGAAGAAAATCGGTAAGGCATTTTGAATAAAGAAAACGTGTCCACTCACTAATAAGCAAAGCAAATTTTTAAATGAAAATTTCGTATGATTTGCTTTGTAATTTGTAGATAGTAATATTTACATCCTCACTTACTTTGCAATTACATACTAATTTGATATTTGTATATATTTCATATAAAAGCCGAAAAACTCCAAGAATTTTTCAATTGATATATTTAATGAACGGCTGAGAAATTATCTAAAAATTTTTATATATATACACGAAGTATAGAAGTAAAAAGTCTTATGTCTCCAGGATACAGTAGCTCCAGTAGGAGCGTAATGCATATCTGTACATTGGGATAGACGTGACTTTTCAGGAATTTTTAATTATCATAACTTTTTTGCTTTTCAACGAACTGCTGACAAATTTTCGGATTGTATCAATGTGTTTAAATTTTCATAACCTCAATTTTCAGTTTTCGGAGATCCTAGAGGCTTATTTAATTTTAATAGTGTTTTATTATTTTCATTTTTTGTTAATACGAGGGGATCACTAAAAAATCCAGAATGGCCATGTTACTAAAAAAAAAAATTAAATTTGTTTTTATTTGACAGCTACTTTTTTTAAGTTTTGCGAATTTATTGCCGTGTAGTTTGATCGATTTGCTATAATAGTTGTGTTAATTATTATAATCGTAATTTAAAGATTTTGTGTCCACAAACCTGATTTTTTACGATTTTAAATCGTCATTAACGCCTAAACAATGCAAAGTTCGGCTTAGAAATGCATTTGGTGAAAAAGCCCAATCTAAGGCAACGATTTATAATAAGAACAACGAATTCAAGAGAGAATTGATTTATTGTTAGTGATGAATTTCGTGAAAGACGCGTAAGAACTGTTACTGATGAGAATATTTCCGCTGTTCGAGCAATGTTTGAGGAAGATCGACGGAATATCATATCAATTTATTCGGGTGATATCGGGCACCGTTATGAGTCAAATCCAAAACATTTTACATCAACAGTTAGAAGATGGATTCCACACTGTCGCATAAAGCAAAACTAACAACTGAGTATCTGGATGCTCTAAACGTCAGCACCATGGACCATCGACCATACAGCTATAACCTAGCACCTTGGGATTTCTTTTTGTTCTCAAAAATTAAAGATAAAATGCGTGGAATCACTTTTACATCAGATGAAGAAGTGGAACATTGTAAAAACCTGGTTTCTGGAGTGTCTCAAGAAAAATGGCATCTTTGCTTTAAGGATTGGTTTCATCGAATGCAAAAATGTAGTGATGTTAAATGGAATTTTCAAAAATAATAAAATCATTAATTTTGTTTGATTTCCTCTCGTATTTTTGAAGAGAAATAAAAATTACCACAATTATACTGAAAATAAATTAAAGTAATTTAAATTTTTACAATAGTATATTATAGACCAGGCAGAGAAATATCTTATTATAGCCGAGCATACAGTTCACTGCCGACGCGCTAGCCTGGGCAGTAGAATGTGTGTGAGGCAATTAATAAAAAAATAGTACATAATACACGGTAGCGAAAGCATATTAATTGTCTCGCACATATTCTATTGCCTCGGCAGTGAACTGCAAGCTCGGCTATAATAAGAGCTAAGTCTGCCTGGTCTATAATATATTATTTTCCCATTTAATAATTACCTAAAACAACGTTTATATAGCGTATTTTATTTAGAAAAATGAAACTTCTATTAATTACAGCATTGTACCTGTGGTAAAAGCAACTCTTGAGGTTGTATGTCATCATCCCGAGTTGAAGAAATTTATTTATGTGAAGGTTGAATGACGGTCGGTATAAATCGATTATGAAAATTATCATTATACACGTTGTCACTAATGGAAAGAGACAACATGTTGGTTAAGTGAAAAAAAAGTTCCGAGTTTTGGACTGGTCGGAAAAGTCTGCGAGTTGTCACTAATCGAGCATTTGTAATCTATTTTAAAATGAAACCTTGCAAGACATAAATGCGAATAATTAAAAACATTAAAAAAGAAAATTGTAAAGGAAAGGGAACCTATACGTGCTAATATTTACGAGAAACTAGTATCAAAATGCCCGGACGTATGAAATCAATCATTAAAGCACATGGTGGTGCAACTAAATTTTAAAATTTATAAATTATTGTTTATGGTATGCACGTACATTTAGTTTTATTTAAATCATTAAACCTGTACATATATTGATAATACTTGTGATTGCTCAATACATAGCCATAGTTGTATGTGGCTGAACTTTTCTTTGTTAAGATTAGTTAGTACATTTCTGGACGGGCTTTGAAATTACAATTACAGGCTTTTTCTAAACACATTTGCTCTAATTTTGGTTGTTGTGTAATTTTTCAGGATCCTTTAATACAAGCTTTAGCTATTTAGTGCTTTTCAAGATGATTTCTACATGTTTCGTGTTGCTATATACAGATGTCTTAGAATTCGCGCCCCAGAGAAAACTGATAGATGCCGACGACAATCTAGATCCCAAACATGCAAGCGAGGAAAAATTAATTGCTTCCATAACAGAGTTGTGAGATGTTTAAGTTCTACCAATTCCAGAAAGGGCACTCCAGGTGTTGATATGAATAAAATCGGTTGCTAAGCTTATATTATCATCCTGTTAGAATAACATGCCTCCCAAAGTGTCAACATTAACATGTTAAGTTAAGGCATTTCATTCAAGATGTTACTCTCGCCATCGTATTAATATATTTTTATTTTTTTTTTTAATAAAACAAATGACAGTTCTGAAAATAACCTTGTTTATAAAGCTTATTTATAAGCTAGTTTATCTAATACACCTGTACTTATAATAGAAACAAGAGAAGAGGCGTAACATAATAATAATAATAATAATAATAATAACAGAAATAGCCAAAAGGGATCACGAAACAAAAATAAATTCTATCAGGGCAAGTGCTCAAGGTGGCCACCATTCATTTGTAACCATAACCGTGCCCGCTGCAAAAGACTCAGTTTCGAATTCGTAACCATTTCCTGAAGGCGACCCTTGAGTTGTTCTTCTGTAGCAATGTATACAACATTTTTAACGTGGCTCCTAAAAAAGAAATCCAGAGAATTTAAATCGAAAGACCATGTAGGCCAATGTCGTGGACCGCCACGACCTTCCATGGATCAGGATACTGTTGCTCTAAAATTTTTCGGAACTTCTAGACTGAAGTGTGCTTGTGCGCTACCGTGTTGAAACCAATTCTCAACACGCAAAAGAAGTGGAATGTCTTCAAGCAAATTGTGAAGTTCTGCGTTCAAAAATTCTGCATAAATGAGTCCCGCTAACAGTGTAGGGAATAAAAAAGAACCTACCTAAAGAGAGAAGTTAGATGACATGCAAACTAATTTCTATTGAAGACATACCATACGATTCTCTAATAGACCAGCCCACAAATTTATGGAAAATCGTTTTCGAAATGCTCTTGAAAACAGAGCATGTGAATTTTGTTCTGCACAGATGTGTCAATTATGTGCATTGTAGCCTCCTTGTCTGCCGAAAATTGAATCATCAATAAACAAAATCCGGGATACAAAATTAGAATTGTTGTCTTCTTGATTTAAAAGCCATGTACAGAATTCCCGTATGGCAGAGTAATCTTCTGGCTGCAAATGATGCACACTCGTATAATGATACGGATGTCCTTGTTCAGCCTTCATCATTCGATGTACAGAAGTTTTCGAAATATTCAATTGCTGTGCAACTTCTATAATGCTTTCAGTACCTTCTTTAAAAGCATCTGAAATAGCCTCTTCGTTTTCAACAGTGCGTACAGTCCTGAACGCACCACCAATCGTCTTTCTATTATGTAATTTGGCCTGTCTCGATTGTTCTTGCGATAGTCCTGAAGATCACTTTGTGATCGGGATAACTCCTGTTAGGAAAACGTTGGGCATAAATATTTCCTGCCTTTCTAGCATTCCGTCGACATTCTCCGTAAATTATTTCCACATAATCCGCGGCAGTATACATAATAAAAGAGCATGGTTGAGTACTAAAGCGATTTGAAGTGATTTCAAAGAAAACTTTCGACACTGACGTTTCTCAAAAGTTCCACAGTTGACCAGTTTATTGACAACATAATAAAATATGTAATCTAGCAACAATTATGAAAAATCCTCCTGGACGACTCTGATATGTTGAATTAAAATATTCTTTTCTTGAATGCCGTTCAAGATATAAATTTTTTTTCTTTGACATTATTTATTTGTCATTTTATGGTGATTTCTTTTTTTTTCTCTAGGGCGCGAGTTCTGAGACATCCTGTACACTTTTGTAAACATAATAAGTTTTACTTTAAAATACGATCAAATAAATAGAAAGTGATTATTTGCACATTTTTTACTTTTCTAGTAACATTATAGACAAGAAAAATAATGTTCGAGAAATGTAAAATCCTTTATTAGAGGAGTTTTCCTTTAAAATTATGTATTTGCCGGATTTTTCGAGAGGGGTTCCCTCTTTCTCTGAACTTTTACGTAGCCTGGCCAAACTACCTATTCAATTCGTTTCTTTTTGTATTCTCGCGCCTCTCTGTGTGTATGTGTGTGTTTGTGTATGTGCCGATTGCAATGACGTTACGTAAACCTGTTTTGCTCCATTACGACATTTTCAGCGTGCAAAAAGGTTAAGAAGTAAAATGTTAACGTTGTTCGAAGTTTAATAATTTTAATAAAGATATATACACCCATGATAATCGACAATTGTGTTTTGGACAAAAAAATATATAACATTTTTAAAAGTGTATGAAAAGTTAAAGAGAAAATTGTTACAATGTGCTTTAATAATAAAGGAATTTTAATTTAAATGCAACGTTTGTGTTTATCGTAAACACTATGTTATTCAATTCCTTCACTTTGTGTAAAGAATGTTCGTACATTACTGTAATTGTAGGTGCTTAAATTACTATGATATAAAAGTCATCAACATCAAGTAATATATGTTTATAAGAAATAGTTTTTGATTAATATGCAAATAAGTTAAATTGTGGAATAAGTTTCGCTGTTTTTTCAATAGATGACGTTTGCTATATTACATATATTGTTTTCAGTAAGTGTTTTACAGAATCTATAAGAGGTATAAAGCATACTTCCAACCAAAATGGTTTTACATATTTAGACATCATGTTCTACTTATTTTAGATATTATCATTTTCACTTTATAAAGACAAGCACTTTTGAAAATGAAAGGCAAAGAATGCCCACAGAAATGTTATGTTAGCTTATACAGGGTTCGGCAGCTGATATGACACATTTTCAGAGCTGTAAAATTGTTGAGAAATTTCGAAATAAAATCAACTTGAAGACACCAGATATTGAGAAAAATCTATAAACGACGTAAAAAATAATTCTTGTATTTTGCTTTTGTAAAGCATTATCTACTATTTATGACTCTATAATTTTAGAAAGCTTGATAATTTCAATTAAACTTAGAAGGTGAATTCAAAGTATATGATTATAATTATAAAAAAAAATGTGCCTAATAGAATATTTCAACATCAAATGATTTAAATAAAGAAGAAATAGAGAGAGATTAGTTATAGGCAAATATGAAACTTGTTTTGTAATCAGATCATTACAAAATAATTTCACACAATTATTGAATGATTACAAAAGTTCGTGTTCGATTTGAAAATCAAACGAAGCTTTATTACTCAATTAAATAATCCGCCTTTATTTTGTACAATATTCTCCCAAATATTTAAAAAATGCTGAATTCTTTTTTCTAGAATATTTTGGATTTTCCTCAAAAGCATTCTGTAAAGATTTAAACAGATAAAAATCCAAAGAAGGGAAACGTTTGGAGAATCTGGTGGCTAAACAATTTCTCATTTCAATTCCTTTAGTTTTCGCAACACCTGCTACGAGCAGCCTGGCATCGTCATAATGGATAGCGCCTCTTCGATTGGTCAAAACCCGGCATTTTTCATGGAGTTCCTCATTCAGCTTGGTGAGTTGCTCACAATACTTGTGACTACGTTTTTTAAATAAAAGCATAAAAAGAAATCCAGAAAGGAACCAGACGACCTACTTTACTTGCCTCTGATAAAACCATTTGGCAAAAATTGCTGCAAATAATTCATAGTTGTAAGTGGAGTGTGTGTTGTGGCAAAATCTTGTTAGAAATTACCATTTTTTAATTCTATGTTATCCAATTGATTTATAAATGACTACAAACTAACGGTTGCGTATCTTTGGGCGGTAATTGTTCCTTAAAAGAATATTGGCAAAATAATTCCTTGTTTTGACATTGTCCCCAAACACCAATTTTAACTGGATGTAATGGTACTTCGATTAAATTGTGTGGATTATTTGCCGGTCTAGTGTCATAATTCTGCGAATTAACATAACCAGGCCCATATCCTTGGGCGGTAATTGTTCCATAAAAAAATATTGGCAAAATAATTCGTTGTTTTGACATTGTCGCCAAACACCAATTTTAACTGGTTGTAATGGTACTTCGATTAAATTGTGTGGATTATTTGCCGAGCTAGTGTCATAATTCTGCGAATTAACATAACCAGACAGGTGAAATCATGTTTCATCGGAATAGAAAGTAATATTTTCTGGTCAATATTATTATGTCGGTGGTATCATTATGCTATTGGCAAAACTGGATTCATTGTAAGAAATCAGTGGATTCATGGTAAAAAAACAGGTAGGTGCATTTGAAGGATAATTAAAAATTTATGTGGGTATAAATGTAACCATTTTTTTTCAAATTCTTATGAGAGGATTTGTAGGTAAATTCTAAAATATATGTAGGAAAGGTTAAATGATATTTGCTGTCAAATAAAATACATTTACTGTAATAAGCGACTTGCAAAATGAACGATTGGATATGTTCCCAGCATTTGATTTATCAATTTACCGAAATGTATCCAGAAGAACAAACTGAATTGAATATAGTTACTTTTTACAACCTAGTGTTTAAATAATCGAATGATTTTTAAACACTGCCAATATGGTTAAAGATAAATCTACTGCTCGTCCCACTGTTGTTGCACCTGGTATTTTATAAAATGTGAATCAAATTGTTGAACAAAACCCTCATATTTCTGTATCTCATCTATTTCAACTTAATAATAATAATAATTAATTATTATTATTAAGTGGAGCTTACCTAATTAATAATAATAATAATCAATTAATCTTTTTGGAAGTAAAAAAGAACAAATTATTTTATTTATTTTTGTTTAACTTCTATTTTCGTTAAAATTTTGACAAATTTTTTAAAAATCAGGCATGTCATCATAAAGTTGCAAAATTGTTTGTTGCCAGTTTATGAACAAAAATTTCTATAATTTATAGGCCCCCGTAATATCTTAAAGTTCTCCATTCGGGCACGTGTTCTCGCAATCATCTAATATTTTATCGAGGAGAGCTTGGTTATTAAAAGAGTTATTTAAAGTCTTAAACCGTCAGAAAATCGAGATTTCTTTCGGAAATGTTTACCATGCCGTAAAATATCTACATACATTCCGCAAAATACAGAATGGTTGTATATATTTAAAGTGATAATGACCTTCGAAATTATTCTTTAGAAAATGACAATTAACTATCTAATATTCTCCCGGAATTACTAACACCCGGATTTAAACGCCATTGGGAATTCTGGTATTTCCTAAGTTATGGTTAAGATTTCAGAAAAAATTAGGCGATGTGTTCGCTCTTTGAAATTTATTAATAGATTTTCAGTAAAACGAATGCATGAGTAGCTTTGAAATACAACTAAGAAGAAAACTGAGCACCTTTTTTCGTAATTTGTTTACGATTCTTATCATTTTTCTTGAAATATTAATTTATAGAAAAAAACGGCACCCCAACGACAACAATTTATGGGCTTTTTAAATAAAAATATCCCAAAACTGTAATTCTTAAAAATCATTGTCGCAGCTTGTACGTATATAGATTCGGTTTAATCATTCTATAAGTTTAATTTTCTCTTAAAAAAATCCGAATGTTCCTGTTTTGTTAGTACATAATACGAAATGTTTAGAACCGAATCTGTCAATAGGGTCTTTAAAGTATTTTTTTTTCTATTAGAAATTACCTTCGGTTCACGACCTCTACTTGTGCCAATGTGTGTGTAAAAATTAAGACGACCGCGGTTCTTTATCTCAGTCTTTGCCGTTGGTTTCTAATGTTTACAATAACATACGAACGCCCTTAAGATTGAAGTTGAAGAAAGTTGGAATAACAACCACACTAGAAATTACTAACAACAAGGTGAAAATATATTTATTAAATTTAAATAAAAAATTTAAACTTATAATTTTTAGCTCACGATTTTTTGCATATAGATGAGGCGTTTAATTATTGACCTACTTATCCAGAAGAAAGTGAAATATTAAAAGGAAATTAAACGTTCCAGAAACTAAATGCTCATTTTTTTCTCAAATATATGTCTGAGAAAAGAAGTATCAACTTCATAATCTCAATTTTATAATTTTAATTCAATGGCACGTAATTGACATTAATTTACGTAAAAAACTAATGTGCAATGTGTTTGTTGGAATCCTGTTTTATTAGAAAATAAAAAAAAGTAACAGCAAATTCGCGGTGAGCCAATTACAACACTCACAAACAGTCTACAAATCTATAATAAGTAAATAGTATACCAGGTCATGTGTCTTACATACACATAAATACATAAACACACATCACATGCGGCACAAAAGAATGTGGGATAAATAACTGTATTTATGACGAGGAACACATGGAACAACAGCCAAACTAAGTAAGGTGCGCATCTCCATCTCTTTTTACGGCTCTGTCTGTGTACATTTTGATATATACAAACATAAAATACGTATCAGCCGGATACGTATATACCTATCGAGATGTTCGCCCGGACAAGCTAGAAAATCATTGATGTAATACACCTACTAATGTAAACTTACACATAAGGATGTATTATATTAAATAAACACAATATTATAAATGATGAAGATTTTAGTAGTGACCAGGATAAGATATGCATCACAAACGTGGCGCTTTAATTTGCAATAAAAAAGATCACAAAATCTAAATTAAAACAACGTTTGTGATGTATGATTTAATAGCAAACATGCGTATTTCATGGTGTTGCAAGACCGAAGATATCAAATTTATTAGGAATAAAAAACATGACGAAATTTTAAACAACGAAAAATATTTTCAGTGGAAAACAAATTTTTGCGCGTATCAGGTTGTATAATTTATAGCTAAGCAACCTAAATTAAGTTAAGTGGTACGATTACTTTATATTTATCTACTTTGTTCTATTATCGACAGTCAGGATACGTTCCAGGAGGGGACTTAAATAATTTGTAGCGGGCCCATCTATTGTTTAGTTTTATTAGTTACTCGAGTTCTATTGTGTAAATATTTGATGGACGGCGATACGGCAATGTCAACATATCTACTTGCATCAAGAGAATCGAAACAACTAAGGCAAAATTTATATCACGTAACGTAATTTCGTGTTTGAAATCGCTATGGGTGATGGGAACGATATAAATAAAGAAAAAGTGTTATTATTTGTAACAGATGGAGCTGCACATATGAAGGGGTTGGTACTTACAACAAACATATAGTAACATGACATATATTAGATGTCTCGCATATGCTCTTCATCGAGTATCAGAGGAAGTTAGAAAATGTTACCCGAATGCAGATAAATTGATATCTAAAACCTGTTATAACATGCTTAGGCACATGGATAGGAACAGCATCCTATTATCACACTCAGGTTGATGACGTTAAAAGTATAATATAGCTACTGGATTCGAATGATGCTGTTGCTATTTTACACGCCCAACAAGTATTTATGGACACAACTATTCAGGTAGATTTAGAGCCAGTATTCATGGACATTATCCCAGAATACCTATAACCATTCGCCATCTAGAGGTTACTCCGACCAACCCGCAATATTGTTTAACTAACGCCGCGAATATTGTATATGATCTTCATCAATTCCTTTTCCAATCACCTAGAGCTACTGTTGATAATGTAAAAAGAAAATTTGAAACAGTTCTAAATAACTATTCAGGATTTTGTATTGTACGCCAACTTGGTTGATTCTAAAGAAGTAGATTCTTCTGTACCGAGGACAAATGTAACGTCACTAAATTTTTTTTTTGTATTTTAAATATGCCCCCACTTCATCCATAGATGTTGAATTCAATGTATAAATGGATTCACTGTGACAGATAATTATTATTAACACATGAGCATATGGAACTGGTGATTTACTAACATTTGGACTCTGGATATAAACAGTGAAAAATCAGGTGTGTGATATGTTTTATAAACCAGTAATCTTCCTTCTGGAGAAGATGTATTTATTCTTACTTGAGTAAGCACTTGTTTCTCTAATGCGTATTTTGATTCGCGTGCGAAAAATGTTAAATCGGGATTCATGATGTCGTTGCTCCCTTCCTGGCCTGCTGTTAGCGATCAATGGTAATGGAATTTATCTTTCTGTGTGACGCCGCGAAAGTTATATTGATATGTGTAGGATTCGAGGCACGTTTCTTAATTATGAGTAAGGTGACGTGTATTTCTGTATTATTGTAGCATGTTCCTGGAGCTGCTGGTGGGCGATTAAAAAGCCGATGTTAATCTCCTCTATATCGTAGCTTTTGCGGCGTGGCTCAAACGATGGTCTCGTCTTCATCCCTACATAGGTAGGTCACCAGGACCGTTAGGGGTACCTAGTTTACTGAGTCGACCACTTAATCTTCCTAAAACTAGTCAGCTTTTACTCCTACCTCCAGAACGACTGTATCGCATTCGTCATATTTTATACTAGGTATTGAGAGGTATCGGGGTAAATGAGCTATCTGGTGTCAGAGACATGAGGCAGAACTCCGGTCTGGCCACTGTCCGTCTTTTGGTAACCTATACCGGTTAGCTGAACAGATTCTGCAGTTCGCCTTTCTGACCTACCATATACTAGTAGGATCCAGTCCTATTGGAATGGTTCTTCCTACTAGCGAGATGAAGGCGAGGATTGGCTTGCTGGTCCACCCAATCCAGGCGTTGGAGTCGTAGAAGCTTTAGTGTCTTGGCCTTATGAGCTGAACTGTTAAAGAGTTCATGAGATCTTGGATGGTGGGATTCCTGTTTCGAGATGAAAATATACGACGCCTCGGAACCTACTAGTGCAGTTTTATGTCGCGCATCGGTCTAAATCGTCTGTACTTTAGTGTAAGCAGATTGTCATCAATGTGCAATTGCAGAAAACAGAATTTCTTAGCAAACAGTGGTATGAATTCACTACCAAATGGGATGACCAATGCATTATTGAAATAATAGCTGAAAACACAGTAAAAATATTACGAAAATGTTATCTAAGGAGTTCAGAATACTGCAGATTGTGCAGCAGCTCTATTAAAAACCAAAATTGACACCTACAATGAAGAATAGTACCCGATTGATGATTGTCGAAATGTATACGCTACATATAAATTCATACTTAAATAACAATCTGATTTAGTCGTTTAAGGTCTGCATGCACAGTATGCTAAATATAATTAAAGAAGTCAAGAAAGCCAAAGGTGTGAAATCGTTCAACATTGAATAGCAGTAAATGTGATTTCTATAAAGTTTGAAAAAGTGTGTGCGTTTGAATAAGCATTTTCCTTTGGTATTTTAATAAAATCATTATCTAAATAGGTAATTCTAATAAATTGGTTATGCCTGTATAGTTGTCTATAAATATAAAGCTTCTGATTTTCAATAATAATGATAGAAGATTCTGATAATATGAATAGTAAATTATATTTTGCGAATTCTTTTTTTAAACTTAAAAAAAGAGAGGCAAATAAGAGAAAATATTTTTATACAAGAATTAACTATTTTGTTAATATAAAAATAGTTTTCAAAAAGAAAAACGCAATGAAAAGTTAAAAAAAATATCTAAACTAAGCTTAAAAAAACTTTTTTAAGCTTAAACTAATAAAATATACTGGTTTATAACGGGCATAGGCATTTATATCAGGCATAAAACTTTTAATCTCAATTTTTATTCCAAGTATGCGATGAAAAGTCAATCTTAATTTTGAAAGTTTTTATATTCCAGGGCATATCAAATCAAATCAATTATAATTTTGTTTGCTGAGAGCTACTTTAATATACTGCTTGAACAGTTTCTTGTTTACATCACATTTACATAGATTAAATTAAAGATAACGTTAATAAAAAGAAAATCTTTTGGAATATATTGAACTACCGTGCAAATATTCATTTTTATCCTATCCAGGCTTGGTACATATTTTTCACGTCATTTGTTGCGTATATCATGTGTCAACGCTATTATTTCCGATTGGTAGGACATAAGAGGTTGCGTATAATTATGTGAATGAGTAACGAGTTTTAGGTGTTTGAGACACCAAGGTTCTTTTTTTCGGGCGGACGTCTGTTTAATACAGTTTAATGCGGTTATTGGCGAGGAGAGAAGGAGGACGGTGGGGAAGGGGGGCAGGAGAGCAACAGGAGGACGTAACAACGGAATCGCCTGATTCATCCGCGTTGTTTCGCGTTTGCCAAGAGAAAGTTCACTGGTTAATTTTTTCTAAGTGTATCACACCAATTTAATGTTAATACACATACAGAAACATTGCTTTATATTGTGTGTATGCATAAGTAACTGACCACTACAATTTTTTAATTACTTTAAAGTAATTTTAAAGAACAACACATAAAATGTATACAACAAATTATAATCATTATTTATATTTTGTATAATTACTCTTTGTCTTAACACTTTACTTGTGTTTCGGTATATTTTATAGCAAATTATTAATAAAATTTCCTTTTACACGACATTAAGTTCATTAGCACTTTTGAATGATTTCTTACTCTCCAAAATATTCCTGTTCATACCTGTTCTATTATTTTATGCTTCGGCTTTGAGGTGGTTAAATCATGATCATTAAAATTACAATTTTACCATCCAAACATTATGTTTTCTACTATTCTACTATTATTTAACAGAATAAATTGAAACATAATGAGTGGGTAAAAACATCTCCGTTTTGTATAATACAAACGTATTTTTAATAATATAAAATATTATTGAAAATCTGGTGTGAAGAACACAAATACAAGTTCAATATTAATATTCTTGTGAACGTATCTGAACATATCCCTCCCTAGAGACGCAGATACGTATTTCATCTTTCTACAGATTCATCAGTACGCCCCTGCTGAAGAAGGATATATTCAGACACATTCACAAAAAGAACGACTTCGCTATCTCACAGAAATTATTAAGACCGAGCGTAGAAGTACATTCAGCGCTGCATATTATCAGACGACCGAAGTACTCGCTCTGTCTACATAACCAATGCAGAACTAACGCAGTGTTTCCAAAGATGGCACTGTCATATCTCTAGAAACTATTTTGTCGTGTCTTCCCTCCTCCTTACGCGATAACCGCATGTGTAATGTAACAGAATAAATTGAAACATACATGAGTGGAACTTGGAATTTGTGTTCTTCACACCAGATTTTTAATAATATTTTATATTATTAAAAATTCTTTTGTATTATAAGATTATTATCAAGAAGTTAGACTTTAGTAGATCTTTAAGAATATTTAAGTAACACTTAATTTTTAATCAATCATTCTGTTTCAGCAGATATTTACCAACTTCACACTTGCGATGGGTTACCTTCGTGTTTTATTGTTGATTGCACACATACTTTTTAGCCACCACCTATTTTACAGCCGAATATTTCGAATATTAATTCGTTCTTTTATTGTATTATCACCTCCTTTGCTGATTATCTTTTTAATGAAATGGTTTCCTTCTATTACTAGAAGGAAACAAAGAAGATAGTCTTACGACTATCTTCTTTGTTTTTAAATAAATGTCGTGGTACTGTGAATAGATTCATTGTAATCTCTATCGGTCGCTATATACCTCATGTTCCTCGGGTTCGGTGTCTGACAGGAGTAAGTCGAAAATAATTAACGACATGACCGAAGAAAGCATGGCAAGTTCTAAGCAATATCAAGTCGATGTTGATTTTCTTCTCTGACGCTGATGGCATTGGGCCCAAAAAATTTCTGCCACCAGATGAAACAGTTAAAGGACGATTTCATTATGATATTCTTCGGTGACTAAGAGAAAACACTCGACGTAAGCGGCCTGCCAGGTGACGCATCAATTCGTGGATCCTTCACCACGACAATGTGCCAACCTACACGAAGAGCCAGACCGAATCGCAGGCAGTACTGCATAAGTTAACACGCGCAGACTTCCACCTCTGCTTCCAGTCATGAACACGTCACTGGGATCGACGTATTCAAGCGGAAGGAGAGTACTTTGAAGAGGATGGTAGTAAATAAGTTGTAAGAACAATTTATTGTTTTTTTTTCCACATTCCGGGAATTTCTGGGTAGCACCTCGTATATTTTGAACAACCGAAAAACTGCTTATACAAAACCAGTAATTTTGGTTGGGAAATTTAAATTGTTTTAGATGAGGACTAATGCTTTTTTATCAATATGCCAAATGAGCAGTAGCGCTGGCCACTTTAGGTGTATTTTCAAAAAATGCAAACAAAGGTTTTTGATCTATACAAAGGTATTTTATTAAAAATACCTTTGTATTATACAAAACTGGTGGGGTTTTACCCACTCATGTATGTTTCAATTATTCTATATCTATATTTGAATACGTAATTACTAATTTTATCAATAATTATCTCATCTTTAATTCATAAAATGTCAGATATTTGATTTATACTTTAACTTTATCCTTAAAACATTAAAAATATTTTATAATGGAAGATAAATTAAAGTAATTAAGTAATAGTCGCTTCAAAAACACTATATAAATAATTACTTCTGCCTTCTTTTCATTCAAAATATCTGTTTAAATCTTAAATTTGTATTTACTAAAGCATATTAAATATATACCACGTTAATAGCATTGTACTGATGTTCTTAAAAAAATAACCAGTATCGATAATGTATTTGTCAACATCTCCTAAATTATATTTTAAAATATTTCACACGGTGCAATCGAAATAGAAACATTAAAAACGAGCATTTCGCATAAAGGATTTCCTATATATTCAAATAAGAAAATTTAGCACATGGATGAGAATATAGGCTTTTTTCCTAAATTAGACACAAATTAATATGCAACTTAATTGAAATTAAATAAACGTTAAACGCAAAAAGCCATGTGAACAAAATTAATTTCACAATAGGTTTTTCAGGTTTATTTCGTCAGCTTTGTGTAAGCATCACTATACACATGTAATAATATTAATTATATAATAAACTGTCTAATTAAGATCACGTAATTTACTTCATGCAACATAAAACTTAATATTCCTAGTGGATGTTGGTCAATTTATTATGTAATGAAAAAAAATGTTAAATTCTACTGTCGATTTAATGCCACTATGTTATACGATGCACTGAAAATAAATATAAATTACATAAATTTTCTTATCTTATATATGTACTTAACAAGTAGATGTAGATATTTGCTTTACAAATTTACCGTTAACATCTAGAACTATTTATAGACAATGCATTCGAGAAGATTAATATTTATATGATCATTATTGCAAAAGTGAGCGCGCTCTTATTCTATTCAAGGTAAATTCAATGATTATATAATATTAGTCAATATATTAAATAAGTTTCTAATGCGCTGATAATTTTGCATAAATTATTTTACTTTGTTGCGCTCGAACAACATTCAGTTTCTTTAGATACATATTTTGAAAACAAATATTTTATTTATATGATCTTTTAGAAAGAAAAAATCTGAAAAACTGAACCACTTCCTTTTTTGAATTTGTTTTTGTGTGCACAGTTAAACTTAACTCAGGCATAAGTAACACCAGTTGTCACAAGAACCTATCTCATAAAAATTAAAATAGAATGCGAATAAAGAAATCGGCTGATATCTAATAGTACCGCCGCAATGCATTATCATGCCGAGTGTCCCGGGATCGAATTCGGGGCAGGTTTGTGCGCGGCTTTCCTTCTAGTTTAAGGTGAATGTCGACAGTTAAACATCTTAAACGACTCGATGGGAACGGGCCTAATAATAACTCATATCTTGTTAATGCCCCCTATAATTGGCGTCAATCTGTTGGGGTGATGCGAAGACATGAATTATTATGATAAAATATCTGCATATCCTATAAGTAAATACGCTATGTTGGTTCGAGCCCAAAATTCCATGTATTTTCTCATGGAGGTTCATTTCCGCCTTTCCAAGTCATTTGAGCTGTGACGTCCTAGCTGAGTAACGCGGCTAATTTCACGTTGGTTATTTAATACCTTATTTTCGGGACAGGCAGACCTGTCTGTTAGCCGCGTTACCCAGCTGTGACGTCACAGCTCAAATGACCTTTAAAGGCAAAAATGAACCTTCATATGAAAATACATGGGATTTTGGGCTCAAACCGGCATAGTTTCTCTACTCCTATGATGAATAGGGACAAAATTGGTGTAGACGATTTCAGTACCGTTACTTAGTACAATTATATTTTGGTATATAAAACGCAAAAATAAAACATTTACAAGAACAATTTAGATTGGTTATCTACTATAACTAAGCAACAAGTTTGTCAATTCCAAGATGTTTACAGCAATTGGGTATCTCATCAACCAGCCGACATTGCATTTTACACAAAGATCTTGGCTTGCATCCACGCAAAGTACAATTGACCATGCACAACGCAGCATGTTCGCTAATTGATTATCATTATTCAGGAAAATTTCAACTTTCGCGGGTTCGTTGATAAATAGAACTGTAGCATTTGGGGCTCTGAAAATCCTAGAACAATTGTTGAGAAACCAATTTATACACAATAAGTGAATGTGATGTGGTTTGTGGATTGGCGATGTCATCAGTCCACAAACAATTCCAGTACTGAAAGACAATATTCGTACTGTCATCCGCGGTATAGGGAACCTGTTATGTGAAAGGGTGAAGCATTCTTTCCTCAAAAGAATTATTATGTGCAATAGAAGCCGAGGCGGTCATTTACATGATATTGTAATCGGAGAGTTTGTGCTTTAAATTGAACTTTCTTGGAAATTCTTTAATAATAAAGCAGTTTCTTTTGTAATTCCAACTGACACCTCTTAATGAAAAATTCTTTATATTATAATGTCTTCAAATTACCTTTTTCCTTTTTCAAACACTGCAAAGCAATTCTAAACTAGCAATTTGTTTTTTAATAGGTTGCCTGAAAGATGAAACTTGTACAAAATAATAAGCAATAAAATAACCAATTTTCTTTTAATATAGCTTTATTACTTCTCAAGAATACTTTAAAACTTTTGGACAAAGCTAATTAATAGACGAGGTGTGGCTATAAAATAACGAGACTGATACTGTATAATCTTATTTTAAATTTATACATATTTAATTATTATCCCCTTAAATATACACGCCTCCTCTATCCCTACACCGCTCCATTAGAATTTTTCGTTGCGTAAAACAATGCTGAAATGCTGGAAGTCTTCTTTTGTGAGCTCGTTCATGACACGTTCCGTTTTTTCTTTCACACCTTCAACGGTCTGAAATCGTGTTTTTTTAAAAGCAGATTTGACCTTGGAGAACAGATAAGTCACATAGTGCCAGATCAGGTGAATAAGGCGGATGATCTAACATGCGTCGGTGCGTTGTCCTGATAAGTTGTCCCACGACCTTCACAATTCGTGTCGCTTTTTCTGGTGTCGAAAAAAACAATCATCGTTAGCTCTCGGTGAAGTTTGGCTCTTCCAATGCATTGACTGACGCTTAGTTACTGGATCATAGGTGAAGAATCACGGTTCATCACATGTTATCGCTCTTTCCAAGAAGTTTCACCTATGTTCAATTGCACTTAAAGTGTCAGTGTACAAATATTTTCACGAGTTTCTTTTTGTTCGATTGTGAGAATTTTCGGCACCACCATCGCACACAGTTTTGCATGTTTACATTTTTATGTGAAATTTGCTTTACGTATCCTTTGTGAATTTCTAAATTTTCAGCAATCGCATGAATAGTTAACCAACGGTCAAGATCGAATCGGATTAGAAATTTTTTCAATATTTTCATCCGTTTTTAACGTTGAAGAGCGTCCCGAGCGTGTTTTAATCTTCAACATCTTCGGCCATCCTTGAAACGCTTAAGCCACTCAAATATCCCCGCATGCGAATAACATTCATTACAATATATTTCTTTTAATAAAAGATAAGTCTCCTCAGTAGCGGGTTTTCCAAGTTTCATACAAAACTACCCGACAATTTCATGCTTTTTAAACCCTTATCATTTTTCGGCAAAACAAGAAAATAGATCTTATACAACGAAGGTTACGGACATACCATTATGTCTACAGAATTGTGAGGAGCGGCAAATCGAAGGAGAAGGGTCACGCTACACAGCTGTCGGTCGTATGATTTTGGCGCATGCGTAGTTCGTTTATAGTAGCATCTGTCTCGTTATTTTATAACCACACCTCATATACTAACTTATTACATTAAATCATAATATTAGCAATAACCCATCATTATGGGTGCCTATAGGTCGTTATTTCTTAGTTTCTTACTTTACTTTTGTAAATAATTAGTCCTTGATTACTTTTATAATTCTCTATTGGAAAAAAAAAAATCAAGAATAATTTAATATGTATTTAGTAATTTTTTAAGGTCATCTAAATGCGGCTTGCTTTACTTGAACTTCAATTAATAAGTAAAATGTTTATTTTACACATGCATTTTCGATAAATACCAACAGAATCTAATTACTAACATTTTAAATAAAACATGCAACGAAAAAAATGCATTTATGTGTGAATCATATGGTAATCCTCGGTAATCGCGCCACACCGTGTTGACCCTAAGTCCCCTCAAGATGACAATGAAATCGTCTGCTCTGTTACCGACGAACATATGTATGTATTGCACACTATGCACAGTGCGAAGTATATTTATATCACATTCAGTAAGAAGGTGGGAAACAATTTCGCAAAGAAAAGCTTCAGAGTTTATATTTAGAAATGTAAACGGTGAGATAGAAAAAAGGTTATCATTCAAAGATCAAAACAGAGTGTACACTCTATATCTTACGTCAAATAGGTGTGTGTACATTAAATCAAATGAAAAAGAATGCAAATAAGGAAAACATTAACATTCCACATACGTTATTAAATGGTAAACTCATTCTTAAAATATGTCCAGTAAAAGTAAAATGTATTTTTAATATACCAAAAACTAATAGAAACACGTTTTTTTGCATGTAGTTGATCGTGACTTCGTTCATGGATATTTAGGTGCCCAGGTTTACGTAAAAGTAATTTTAAACGAAAATTAAAAAGTATAAAAACATTGAGTCGATTATGGATATAGAGAATGATTCGAGGGCTGTAAAAAATAGCAATATTAAATTTTTTAATATTTTCCGATCAGTAGTAAATTTTATAAAAATTGTAAATTTTGAAATACGCAAAAGAACATGAAGTTAATCCCAAAGCAGTCTCTAGAAAACATAAGTAATATAGGATGAACTAATAAATTCTAATAGACTTGTGTGAGTTCTAAGGTAGTTTGAACATTTCGAGTTCGTAATCTGTTGGATAAAGGCTCTTAATTCAGTAGTCATTCATAGCGTTCTAGTAACAATTTGGCACCCAACGTGGGACGTTCTTTGTAATAATTTGGCACCTAACGTGGGACGTTCTTTGTAATAATTTGGCGCCCAACGTGGGGCAAATACAATACAACCTTAACGTTCCTTTTTAACAAGTTGATGCCATAAGGTGGAGCGTTCTTCGTAACACTATAAATCAGCATTTTTCGTCCGATTCTTTAAGCCACAGTTTAACTATAAATTTATTTATTTACTAATATTCGGACCGATAACGTAGCGGTAACGCACTGGCTTATCGTACCAGTGATTCCAGGATCGAATCTGATGCTTTCTCTCCGAGGAGGTTTCCGTGGTTTTCCTTCTCGTTTAAAGTGCCAAATATTTTGAGTCACTCCACGAATGCGAAGATAATAACTCATGCTTTGTCTATGCCCCCTGTAATTACCGTTAAGCTGTTGGCGGCCGTTAAGGAATGAATTATTATTATTACAGTTTCTTATGGTATCGATTAGTACCGATGTTGAATTCTATTAATATTCAAGAATGTTGCATTTATTTAATTTGAATTTCCGTGAATTTACTGATTTACTAATAGTAGGGATATTAAATATTAATTTAATAAGTAAGTATGCATTGACATATTAAATATTTTATTTAGTTTTGGTCTTGTTCTTGTCTCACGGAAAATGTAGACATTTTATTTTCTTTAATATCATATTTTAATTAAATTCGTTGGGATAGATCGCAATTATTTTCAATGTTGGAGATTAGATATATGGATAAAGAAAACAGCAACAAGTTTTTTCGTTAATAGAAACCGCATGGTGATAAGATAGTATTGTTTAAATTTGTTCACGGATATTTGATTAAAGTTTCTATTGTTTCCGAATAAAACAGGAATTTTTATAACTTACATCATATAACAAACGCATATTCGGAAGTATTATAGATTTTCAATATTAAAAGAAAATCTTACTACGCCCTTAAAATTTTAATATAACCAATTTAGAAGAGCGACATCGTTATTAAAGAAGACTCTTCGAAGGTTATTTGATTAGAGAGTAAGAGATGGGGATTAGGTGGAGCGAAATCAGGAGAATAAGGAGGATGTAAAATGACCTCACAATCGTGTTTTTGAATAGCTTGTTTTGAATGTTAACAGTATGAAGGGGAACGTTATCGCGCTGCAAAATGACTTGATGATGTTTTTCCAGTTCTTCTTTGCGTGAATCCTGGCCTCAAATCGACAGAGCAATTCATCGTAGACGGCCCACCAGAAACACATCAGTTTAATAGCTTCTTTTGAATGTTATAAAGTATGAAGATGAAGTTATCGTGCTCCGAAACGACTTGACCGTCAAGTCAAGGAATCAAGGAAGACGTCAAGTCTTGACGTCTTCCTGTTTTTTTTTTTTTGTGCATTGCGGGCTCAAGGCGACGGAGTTGACTGTAAATCTCAGCAGCGATTACATTTCTTAGTAGGAATTCATCGCAGACGATGCCCTCTTCGTCCCACCAACAGATGCACGATATCAGCTTACGCGGATGACCATCAGGAATTGTTGCTGGTTTATCAATATAAATCAGTGAGTTCACGTAGCCCCTCCCTTAGGTAATAATCGAGAGATGTTAAATCGCACGATCTTAGAGATCGATTGAATGACTGGTCCATTTCTCGAAATGAACTTATTGCATAATTTTGTTTTCAATCAGTCGATGGTTGCGCGCGCGGTATCGCACGTTGCTAACGTTAGACAAAAACGTGTTCGAATGAACATTAGCGCAGTTTAGGCGCAATAAATCATAGTATTGGAACCGATTAATTACTATAGATGAAACTTGGATACACCATTATACGCCCGAAACAACAATACAGTCAAAACAGTGGACTGCGAAGCGAGAATCGTTTCCAAAAAAAAGCAAAAACTGTTTCTTCGGCTGGGAAAGTGATTGCGACTGTTTTTTTTTGGATAGTAATGGAGTTATCTTAATCGATTATCTTCAAACAGGAAAAACCATTACAGGAGCTTACTACGCATCATTACTTGACAAGCTGAAGGCAGAAATTGCAGAAAAGCAGACACATTTACAGAAAAAAAAATTGTTTCACCTAGACGATGCGCCGTCTCACACCTCAGCGGTTGCCATGGCGAAAATCCACGAATTACGATTTGAACTGCTAAACCACCCTCTTTACTCACCAGATCTAGCCTAAGCGACTTCTTTTTGTTCCCTAACCTCAAAATTGCGCTTTTCGTCAAATGAGGAGGCCATCACCTTCGTAAACAATTATTTTGCAGAGAAAGACGGCCGAGTGCTATTTGGACAGGTTGAAGAGAGCATCGCCGGGAGAAGTGTGTAGATTTACAAGGAGACTATGTGAAAAATAAAAATAAATTTTAGGGAAAAATGCCTTGTATCTTTGTTAGGTCGGAAGCATTTCAGACTACCCTCGTAGAGAAGATTGTTCACTGGACCATCCCTTTCATCCCTGCTAGAAATGACAAGTGTCAGTAGTTCAATTTTTAATAGGTTTGTTTTGGTTCTCAGAAAAAAAGCATCCTGGGACTTCCGACTCATACGCAGTTCTTTAGGAAAACGCTTTTTCCTTTTGACGAGTATAACTTCGGACGAAATGAATTTGTGTTCTGGTTTCAAATGAAAATAATCCTGGATTATTAAAAATCGTCCGTTAGTGTCCCTACTTCGAAGCTGGAACTTTCATGGACTACTACGAACAGTTTTGCATACGCATACGTTTTAGTTACCACGGTATGTTTTGTTTATTTTCGCAATTCTTAATGCTTCTGAATACTGCAAAGTTAAATTGAATTGTATATTGTTCGATATGGATAAATTAAATTTATTTTTATCAAGTTCATCCTCTTCGAGCTCAGAAGATGATCAATTAGTTTTACAAAGAATATGTGCAGCTGCGTTCTCAAAGCATCACCCTAAAAATGAATTGTAGGTATATTGTATTGACATCGTATAGTATAACCACAGAATAACAGAAAGGACAAAATCCGCGGTGCCTTGGATGTTTGAGTTTATTTTTCATGACTTTGAAGCTATTGTTTACGCTGTCGCCATTTTGAGACTATGTCAAGATATTTAAGCGGTTAATTTCAAAATAACATAATTGTAAATAAATAAAAATACTAAACTATAGCAGCTGCTATAGTATTATGTTTTCTTTATTTATACATGACCTAATAACAATTAAATTAATTACAATTAAATAATTCATGTTATTTTAATCTAGTACATACTTGTAGAGCCTGGAATCAAAGTACGAAACTAAAAGCAATAAAAACTCATTTGATTGTAGAAAATTTTTGTTATTTCAGTGTTTATAAATGTTTTAATAAATAATAATAAATAACTTAATTTAACACTTTTACCCTTGTGAGTAGTTAAATTTCTGTTAAAAAGCTTTAGCGTTTAAATAAACCCTTTAAACAACATTTCAAACATTGTTTGACATAGTTTCAAAATTGTTCCTTGGATTCGGCGCACAAAAATCTAAATTAACAAAAAAAATTACTTGTCCTTTCTGTTATTCTGTGGTATTACTTATATACAGATACAAATCTGTTCTTAAAAAGATTTGTATCATTTGTATTACATTGCTTCACTAGCTTGACTGATGACGTCTATAGATGGCAGAAACACGTGTCTTAAGCAGAAGTAAATGCTGAAAATACGAGGTGTATTGTCCATGTGTACAGTTACAGATATGTATATTGCATGTCTGTTTCATTTGTAACAAATGCGTAATACGTGCATAACGTATTGATATACTTAAACCTTTATGTACATTTACCGCCATCTGGCTCGTGTTAATGGACTACACCTATACGTATTTTTTCGCTTATGTATCAGCATAGCTGGTCAAACGAAAGGTCGCCTTTTTCGACATAGTCTCTTTCATCCGTCAGATGTCACTTATTAAATAGTGCCACCTTATAGGACGAAATTTGCTATATCTTGTAGGCGGTTTCAGCGTAAATGTATATACAGATACAAATCTGTTCTTAAAAAGATTTGTATCATTTGTATTACATTGCTTCACTAGCTTGATTGATGACGCCTATAGATGGCAGAAACACGTGTCTTAAGCAGAAGTAAATGCTGAAAATACGAGGTGTATTGTCCATGTGTACAGTTACAGATATGTATATTGCATGTCTGTTTCATTTGTAACAAATGCGTAATACGTGCATAACGTATTGATATACTTAAACCCTTTTGTATATTACTTAGGGTATATAAAAAAATGAAAAATAAAAAAGAAACCTATCAAACGCGAATAAAACCCAAATATTTAAGATGTAGTAAACAAATAACAGAAGCAAAAAGCACTCTTAACAAGTAAGGTTACTCTTCTCTTGAGTTATTTTAAATATTTAACAAAAGATGGCGGTAAAATAAGTTTTTCGTGTTCTGGTTAGTTTATAAATCCTAAATAGTTTTGAATAATAAAGGATTTTTTTGTGTTTGCGCATTTATCCTACGCAGTTCTAAAACATTTTCATTTTGCGGAACCAAAACAAGTCTATAATATCAAGTCTTGCACTATAAAAAAAAACAACCATAATTCATTTAACGATATCTTTTTAAGATATTAATAATCTAATAATAACACAGTACAAACGATTTAATTTCTAGATTTATGGTTAAAATAACACGTTTTGAAATGAAATTGGATCGCATCCCAATTATATTTGCGTTCTGCACCGTACTAAAATTGACGACTTCCAGTAAATTTTATGAGTCTCAAGGGTCTGTCGGTGTCCCGTCACAATTTTAAACCGTTCTTCATTAAATAAACGAATTTCTCTTTATGCGCGATCGCCCGTTCAGGCGTCGAAACGGCAGAAAGGTCTTTTTACGTATTTATAAAAATTCAGCAGCAAGACGTACACGTGCCGACCTCACGCCACAAAGTGTTTTTCGCCTCGCCGCGACAACACTTCGCATTATTTTCACGGTTAGGATGCGTTTCTGAACGTACGTCGTCGAAACACGAAAACGCTTTCAAAAGCGGAAAGGGAATAATAAAATAATGGAAATATGTGGTCTGAGACTTTATGTGAAAAGCATAAATTATATTGACAAAAAAAAGCGAATTAAATGATTTAAGAAATAAGGAAGACTAAGGTTTTTATATTTATAATAATAATCAGTTTGTAAACTCTTAGATAATGACCGAGAGGTCGAAACACGTGTCGAGTTAATTCTGATAAAATAAAACAATTATACCCAGTGTTTTTTTAATTTTATTATTTATAATAATGTTATCCATATTCTTACAAACAGAAAGAAAGAATTGATGATTCATTGCTAAAAATATACAAAAATATATTTACTTTAATTGATTTCTAAGAACCATGTGTTTATTATTTATAAATAGTATTTTCAAAGCGTTATTTTATGTACCAGTTAACTACATTCCTTGTCAAATTTGTCGGAAACTTCGGACATATTTTTGAATAAAATATAATATAAATTTTGAATTCTCAGTTCTCCTAAACAAAATACCGTTTATTTTGTTTAGGAGAACTGAGAATTCAAAATTCAAAAATCAGCTTTTAAAAACAGAAATAATATTGACAAATATTATTTTTTACATTTTAGCCTTCGCAATGAACTCATTTTGAAACTCAAAACAGTATCGAAATGAGCTTTATTTTGATAGGCCTTTTTCATTTTTCAATGTTGGCATTGTTCGAACAAAGAAATAAATATCTTCTTGCAATTGATTTTAAGAATTTAAGTATGTATGTCAGGTGTGGAGTACAAGATATATTAATATTAGTTCCTATATCATTCATGTTTATACTTTTAAATAAAATATCAAGTAATGTTAACGAAAATTAATAACAATAATAACTAATCTTTTGCGGATGGCAATATTTAAATTGAAAATGTCTAGTATCAATGTAATCAAAAGCACGCATACCTTATATAAAAATAAAACTGAACTTTTAAATTAAACAATTTCAATTTATTAATGTCAAAAATGCAAAATAGAAAAATAGGATAAAAAATCTCGCATATAAACTCGTGCGACAAAAGTACCGTATGAAACTTGTGTTTTAATGTCACTGAGATTACAATAGTAGTGAGATTATTTGTTGTTCACTATTGGGCGATTTTAATTTATGCAAAACAGTTTCCTTTCATCACCAAATACAAGTTCGGGAATTAAAAAAAAATCACAAGAAGCCAAATTAAGTGGATACGAGAAAGTAGAAGTAAAAACAATATTTTCGATGCAAAAAATCAGCAACAATTGACGTGTTATCATATAATAATCGTTCCTGATATTTAGAGATAAACACGAGAAATGCGATTGAAATCGAAAAAAGCAATCGCTGTTTTGATTTTCAACTTTTCCAAATAATTGGATTTTCTGCATCTAGTGATTTTCATTCATCATCGGTGTCTGGATCGTATCGGAAACACCACGCTTCCTTGCTGGCTTTTAAGAAGTCTTCGTTACTTCAAGCTCCTGTCTGTATTGATGTTTTTGCTATGCCAATTCGGTAAAATTTTTGGTCATCCGTCTTTTGGTGCGGAACAGACTTTGAAATTAACTTTTTAAGATCGCAATTTTTTGGTAAAAATGCGATAAATTATTGCCTTGGGTATTCCAAGTTCCACTTCCATAAAGCTACTCAAAATCTACCGAAAATCTTCACGAAATTACTCACTTCTCTAAATTTGATCGAATAATTTAGTTATTTTTTTGGTTTGAATTAATGGCATCCAGCTCTTTCTTTTTTTCTTTCAACCATATATGGCATTTTGTACATTTTTGTAGATTCTTTCTTTTTATATGTTCCTATGTTATTTATGATTTATTTTTGAGAAGGGTTATCACAAAATAGACTTGTTGTTGAAATTATATTCCATAACTAATCGATAATAATCGATAATAATGGTTTATTCTTGTTAATAAAGCATCGAACCTTGAAAAATACTGAACGGCGTGGTATTTATTTTATAGCAATTTTAAAATGAGATCAGCCGATTCGATATGAATATAAAAATAAATTAGGATGAATCCTAAAAAATAGATAAAAAACATCTATACTTCGAATTTATGACGTAATTATTCCAATAAAAAGAAATAAATTAACGAAAAACCGTAATTAGTCTAATTCTTACATATCAGAAGAACTGTAAACTACTAAGCAATACAAAAAAAGCCGCAGAAATAGATTTGCATAAAGAGAACAATGACTTTATGTTTGTTGTAGATCCTTCGCATTTAACTAACGTTACAGTCCGACTTCCTATCCGGTCAAAAATCTCATACGTATGTATTCGCTTTAATTGAACACGCAAGGTCGGTTACATACTTTTACCACATGCCATTACGATTAAACGGTTTCATATATTTCAACAGATCAATGGCAAAGTGTATTTTATAATGTTCGTTCGTCATGCAAAAAAAAAATGGTACTTTCATTCGAATATAGGGAGATGGATTATTTTCAATTTCGTCGTGAAAAACCGGAGAGAAAAAGGACAGGAAATGGAATTACATTTATATTGAAAAGGATGAGTTTTCCTGTTGGACATCACAGTGAAGACCAGTAGGTATATGAACTGATAAAGCGTTAGCTTTTAATTAAAATTTCTATTGATGAAGTGCGTTTCGTGCGGACGAACAGAAATAAACGGAGCGAACAGTTCAGTGGCTTCGTTGACATTAATTACAACGTTCGCCTGCTGTTAAAAGCAAACTAACGTGAAACTCGGAGTCGTCACTGTAATGTTTTTGAAACATAGTAGAAGTTATCTTCCTCATATGATTTTACTTTGTTATCAGAGCAGATGTATCTAATTATATATTAGAAATAGTCTCAGGAGATTTCATTTGAGATAATTATTTTATACATTCCTCTAATAAAAAAATGATAGGGACGGTATACTGTGTATTTTTTGGTTGTAGCGGTACAACTATGACTTGCATCGATTTAAATATCTACAAAAAATGAAGTGATTTTGGTAAAGCAATACAACATAGTTGCATTCTAAATACCTAAGAAAACTTGTAGTCTGCTATATGTCAATGGTATACTATGACGCGTTGGCTATTCGTAGAAAGAAATAGTTTGTGAGTAGGTTTTTGTCAATAAGGGCGTTTTTTAGTATTGCATATATAATTATAAACCATAAAATTAAACAATGGATTGAGTAAAAGTGCTTTATTGCTTTTCAAAATATTTTGCACAAAAATTGCTACACTTCTGCTTTCGTTCAAACAAATTGTTAAGGCAGTTATTTCAGTCTTCAGTTGCGACAGTCAAAATTACCGATTTGAAGGCATCTACTGCTTTCTCCGGTGACTGAAATCGTCGACCACGCATTCCATTCTTGATTTTTGGGAAAGAAATCGTTGGGCTTAGGTCGGGACTATATAATAATTCGATATTTTGCTGCTTCAAAAACTCAATTATCTTTCGAGCTGTGTGCGAATTCGCATTTTGGTTTCTCGGAACACGGCGATTATTTCTGGCAAACAAGCGATTGTGTACTAATCCGCATTAACCATTCTTCGATCTTGCAAAGGAGTTGTAGCTACATGGCCTGATTTTGAGACAAACGTTGCGGCCATATTTTTCGACACAGTTCGCGAACGGATAACTTTTGTCAGATTCTTTTCATCTAGAAACGCTTGAACAGCTGCCTGACGTTTATTTTTGGGTTCATAGGAATAAATCCATGATTCATCACCATTCACGATGCTATAGACATTTTTTCAGTTTCCGTTAGTGAACTGGTACAAAATTTTTCGGCACCAATTAACGTGTGCCGACTTTTGCTCTTCGGTTGAAAGATGCGGAATCCAACGGGAAACTTACTTTCTCACACTCAGTTCATCATGTAGAATCGTTTGGATTGAGGTCTTTGTAATATCCATGGATGTTTCAATTTCACGATATGTTGATGATGTTTTTCTGGGTGACTGTTGTTCTTGTCAGAACTGTCCTGGGATTATCGCCGACACTTGCTGCTTCCACGTTGGAATTCACAGTACCAACGTGAAATTGTCGATTGATGTGGTGTTTCATCTTCCAAACAGAAACCAACCCAGCCAGACATTGTTATTGAGTTAATCCTCTCCGAAAGTTGTAAAAAATTATTATGCGAAAATTTTCTTGACTCCAATTTATAAACTTTAAAAATTCACTATGACTAAATCGCTAGCCGTATCCTGATAAAACTTTAGATTTAACTACAACACTAAAAAGACATTCCTCGTATTTCTGCATTTAAGTATGATATGTCAGCTTTTCTAAACAATTTTAATTTAAATATAATAATAATATCTAAAATATGTATGTTAATCCTGATTTAGTATTTAATAAACATGTAAATCTAAAAAGCCGTTTTGGCTCTGGGCCAATAATATACTCTAATACTTTTTGAAGATGTGCAGGCCTACAATGGCTTTATCTTTGTCAAAAATATACCAGACTTTTGGCATCTTCCGTCATATTTGGAAATTTGTTTACGTTTTTCCAATATTTAAATCTAAACACCGATCTTCGGTAAATAATTATTGCTCGATATCTATATTATCAAACTTTTCGAAAATATTAGAACATTTCGTCTCCGAATTCATTTCCACTATCATAGACGTAATTAACTTAAATCAGCTGGGTTTCTTTTCAGGATGCAGTAGCTTAACAAATTTACTTCTGCGTTTTAACTTTATAAGTAATTCACTGGTATGCAGGTGGACACATTTTCAATCAGGTCGATCATGTTCGGCTAATTCATAAGATTTCGCTATACAAGATCAAAGACGTATTGTTAAGATGGATGCAAATAGTAAGACTATTTAATACACAATCTCGTTCAATTCGTGTATCTTCTGGTGTTTCTCAGGGGAGTTATTTTGCATCCATTCTGTTCTTGCTATTAGTGAATGATTTGTACTATTCATCACGGACAGTCATTTTGTGGCAAACGTAGATGACCTGAGTTGTACCAGTGTATTAGTTCTAAAGTTCTAAAATTGATTGTGTCAACGCGATCTAAATAAATTAGTTGTAACAATAGCAATAGCAATCTAACAATAGCACCATGAGTCTTAACACCTTCAAATGCTACAGGATTATTTTTTGGAAAAATTCTTCGTCAATCATCTTCAACTATTCTTTAGGGAGTGCGTTGTTACTTACGCTTAGCGTGTAAATCACGGATCTTGGAGCCATGTTTGACAGTCTTTTCACTGTCATCCTCACACCGATGACATCGTTAGCCGTCCCATGCGATTATGGGATTTAATCAAACCCATATATGCTCTGATTTTATTTTTATTACAAACGTCAGGGCAATTATTACCTTGTTTAATTCGATAGGACAATACTTGAATGCTGCTGTGTCATTAGGTTTCCCTACCAAATAACGCATATTAACAGAGAGGAACTTGCACGAAGGAAATAAGTTTATTTTATTCAAATTATGTATTAATAATTATTTGATAAATAATGAAGGAGTGAATATTCTGAAGATCAACTCCCTTAAATATCATCGTTGTTTGATTGCTTTTAAAACAGGATATTGTTTAATTCACAATTGTTTAGATTGTCCTAAATTTCGCCAGCATAGTTAAATTTAATATAAAGGATTGCGTATGGTGGGCACAATCCTTTGGATCGTCTATTTGTGCTACTCTGATATTTAATACTTCCTGTAAATCATTTGCATGTCCAGTGTGCAATACATCAGCCTAAATGCTTTAACTTTAATGCTTATGGCATTTATTTAAATTTATTTTTCGCCTATGAGTATGGTTTCATGTTTTAAATGTTATCTTACAATTATTTGTTAATTTTTATTATTTGTACAAATAGTACTATTTGGAAATTGTTTTCTGATGTATTTATAAATGGATGTATTTATAAACAAATACATAAAAATATCTCGTCTATGGTGAGTGGTATCAAAATAAAACGTTTTAAATACGAATCTGCAAAATGTTTTTATTTTTTTATTTACATTAAAATATCTTTTATACATTTTGATCGACACAACCTTAGTCGTCGTATACAAATAACTTTTTAGGGGCCGAGGGTCGATTGATTTATTGTTGGGTCACTTACCTGTCAGTTCCCTGAGCAGTGGCTCTGATGGCGAGGGCAAACATTTAAACATTATTGGGGGTACATAAGATATTTGATACGTATAACGCAGTTCCGCCAAAGGACAGATAGACAGGTGTGAAACGGCCCGGGACGATACTCATCTATATAAATAGTTATACAAGGGATAAGATGAATTTATTGAGAATGAGAAAATCTAGTAGGCTGTGAAAAACAATATTACAGTGTTTATTTAGAGCAACTCTTTATCAGTCATTTGACGTTTTGTTCGTTATAATTCAGCTACTTATTTTTGAAAAGAAAATGAATTAACTAAGGAGTACTTTGGAATCATAATTTACTATGATTTTAAAAGAGGTTTAAGCGCTTCAGTTTTTAGTGAAGGAGCACTTTCCTTGGCTACAATTTACCGATGGTATAAGGGATTTAGTTTTCAAATTTTTCGATCCTTTGGAAATCGAGTATTTATTCAGAAATTTTCTGTAAAACAATGAAATAAAGTTTCAGTAAATCTTTTAGTTGATGAAAAGCAGCATGTTACGGCTTAGTGTCTGATGAAAAACAGACATAAAACCAATATCATTACGAGAAAATTGGGAGATTTTATTTAACATTTGCAAAAAATATCTATTTATTTATCGAATTAAAAAGAAAAACAAACTGTAAATGTAATACATATTTAGAAATAGCAGCATATCAATACCTGTTATAGTAGTTGCTGCAAATATTTGAATTAAAAAAAAATAGAATTGCGACTACCTAGATTACACTGTTTTATTTCTTCAATAATTTTATTATTATTTATTTCTTTCATAAAACTAACATCGTAAAGTTTAACGGTGTTGTTATTACATTATACGGAAAGCAATTAGAGTTGCATAATGAAAAAAGTTACTGTTTTTTTTTAGATTTCCGTTATTTCGTTGCAATAAAGTTATTGAAAACATATCAAGGTTTGTTATGTTTACATGACTTAATGATTTTATTTTACTCAGAAAGATTCAGACCCGTCATATTTATACAATACCTTGTCATCGGCGGAAATACCCTAAACTTTGAACAGAAAAAATAGTGCAATAGGACAGAAAGAAGTATTGAAGAAGTTTGTATACTAAATAAAAACTAACATAGTATTACCCACATCAGACATAACCTCTACACAATGTATATACGAAACTTCTTGCATTGACTATTCAAAATGCATTCAACAACGCTACAGGTTGGAACTTTAAAAAGGCGTTCATTCCGGAAAGTTCTAATAAATTTGTTCTAAGCAGATAAGCTTCAATCTCGGCTGATGCGTAGAATAATTTTTTTGGCTTTTGGCATGAGGTTAGAAACGATTTTTATAACTCAAAAGCAACTTATTCAGACCGTTGTCGGAGCAAAAGCCACTGATTCATACAGACCTTTGTTTAAACCATTAAATATTCTAACTTAACCATGCTTGTATACAATAAACTGAGGTTGTTATATATGATTTACGAATATCGGCCTTTCCTTTGAAGAACTTAAACAAGACTATTGATTACAACTATATGAAAACAAAATGTACCAGGAATTATTGAAAATACAAGGTGGTCCATAAAGATATTAACTTTTTGAATAGAATTAAAAACAATACAAATTGATCTACTTGAACAAATTTATTTTTAAGGCTTACAAAAATTACGGGAAATTTTTTTTTTTAATTACGTTATCTAAATGTGCCCCATTTGTGTCCAGGCACTCTTGAAGACGACCTCTCCAATTTTCCATAACGCGGCGGCAAGTGTTTGCAGTTATGCTTTCGATTTCTTGTCGAATATTGTTCTTTAGTTCCTCCAGAGTGGCAGGGCGGTTGCTGTACACTCTACTTTTGAGGTAACCCCATCAAAAAAAAAATCACAGGGACTCAAGTCAGGGCTTCAGGGGGGGGGCACTCAATATCCCCTCTTTGAGAAATCAGTCTTCCCGGAAAAAGCCCCTGAACGACAGGCAAAGAAAGATTGGAAGTGTGGCAGGTGGCTCCGTCCTGTTGGAACCAGGTGTTCTGAGTGTATCCTTCAAATTCTTGAAGAGCAGGAGTGAGCAAAGTTTGAATCATGTCTACATAACGCCGAGAATTTACAGTGACTGTGCGACCTTGTTGGTCTTCGAAAAAAAAGGGCCAATTATTCCGGATGCCGACATTGCAGCCCATACTGTGACCTTCGGACTATGCAAAGGCCTTTCATGTTTCCGTTTAGGGTTTTTACTACTCCAGTAGCGACAATTTTGAGTATTGACGTGGCCATTTAGGTGGAAATGGGACTAATCGGAGAATAAGATGTCGACTGCTGCTGGAATTCGGTTCCTTATTTCGTTAGCGAATAAAACTCTATTAGCTGGATCTGTAGCCTTCAGTTCTTGCACTATTTGAACCTTATACGGATGCATACCTAAATCTTTGTGAAGAATGCGAAGCACCGAGGTTCTCGTCACATTTAAAGCAGCTGCGCGCTTTCGAGTTGATACGGTTGGTTGATCGCGCACAGACTGACTCACTCTCTCGATGTTCTCAGAGGTTCTCGCCGACCTTGGACGTCCTAAAACGCGCTTATTTAACGTTGAACCAGTTTCCTCAAACTTATTAACCCATTGCTTAATCAGCTGAATGCTTGGACATTGCTGAATATCGTGCAAATTGAAGTGTTGTCAATATCTACGGCGCGCAATGGTGGCAGAATTGTTGTTACGGTAATATTCGCGCACACAAAACGAGCGCTCCTCTCCAGTGTAGCGCCGCATGATGACTAAGTTTCCCAGAGCCGAGCTATCGTTTAAGACCGACCCACCTCTCTACCTTGCGTATAAAATTTTCTACATCACAAGCAAATATAAACAACTTTTTGGACCACCTTGTATTACATAAAAAACAAAAAAAAAAACAAATTGAAATATATTTGCAAAACTAAGTTTTCTATTTCCAAAATGAATATTTCGAGGCGGTATTTTGTATGCGAGCTTCAAAACAATTACATTTCTTTCTATTGTTATTTTGGAAATTTTAATTTTTCGGAGAATTTTATTTACTTTCAATTAATAATTTCCTTTTTCAATTTCAATATATTCGACTTGTTTTAGACAAATGTATAGGTACTGTATAACATGATGAATAAATTATTATTATTATTTAAATGATTTGAAAAGGTTTCTATTTACAACTATTCTGTTATCACAAAAGCAAAGTGTCCTTTTCTAGAAGTTTGTCAAACAAAAAAAAAATATAAAAAAACAAAAAGATACAAGAGAAATAAAACTACAAAATAAAATATATTATTCCAAAGTATATAATAACATAAAGGAAAAAAAAAGAAAAGAAAAATAGCTCTTAATTAGTTATGAAACAATGAATGACCTTTTATTAATTTAACTAGTTTTTCCTATCGTGCCCCATGTTGGTTGTCCCACTTGGTTGTCGAAATGCGCATTTACTATACGATTGTTAATTGTGGTAAGGGGTTTTGTACCTTTTTAGATGTTCGTCGAGAAATCTTCCTTCAAAATTAGGAATTGTCTGAACAACACGTGCATTCCTCTAATTAAGTTTTAAGTTGTATCGTCCAGTATGTAGTTTCATTTATTTCAAAGCCTATTTCAAAGCTATTACTATGAAGTAGAACCAGATCTTCTCAATCTTCTATAGAGTTCGTCCCCGTCCCACAACTCGATAGGATTCAAATCCGGGCATTGAGGTGGTTAAGTCACATTTCATGAAATCTGTGCATCTTCTTTTTGTGCCAAATGATCCTTGCATATTTTCATAGTGTACTTTGGATAATTATCGCGAATAAATTTTAATTTTTGTCCAATTAAGCGCAAATCAGATGGGACCGCAAAATCTAAAATCGCACTATAATTTTCCTTGGAGATTAATCCTTAATTTGCTTTGAAAATTACCAGTTCCTTGGATTGAAAACCCGATAATTGATACAATACAATCGCGAAGCACTTTTTCGATTTGGGATCTTTTGATGAAAATTCGTCAACGGTCGCTAGTCCCGAGGATATCTTGCCACTGTTCTACTGTCCAATCAGTATACTTCCGTGCTCATTTCAACCTTTTCTGTTGATTTCTCCGCGCAAAAAAAGATTTGTGCACAACTGAATGAGTATATTTACAAATTGCCCTCTTGTAAGCGACGTTTTAACGTACTTACTATACCGCATTGTACTCCGCGATGGAATTCTGCCGCTGTCTTCTTGTGAATTCGTTACATTTGCACGATATTGAATACCCCCAGTTTCTTGATGCCAACGAATGCCAACGAAAGTATGCATTTTCAAATATTTAGTCAGTATTCATTCACTGATTTGTGAACTTGCATAGCCTTCCTCGTATAATACGATAACAGAACGGAGTTTTTCTATACCAATTGGTTTTCCACCTTGCATTATTCAAACTAGTTTCAAGACTTAAATTATTATTACTAAACACTTAATGAATTTGCTTAGTGAAGACATTTGCAAACCAATCACAACGTGGTAAAAATGCCACTATAGCATCTCATAACTTCCATTTTGTATAAAAGTTGTTACATGCCTTCGAGGTTTTAAGGGTTCTGTTCAAGGATGGAATAAATTCTTAAGAAAATACTTATATGCACAATTCCCAAAATAGGGCTATTTTCATATATAAAACGCTTCAAGATTACATTTTATACATTCAAAAAGATTCAAGACTTTATTTTATTATTAACTTTACAGAACTACTTGAATAATAAATTTTATTTATTTTTTATAGTGCTGTTATTCTGTCTCTCTAGTTGGCAAAATTTCAGTAAAAGATAGAGTATATGTAAATAGTTTTTTGTTGGAGGCTTTTTTGTTTTGTCTGTTAGTTTTACTGTGGGCCTATGTCAACGCTGTAATTACTTTCTATTGAAGATGACAACTTAGTTGTCGAAATACCTCTCTATGATACAAATATTAGGGTGGTAAGAGTTTTTGCCTTTTCAAGTATGCAATGCTATTATGGATGTAAGGAATATATTTCTGCTTATTACATAACTTCAACAAATTAAGCCAACAATACAAATCAATGGAAATTGAATTTCTTGAATAATATGATTTCTATGCTCAACACTGTCTACCACAACTGTTCAATACGATCTATATTTTGGCGGTATGAAAGCACCAACCTTTTCTCCAAGTTATACACTCCATTATATAGCATTTCGGGTTGAATTGCAGCAATTTGCTCCCTAATACAGTCTTTCAATTCTTCTAGCTTTTATGGTCGTGTGCAAAACAAACTAAAAATCCGCTGGTTTCAGATCAGTCAATTTTGGTTGCAAGGAAAACAGCAAGTCTTTAATTGGTTGGTAAATATGCGGGGGTACTCTATCTTGCACAAAAATTGCATGTTCAATTTCGTCCACGTTTTACAACTGTTTTTTTTACCGATTTACATTTGTAGGTATTGATCACCGGTAATAGTTACTGTTATAAACTCATTATTCTTTATTTTCTCGAAAAAAAAATGATGAAATTAGCTGCGAAATCGCACCAAGCAGTGACTTCCTTATCATGAAGACCTTTCTGATGTGGATTCTCTGTAGATCATATTCGACAGTTTTGAATACTGACTCGAGCATTAAGAGCAAAATGAATCTCATCTGTCCATAGAAGACGAGATAACCATTCGGGTTCAATTTCAATGTGAGCCATTATTCGCCAAAGTTAAAGTAGAATCGTACCTGATTGTCAAATCTACTTCCTTCAAATCAAACAGTCGTTGCAGTTTACAAGGATACATTTTAAGGATTTTACGTCAAAAATTTTCCAAACAGTAATATATGACATTAGCAGTCGTTTTGATATTGAATCGACTACTGATTTTCAATGGATTAGTTTTTTAACAGAATTATTTGAAACGTGAAACTGGCGAGGTTTTCACCCACTCATGTATGTTTCAAATTATTCTGCTACATTACGCATGCGGTTATCCCGTAAGAAGTTCGAAAATTACAGTTTCTAGAGATACGGCAATGCCATCTTTGGAAACACTTCGTTAGTTCTGCATTTGTTATGTAGACAGAGCGAGTGCTTCAGTCGTTTGCCAATATGCAGCGCTTTACGCTCGGTCTTAATCGTTCCTTTTGTGAGGGTATCCTTCTCCAGCAGGGGAGTGTTGAGGAATCTGTAGAAAGATGAAATACGTATCTGCGTCTCTGGAGAGAGATACGTTCACAAAAATATTAATATTGAACTTGTATTTGTGTCCTTCATACCAAATGTTATGTTTTGATTTTCCTGAAGAAGTTCTGTCACTAATTTTGGACTTCCTAATCTCGGTAGGTTAATTACAGACCATTAAAAACCAGTTCAAGTACGAATTCTTCGTAAACCAACAGTGAAATTTCTTCCTCATCCATAGTAGCATTGTACTAAACTTATTCTTGCTTGCAGGTCCATTTCAAAGTTCAACTTGTTTGAATTTGCGTTAAGATTAGCCTTATTTTGAGAAAAAATCACTAAATTGTAATCTCTTTGTTCTGACACTTGTCATAGTAGTTGGCATGACAAAATTTTGTTTTACATAGATACACTAAATCCATTATTGTAGTAACTAGGATCCAATTTCTACTTGAAATTATTACAATTTCTTAATAATAAAAACTTTATAAGAACTCGAAGTGTATTCCCTACTTTGTGATAACCTAATATAAGCAGTTTCTAGGGTTTCTTATTTACTTTCCTAATAAAACCACGTTCTCTATTGGGTTATTGATCTATTTGAATTGTTCAATAAAATTGCAAATTTTCTTAGCGATGCAAATTTAATGGTCAAGAATTGTATATTTAGTTATTTACCTTTAATTGTTTAATAGCTTGTTAAACAAGATGATTCATTCCATTTTTTAAATATAATTACTATCTTGTTCAGGGATAATAATTTTTACAGTTATGTAAGTAATTATATGATATTAACAAATATGGAAATTATGAAAATTAATTAAGCATAGTCAATTTGGTTATTAATTATCACTTCCGATTTCTAAATATGAAGTGTTATCATCATTGTAAAGTGACAAGTCACTTCAATATGATATTAATTATAAATTAATTGCATTTTCAATTCATTCTACGACACATATAACCAATGTTCTACGGAATAATTGAGCCTTGGGAACGTCTCCTCTCATTAACGAAACCTAGAGCGGCGTGACGATCCGACGTCCCTTGGCGTTGGAAGCGACGTCAAGAACACAAATTCGTTATCGTCGTCTTGTTATATTGGGAGCAAGGGAGGTAGATGAGACTGCGACGTGTCCCACACGGTCACCAACTACCAGTCGCCGTAAACGGCTGTGTAATGAAATAAATCAATACCCACCAGGAAAGGAGAGAAGTCTTTGCCGCCGTTAATAGAAGCCCTTTCTGGTTTAGCTACGAGCCGAAACTACCGTATGCCTTTGGGAGGAGGGTCCGCAAATGCATGGCCATGCTGGAATTGAAACGAAATGACTAGCGAAAGGATGGAAAATGCTGGATCGACCCCTTCTCTGTCACTATACCAAATCTAACGTCGCAGTCGTATATAAAGACAAGGAAGGCTGCGAACAAAAGTGAACAATGCAGTTGGGGAATGGATGAATTCTTTGGGCGAGTTCTTATTGTATAGGTTCATTATTTACGCGCAATAACTATAAAAGCTTTATGTTTGAGTTTCTACTAATTAAATATGTACATATATTATTACATTTCATTAATTTCTTTTTAATTCGAAATGTGTTTATAAGAAAAAAATAGTTATAAGAAGTACAGTATGCGAAATAAATAGAAACCAGTAAATAATACGGTTTTAGACAACAGATGGTTTGTAAACTTCGATGGTCGTTATTCATGACTTCTTCTCGATTTCCGAGCTGGTACTGCTTGTTTGGTGTAGCTTTTTCCATTGGCTACGTTTCGACTACCCTCACGTGCATCTACTCCTGAGGACGCAGAGTGAAGAAGCAGTGTCAAGGAAGTAGTCCCAAGCCAGAAACCGAGAAGAACCTGAGGTTAATGATGTTGAAATGTAGAGGTTTTCTGATAAGAAAGTTTTTATAGGTGAATGTAGAAATGGCGAAACATTTGGAGTTTTGCAAGGATAGATTAATCAAATTTAAAGAAGATTACTAAGTGAAAAGGCTTAGGAACTGAGAGGGTAAGAACGTTTAAGTAATAGGGATTGATGTTTAGTTGAAATAATTCATATTCATTTGTACATACTTAAATAAGAAAGCTTCAGTAACATGCGAAAGGTTATGGAGGAATTGAAACAAATGAAGAATTTTAAAATAAAAATAATCTGTTGGAAGTATATGTAAGAATCTCCCACTGGTTATTCCGAAAACTTGTATGGGTATGGGACGAATTGATAAAATTGAGAGTGTTAGCAGAGCAGCATTCCAGAGCTGTACAAATTTATGCTGAATTATAAACTTTGGATAATAATAAGCTATCGGTGCGTAGCGATAGCCAAAGATACGTCTCTAGTCTACCGTCTATCTAATATCAAATCGTAACATATCCACCATATTACAACTATATGGCTCTTTATGGCTTGTTGTGGGAAACTATTATTATACAGTTATGCCTAAAGAAATATGCGTTCAGGGCCAAGATAAGTGTCTAAAAATGGAAGTTTGGGAGCGCGACTTGTGTGAAATGGCCTAAAAGCTAATAAAAGTGGTTTAGTAATTTTAAGGACACGAGAGCAGAAAAACGCATTGTGAATTAACAAGTAAAAATGAATAAATGTTCTCGTTTACCAGAGTATTTCAAGGAGGCAAAAGAAGTAGAAAAACAAGCGGACTACGGAGACTGGACTAAGGAGAGGGTTCAGATTGTAGAGAATGAGATATAAATGATGTGATTGGATGAAAAATATTTTAAATTCATTTGAGTATTTAGAATAAAGGGTTTACCAATCCGAGGATAAGAACTTTAAAAGGCAACGTTGGCAACACTTCTTATATTATCGATACTAGGTTAGAATTGCGGTTGTCAGTAGTGTCTGTCAAGACATTATGTTGAGATACAGTATTCAACAGAGAGTAGAAATTATTAAAATTTATCATCAAAATGCATGTTCGACAAACATTTCGTGCATTGCGAGAAATTTACAGGCAATATAATCGACCAACTGAACGTTCTATTTAGTGCCTTGTTAAACAAATTTAACGAACAGGTTCAGTAGTAAACGGGTCAACTCTCTGTAACAACTCGATTTTTCTCAGATGACTACATGGAGAATTTTGCATCATGATCTTCATATAAAAGCTTATAAAATTCAGAATACTCAAGAGATTAAACCTGCTGATCACCGCATGCGTCGACCTTTCGTGGCTAAGGTTCTAAAGCAGTCCATCTGAATTTTGATTCAAACATCATCTTTTCAGATGAAGCACATTTCTGGGTTAGTGGATACATAAACAAACATAATTGTAGGATTTACGAATTGCCTTTCCACTCTGAAAAAGTTATTGTTTGGTGCGGTTTCTGGGTTCATGGAGTAATTTGCCTCTATTTTTTTTATAAGACCAACATGAAAATCACGTTACTGTTAATGGTGAGCGTTATAGGATTATGTTAACAGAATATTTGTGACCGTAACTGTAAAATTATGAATTGAACAATGTATTCTTTCAATAAGACGGTGCCACGTATCATACATCTCACGAGACGATCGAATTGTTGCAAGAAAATTTTTCTGGGCGGGTCATTTTCAGAAATGAAAATGCCAAGATCTTGAGATCTGTCACTCTTGCACTTTTCTCTATGGGGTATCTCAAGTCCCAGGTCTACAAGAATAAGTCACGAACGAGTCGAGACCTTAAGGAGAACATCACACGCACTATTCAAAATTTACCACCACAAGAATCCATTTATGTCAACAAAGCAGGGGAGATCATTTAAATGATATTATATTCAGAACATAATGTCACTGATTGCTCTTCAAAATAAAATAAACATTAATGAAATATCACTTGTAATTTTTATTGTGTCCAACGTTTTGACGCTTTTAATAAATGACAATATTTTTAATTTCAAACATACTTCAAAATAAATTTTAAAAGCTCAGAAGTTGGCTATAAAATTCCTTTCCCCAAAATAAAAGAAACTAATTTTTCTTTTACCGAAACAATAGTAGGTTTCAAGTAAACACTGTTTTATTCAACGTTTCAAGATAACGAGCCATCGAAAAAATTCATAATTGGAGTAAACTGTGAAATTGGGTTGATACTTTAACCACTTCCACATAATGACACATTACTTGATGCTTGACAGTTTCATTTGGTTTCATTGTAAAAAATAGGTTATGGCATTGAAATGATACAACAACAAAAAAGAAAACAAATAATTTATTTAATATCGAAATCGTAATCAAAATTTACATATAGCTACAAAAGTTGTTTAAAATGTTGTCCATTTACATCTAAACACAAACCAACTCTTAATAAGAGTTTTGAAAAATTTGAAACTTATAGTTTCAATGTCAAATAATAATTGTCATTATGTGGAAGTGGTTAAAGTATCAACCCAATTTCACAGTCTACTCCAATTATGAATTTTTTCGATGGCTCGTTATAATTACAGCAGAAGACATAAGCCTCTAAAATTTAAAAATTAAGTTAAAGATTAGGATGCAAAAGAAAAAGACATTTATGAATATACGTCCTGGGTTTATAAAATATACTCCAACACTTTACCATTAAGAGACTAAAACATTCAAGTTTTTCAATGGAAGGGACGAAAACTTGAACTTGCTTAGAGGATATCATTGTGTGAAAATAAAAGATCGACAAGACTGTAAATAGAAGCAGGATAGTAGCCAGAACCGTGGCAGAAAATTCTGAAAACTAAATGGTAAAGCAAAATTAATTGGTTTTGTTCTAAAACAAGATGTAATATCCAAAGCAAAAATTAAGAGAATGGCTAGGAGGATATGTCCTAAGTTGTGACAGATATAAATTGTTTGAAATGAAAGGTTCAGAATATGGTGTATTTGGAAATAAAAATTACAACAAATAACAGTGTCAATAGGAGCACTAATAGATAATTACATTATTAGGGTTGATGAAATTTTAACTGAATTCTTTTAATTTTAATTAATTTGAAGTGAAATAACCATACTGTAACAAGTGGTTTGATGTTTATATGAATTACGTTTGAATTGCATCAAGGTCTTAAAACACATTCCTTATTAAGGTATTAAAGCGCATAGTTACTGCCCGTAATAAAGAAATTGGTAATAAAAGACACTCATTCTTACATTTATCGAAAACATAATAATAGCGCATAATTATAAGATAATCAATATTTTAACAACTTCTCCATACATTTCCAGAACTTGGGAAAATACTAAACGAGGAAGACGAATAAATATAAAAAAAAAGATTAGTGGCAACACAAAAGCGGGGCGCGACAGGCAGGCGCCATTGTTTGCCCCTGGAACAGGGAAAATCTGAGAGAGAAATCGGCCGGGCATGTAATATAAATTTAAAATAGAACAGGGCTTCGTCCCACGGAGTCAGGAGCGGGAGGTTCAGATGACAATAGAGGGTTGCCATTAAGGTGGAAAGGATGATGGAAAATCGCGTGCTTTTGCGGATGAAAAAAAAGGTATTGCGAAGAGGAGCTGTTATGTGTGCAGTAGATATGATAGCTCAATTCCATATAATTAAGATGTTTTGAGTTTTTAATGGGAAACTTGTTGAGCGTTTGTAGGAAAGAGATAGAATTAAGTGATTACAGTATTCATGAAATTCCGATTGGAATTTACATTAATGCTGTCACATCTATTATGCTCATAATTATTCATGCATTTCAGATATTTACTGTTTCATAAGATAAAAAAATTATCCACAGAAAAAAGGTATGTTACGAGAAGCGCAGTTAAATGATTTAGAAATTTATAAATAATAATTTTATTCATAATCGTAAAAACAATTTTAAGGTGCTAATAATTTATTTATTATAAAGATCTAAATAAATGAGGATCTAAGATAATTAAATATGTATTGATTTTGGAAAATTATTTGTTTATTATAAAGATCTAAATAAATGAGGATCTAAGATAACTGAATATGTATTGATTTTGGAAAATTATAGAGTCATAGATAGATTTTGCCAAATTTTATACAATTTTTGACCAGATTTTATAACGAGCCATCGAAAAAATTCATAATTGGAGTAGACTGTGAAATTGGGTTGGTACTTTAACCACTTCCACATAATGACACATAATATTCCACATTTCCACTATTCCACATAATAGACTTGATGCTTGACAGTTTCATTTGGTTTCATTGTAAAAAAAAAGGTTACAGCATTGAAATGATACTAACAAAAAAGAAAACAAATAATTTATTTAATATCGAAATCATAATCAAAATTTACATATACGAGTAGCTACAGAAGTTGTTGAAAATGTTGTCTATTTACATCTAAACACAAACAATTTTCTTAATAAGAGTTTTGAAAAATTTGACACAAACTTATAGTTTCAATGTCAAATAATAAATGTCATTATGTGGAAGTGGTTAAAGTATCAACCCAATTTCACAGTCTACTCCAATTATGAATTTTTTCGATGGCTCGTTACAACACCATTCTTCATAACACTCGTCCATACATATCCAGCAGTCAGCATGGGTTTTTGCCATTGCGGTCTACCGTTATGAATCTAACGATAGTGACTTAAAATATTTGTGAGATACTGGATAATAATGGTCAACTAGACGTTGTAAACACTGACTTTTCTCGAGCCTTCGATTACTATTAACCATCAAATACATATTATTAAGCAAATTGAGTGGTTTCGGCTTTAGAGTTAATTATTTATTTTGTAATGGCTTTTACTCTTACCAATTCTTTTCAACATCTGGTGTGCCTCAGCTCTAATCTTGGACCTCTGCTCTTTCTGCTTTTCATTATTGATCTCACATCTTTCAATTGTTCTGTGCTGGCCTACGCTGATGACACTAAATTATACTTATGCGTCGAATCAGAGAATGATGTTGATGTCTTTGCAAGATAATATTAATGTGTTTGGGGATTGGTGTAGGAAAAGCAAAATAAAGATTAATGTGAACAAATGCAGTGTCGTATCTTACACTAGTAAAATTTAAAAAGTGGAGTCATCATATAGTATTAATGGCCAAAAGTTAGTGAAACGAAACTCCATGAGTGAACTTAGCGTCAAATTCAACTCGGAAATGTCGTTTAACTTAAGGTTTAACCTTTCGGACATCATCTAATGCTTCTAAGATGTTGGGCTTTATTATGAAGTCAACTAATCAATTTCAGGATCTAACTGTACTGAAATCACTGTACCAGGCTTTTGTTTTGAGTAGATTGGAGTATGCTTCGGTAATATGGTCTTATTAATCAACGCATGCCTTACTTGAACGGGTTCAGAAGATTTCTAAAATACCTTTGCTTAGATGCGATGGTAGTTATCTAGGAAGAAATATTGACTACAACCGCCTTCTAGACAGACATAACTTAAAATCCGTAAAACATCGTTGAGAGGTTAATGCTGCGCGATTTATGTGTAGGTATTGTAGGTTAGTTAATGGTCGAATTGACTCCTCTGAGATATTAAACCGTATACTTTTTCACGTGCCTCGAATGACCTCAAGATCTAATCCTACTTTTTACCCACCCAGAGCTAGAACTAGCGCGCTACTAAGAGCTCCAATTAAGTTTATGTATAGATTGCGCGGATACTATTTATAGTGACATTTTACCGGAGGTGTTCAGATTAAGTTTACGTTTTAGTTCTTTAGTGTAATTGCTTATTTCATGTCATAATTTATATTTTTATATCATTTAGCACACATCCCCTTCTTTCTCTTTTTATGTATTTGTCCTAGAAATACAGTTACCTGTTGAGTAATAAAGATTGTTATTATTATTATTATCTAGTAACATCTATATAAGCTAGTCCGTCAAATATAAAAGAGGGTAACAATGTATTGGAAATTAATTTTTCAAGCTGTCGTTTTCCACTAAAATATCTTCTAACTGTTGAGGGAGAGTAATTAATAGTTTCTTCTTTAGGACTAGGAAATATAACAAAAACATGGACGGTATGATATTGACATTTCGCAGATCTTTTACGGCTCAAAGGGAAATATTTACGTTTTTGGTTAGTTGTTTTCGAATGATAAATTGAGTTGAAGTCAAATTGTTGTAGAAAAATAATTAGAATATCGACAAAACACCTATAACCAAAATAAGAACATTACGCAATCAAAGTTAGCAAGAACTTTGGAAGAATCCATTGAATAAAATAAAAGCAAAAGGAGTAACTGAAGAGTTAATTTCTAGTCCTTCTGTCCGTGATGTCGCATGCAAATTGGATATATCATAATCGTAGGTACAGAAATTTAAAAAAAAAATATGGGCTTACGACCCTACAAAGTGTCAGTAGTTTTAAATCGCCATTCAACATAATCGCGATTGTGTAAAACTCGTGCGTGTAAAGTTGTACACAAATATCTTGACGAAAACTGATTACATTATGATGGATGATATAACTCAGCTAAAAGTCGATTTTAAAGAATTATCAGGGCAACAATTTTATGTTGCCCACCAACGAGGCTATTGTACGTGATACCTTTAAAACTAAGAAACTGGATATACTTAGCGTAAAATTTCTTGCATGGCACGCAATTTGTTTTTATTGCTTAATAAACCTTAATGTTTTTATTACCGGTATAATTGTCTAGTAAGTAAATATTGTGGTGTTTAGGAAAACGTCTCTTATCATTAGTTTTAATACACAATAGCTCATTGATGTTTTGATCAGATTTAGTCCAATTTGCTAAAGTTCTGGGTTGGTATTTAGAAAATAATGTTGAAACTCTACCCAAAATTCACAATCTTCCAAATGAATATTTGACGCTGAGCTGGCTTGAATCTCTAAGGTTAAAATGCAGAAGCTAGTGCAGCAGTATCAAGACTTCACCAATCATCTGTAAAGGAGCTAAGCAAAAACTGTTAGGTCTAATTAATTAAAGAAATAATGCTAGAAAATGTAGTCTAACCAGACATAAGGTTAACAATTGAACTTAAAAGGTCGCAGTTCTATGACCACCCCAAGTAACCTAATCTAGAAAAGTATTTTATGTTTCTAACACGCAAACTCACTCATGGAATAAACATATATGGACTAAAAGGAAGAAACTTGGCCTAAAACTCAGGAAAATGTAGTGGCTGATTGGGCGCTTATTACAGATGCCTGTGGAAAACAAACTTCTACTCTACAAAAAACCAACGTAGAAGTACAGAATTGAGCTGTGGGGTACGGCTAGTAATTCCAATATTGGGATTCTTCAAAGCTACTAGTATTTCAAATCAGATGATAGATCGAGACATAAAAATCTTTAGTCAAGAAAAAAAATCATAAAAAGTAGCTGGCAATATCAGGACAGGCTAGATCTTCATCCAAACAATCTTGCAGTGAACTTACTAGAAAATACCTATGCATAGGAAGAGTCCCGCATACTCAAACCTTTAGACCTAACACATAGATTTAGCTAAATCTAATAGCGTGAATTAATGTATTGTAGTCATAAACCAACCATGAGCTAACAATTACAAGGACGAGTTAATGGACAAAATCATCTCTCATGATACCCGCTCATTGATATGTAATTTGTTGATAGATTGCAAAATGCACCGAATCTATAAAAAAAAAAACGTGATATATCAGAATAATTGAAACATACATGAGTAGGTACCTACTCATGTATGTTTCAATTATTCTGATATATTACACATGCGGTTAGTCCGTAGTATGAGTGAAGACACAAACAAAATGCAGTTTGTAAAGATTTGGCTGTGCCACCTTTGGAAGGGCGTCGTTACTTCACATTGGTTATGTGGACGGGGCGAGGTACTTCGGCTGTCTGACAACAGGCTAAATTTACTTCTACGCCCAGTCTGGATAATTTCTGTGATGTGGCGATGTGGTTCTTTTTTGTGAATGTGTCTGAAGATATCTTTTCTCCAGCAGGGGAAAGCTGTAGAAAGGCGAAATACGTATCTACGTCTCTGGGGAGGGATATGTTCGGACACGTTCACAAAAATATTAATTTGTGTTCTTCACAACAGATTTTTAATAATATTTTATATTATTAGAAATACCTTTGTATTATACAAAAACGTGATAGTTTAAGCACGTATTTTTCAATTTTAATTTTCCTAGGCACCATTAATAGAGTGGGCTACTTTTGTCTGTACGCCAGGGCAGTACTAAGTTTTCTATAAATATACATATTATAATACTATATTACTCATAAGGGTTTAACGCAAGTATATATCGGGCAAGAGTAATGTTAGTTTGTTTATTTATTTAATTATAAATATGATATATAAGCCACTTGCCTTATTTACGTAGCACAATTTGGATAAGATTGCTGAAATAACGATTTATCGCAAACTTTACACACTAATTTTGCACCATCATAATATAAATCTGGAAATTTACCGATATATTTTTTGACATTATCAAGCGATGGTCGCTTTTTGCGCTTCTGTACGGCCGACATACTATGACTTATATTTAGAACGCGTAAAAGGTAACGGTGAAACGTTTGACTATCGCCCGTCGAGACCCAAGATAAATTAATACAAAATGTGACTGCTTCGCGTTGCGCGCAGTGATACGTACTGAATTCAGTTCTGATATGCAGACACGCTGGCCTATTCTAACCATTCATCCTTTTATGATTAGACAATATTTGCCAGAAAAAAAATTTATTATGTAACAAAAACATTCAAATTTCATTTAATTCATTTTTTTTTCAAAACAATACCAAGAAAGAAACTGCATTATTTACATTTTATAAAAGAAAATGTTAAAAATTGTATCAAATACTGTTTCAAAGGAATTCAACTAAGAATATATTGAAAAAAGGTAAATTACGTCCAATTGAAAAATATTGGTCAATTATTGAACAAAAAAGAGACAAGAGACTCTGTTGCAGTGAGTGAAACGGTGACTAATACAATGATGTACAAATATTGATGCGAGGTTTCAAAAGAAAAGTTAGAAGTTTAGACTATTTTAAATATTATGTTTTTGATTAAACAGTCGTGTATTTGTTAGGAGTAAAGTAAATTTTTAGTTACTTAATATCTTCACTTTTTGTCAATCACTTTTTACGTGAAAACTCTTTAAGTTTGAGTTACTATTTAGGATCTTTCCATTCACGAAAATAGTCCAAAAAGAAGTCAAATAATACTCCATCGTCAACGATTTCACGCCATGAGTTACAAAGTTCGTATCACTACATATTTTACAAAGAAATCCATTATTGAACGAACAGACATGTAACGTACAAATCTCAGGATTTTTTTCTTATCACGGCCAATACTTATGTATATAAATAAACTTTGATTTGTGTTTTCTATTAAAGACACATAATATCAGGAGATACACCGATCACTTCTTCTTCCTATCAACCAAACATTTATCATACGCTATCTACAAGTCGTGCGACTTGTCTTATCAAACATAATTAAGATTCGATGGATTTAATGGAATTTCTCTATTATTTCAGTAGAAAATATGACACGGTGTTATTCTAATTGTAAGCGTTTAGATAATTTTATAGAGCGTAATTCGATTTGTTAAACGAGAAAGAACAAATAATGGTGATTCGAGAGAAACTGTAAACAGTTTAATTAAATACTAGAGCAACTGCCAAGAAATATGATGTATTTGAGCAATTTGGTAATTAACGTAAACGAAAAGATGAACTTTTATTATTCGCGTTGATTTGTATTTGCCAGTGTAATCTTTATTTAGTTGATACAATTAACCACGTCCGAAAATACTATTATTGTTTATACATATATCGTGGAAAAATACAATTACCAAAAATTTACATAAAACTAAATCATTATGCTCATAGGAACAGTATCTATAAAGTACACAACAAGAATTTTTAAGGTTATAACTAGAGTGGACCAATCCGGAGCGATATTGGTAAATATTTCATAAAAAATCCGAAAAACTCCAATAATTTATCAATTAATATATATATATGTTTTATTATAATTATAATATTATAATTTATGTATATGTATATATATATATATATATATATATATATATATATATATAAATTGATAAATTATTGGAGTTTTTCGGCTTTTATATGAAATATTTACCAATATCACTCCGGATTGGTCCACTCTAGTTATAACAGACAACCTAAATGAGTAAATTAGGTCAAAAAGACAAGGATAAAGCAGGACTTTCTATCAAAGCAAATTACATAAGGTTGTGAGGGTTAACACCATAGAGAAAGTCCATTTGATCAGCTAATAGGAAATTCCAAAGCTAAAGTGTGAAACTGGTGCAACAGGACCAGGACTACGTGCAAGCTAAAAAAGACAGAGCCAAGGGCTACTTAGGAGACACGCAACCCTAGAAAAATAACCGGTGCGTCAAGGCGGCATTTCACGAAGCTGTTAGGCCGAATTGAAAGAATAAGGTTAAAGAATGTAGATGTTCTGATGGGTAAGTCGGTTCAGGAAGGCAAGAATGAAGTCCAGTCACCAACCAAAGTTAATACATAAGACTGTAAAGGTCAATACCGCAGAGGAAGTGGATTTGATGTTTGACGGTGAGATCCGATTAGTTAACCTATTTGGAATTTCTAAGGCTAAAGTGCAGGGTAAGTGCTGGTAAAACAGTATCAAGATTATATACAAGCTAAAAGTGCCATAGTCAAGACCGACTTCATCAATTGTATGCAAAGGAGCCACTCAACAACTGTTAGGTCTAATTAAAGGAATAATGCTAGAGAATGTACTCTCACCAGACACAAAAGCCCCAATTCATCTGGAAAGGCTGCAGTGGAATAAGTTCTATATTCATTTCAAGCAATGTAATCCAATCTAGTAAAGTATTTTGTTTCTAACAAGTGTATTAGGTTAAGTACCAAAATCTCCTATATTTTCTAATTTCTTCAATTTTTCCAGAAGCCTTTAACCCTTTTAGGATTAAACAATACTTGCCAGAGAAAACGCATTTTGTAACAAAAACATTGAAATTTCATTTAATTTGAACATTTTGTCAGAACAGTACAAAGAAAGATATATTCTATAGAACATAATGCAGATTATTTAAATGTAAAAAGAATTAACAATTATTGTTTCCAAGATATTAAATTAAGAAAAAAGGCAAATCCTTTGTTCCGTCTTTGCCTAAGTATGATTCAGACGTAATTACTAAATGTTTAAGATACATATCCTTATATGAGTTGCATATAATTATATATATGGAATACTTAATTACAATTTAGGTACGGTAAGCAATAACAGGTGATAACGATGAAACGTTTAAGTGGATATTTTCAGAAATAGCAAAAGTAGTAATCGAGTTTATAAGCGTTAAATCGGTTGGCAGGGTTGATGAAATTTTAATTTAATTCTTTCAATTTCAATTAATTCAGATACCGATTCCACAGTCCATTTGCGTTTAGTAGTCTTTTATTTTGGATAGCCTCAAAATTATCTGTTTAATCATTGCAGCACGCTTTTAAAATAGTTAGAAGTTAAAAAGGAAAGTCTGGTAATGCCAATGATATTTCCGTTAGAATGTTCATAATTTTTATAATTTAGAGGGAATTTTATTTATTTTAATGCGAGATGAAAAAGTTAAGTTGATTTTCAACGTTTCACAGATTTTGTGAGATATGTACAAAATTTAGTTTCTCTTAATAATAAAAGTTAAAAGTTTGAACCAAAAAAATATATTGGCTAGTAGAATGATATTTCTGTAAAACTAATTTGAAATAGTTACCGAATGCTGCCTGTTCTGATTTTCAACCTTGACGATATTTTAGAGAAAATAAGTTTTTTATAGTAGATAGTGCTTGGTCCCCAAAATCTTTCGCTTGAAAAGTACAAAATCTCGTCTTTCTGGGGTCTTTTAAATTAAACTAACGGTAAAGAAAACAGACTATATTAATAAAAGAGCACACTAAATAACACTTAATAACTAATAATAACAGTATTTATATCACAATTATAGAATACAATCCCGGGATGTAGGGATCTTGGCCGGGTTTTGATCCCGAAAATCCCGGGACTGTACTTGGCTAATCTCGAGATTTTCGGGATTGCCAGTTTGCATTCCGTAATCCGTTGCGCCTTGACAATGATCTTACCTAGATTACATTAAGGGCACTTATTACGTAAAGACAAAAAATCAACCTTAGTACGCCGTACGATAAAAGAACTACACAGGTATAGCCCAAATAATATGTAATTTAAAAGGGACTCCCCCGCCCGGCATACTTCAATACAATACTGTTAAAGTAATTCCCCAACGGGCCAACAAGGATTATAGATCTCAATCATCCAATCCGTTTAGAAGACGCTGATTTTGACTTGGTAAATAAAATTGTTGATGTGCTGACCCCAATTAAATTAACAGTAGAAGCAATCTGTCGACGAGATGCTAATTTATGCGCAGCTGATGCCGCTTTGAAATTTCTTATAAAACAGTTATCTAGCAAAAACTCAGCACTCGCCAATAAATTGAAAACATCCTTAGTGGAAAGTATAAAGCAACGATGATTTAACTGGTGTGTGGAATTATTTACAAAATCCACGAACAGATTATGAAAATCAGTTATTATCGGATTTGGAATGACTTAACTTATTTCCAGTTTCTACACAGGCTTTAGTGAGGGAGCAAATAAAGAGTATTGTTAAAAGACTAAATAGTCGAGATGACACGGAAGAGGAAGAAAGGTTAGGATCATAAACAGATGATGAGCCAAGGCAACAAACCTCCGAACCCCAATTGACACTAAAGGAAAAGTTACAGCTGGAAATTAATAAGAGCATGGAGCCCCAGATCCTGAAGTACAAAATGAATCGGGGTTGGTAAATAGTATTAGACGCGAAATGAGCCTGTTCGAAAATGGAGGAGTTCGTAGATATCACTTAGAATTAGCATATAAATATCTATTGTCTATTTCTCCAACCAGTGTAGAACCTGAGCGAGCGTTTTCAGCTGCTGTTTATGTTGGCAATAAACTACGAAGCAGGCTTGGAAGTCAAACATTTTGATATTTCTGCGATTGTATTTTCGAAATTCTAATAGTTTTTTGTATTGTCTTTTTTGTTCCTTATTTTAGTATTTTGTGTATTGTGTTGTGTAACAATATTAATATATAATTTTTAAGAAATTACTTAAGTTTTTATTTCATCTGAGCCCAATTAGAAACCACATAGTCTAATCCCGTGATTACGCATCAAAAATCCCGTAATCCCGAGATTGAAAAACATGCTCGGGATTGCATTCTCTAATCACAATACAACCCGACGACGATTACTCGTTGTATGCTTCGTCTCCTGCCATTTCGGTTCTTATATAATGTATAGCTTATTCAAGGGCCTTCTAGAAGCTCTTTACTAGGAGGCCCGGGAGACTTGATGACGTATTCGGCGCGTGTACCGCTCGCCTAACGTATCGTCGGATGACTCACATAACAAATAGTATTCATCCTACACTTGAAATATTTTCGTCTTGGGATATGTTTGAAATTTAGTATTTTTCTAAGTAATGCAAAAGGTTAAGGTTGGACCAGAAGACGCAATGGTGATCAATAGAGTCCAGATTATATGCAAAATATGTTTTTTTAATTGCCCTATTTCATTCAAAAGACATTAAATAAACCCAGAAAACTCGTTATTTTGTTGTTAAAAGGTATATCAACAAATTTATGAGATTTCTGGGTTTATTTAATGCTTTTTGAATTAAATAAGGCAATTAAAAAAGCATATTTTGCATATAATTCGGACTCCAGTGATCAATATTAAATTTTATGTAAAAAAATTTTTAAACATTTTCTATACATTCTATATATTCGCTATAGTTCGATTCAGGCTGATAAAAGTGATATTTGAAAGTACTTCTGAGGTAATATTAGGTAGTCGATATGTAGTAAAAAAGGACGACACACTGTCTAGACTGCGTTACTTTGTCTTACGTAAACTGAATGTAAACTAGTTATCATAATACGACAGCACACAATCAAAATATTAAATTTTATCATCTTTTTTTAGTAAATGAAATTAGTAGTGTGTTAGGCGCATTCTCTTACAATATGATTGTAAAAATAATACACCTTCCGTTTAAAGAAATGCATGCTGATTTCGGCGTCATGGAGATTGCTATAAAATCCATAATATGCCTTTCTTAGAACGTTATAACTTTATATGATCGGACTTTCAAATTACTTTTAAGTTTTGTCGTAACTTGAAGTCATCACTTTAAGTGTGCCACTCGGTACAAACATAATAAGAACTAGCTTTCAAACCAAATATCCTAATTTTTTTGTAATTGTATTTATAACCCAATTCCCATATTCATGACATGATCGACACTGTATATACATATATTATCTTATTTAAAATCGAAAAGAAAATAGTTTTGTAATGAATGCAAAGAGAAATGATATATGCATTCATCTAGGTAATAGAAAATCACGCCCACGCAATGACAAATCAAAATCAATATGCAAAAAAGCAATGCCTATATAAATATGCACGCTTCATGTTGTAAATCACGTGCACCGATAATAAAAAATATTTATCAACACTATATCACTATGCATTTAGAAACGTAAAGAGGTCCTTTGAAGATGACTTCCATGGTTATTTATACTCAGCAAATGTGAAAGCTACAAACAGTACTTCTAAGTCGTTAAGGTGACTACAAATGTAACCATAATAAAAAAAAAATAAGGCAGAAATTACATTTGCATGTACATTCTTCAATCTTAAGGAACATTTAATTTTTTGTTTAACAATAACAAATGGAAATATGGTCATAATACGAGCTGTAAATTTTGTTTAAAAATGTGGAAGAGCTTGATTTAAATACGCCAACAAACAATATTTCTTATAGGACAAGATTGAAATAAGATTTTTGAATAATTGCATTTAAATTGATGTTCACGAAATGTACTTAATATATACGTAAACCTCTTGAAAAGACTATTTAGGTTTGTTATAGTCTCGTCAAAAATGAAAGGTTAATTATATAAATATCTCGAATTTCGACTCAAAATCTACCTGGGGTTTTTTTATGTGTCGACGGTTTTTCGCGAATATCTTGAGAACTATAAAAGAGCCGCGGTTGTATTTATCGTAATCAGTAGATCAAAATCCATTTAGTGAAGACATCGAAACCTCGAAAATCCATATTTTCAAATTCCATCGACCGAGGTTAAAAAAAAAAATTGGGAGATTTTCAAAATGTCATAACTTTTCAATTTTTTGTCTGATCGCCGTGAACATTACGACGAATTGAAGTACTTGTCGAAAGGATTAAAACGAGCCCAGGTGCGTCCCTACCGTTCGAACTGGTTGGCCGTTACGGCACCGATAACTTTAGCAAAATATCAGTATTTTTCAGGAAAAATTTCGGTTCTTCCGACGGAACTTGAAACTTAGCTTCGCAGAGGTTTCCAGTATTGCCAATCGATTTTGTTTACAATGTTAAAGAACGACCTTGGTTTGAATATGTATAGCACCGACTGGTGTAAGTTGAACTAAGTTCATTTAATCTAGAAAGCTGTAAATTTCGATAGATTTTAATCTTCTTTTAAAAATTATCTATAAATTTATTTTATTATTGATACGAGTAAAGTAAGCAATATAAACTTCCTCTGCTGATAAGAAAAGTATATTTGTTGTTCTAATGCAAAGACGTGAAGGTTGGTTATCTGTTTTTTCGTAATATCTTCTTTTATAATCAAATAATTTGATATAAGATGACGCATTGTATTTATGTTTATAACATATTCTTGCTAAACACAAAGGAGGTGTATTTGTTTAGAATTCAGCTTCTACTACCGAAACTAAGAAAGATTTAACGAAGATTAAAAAGTAACCTTTGGAAATTGAATTTGTGAACAACAAAAATGTTTTAGAAATAATTTATTCTTTACTAATTACTATGTGAATAGATTTCTATTCTAAATGTTTTTATTTGTCAATATATATCAACCTCCAATTTTTATAGTTCTTCTGCGTTAAGTTAATCATTACCTTGGAATTTTTGTTTTATGAATATGAGTATTTATTTTGAGTTATAGGAATATAGTAAGTTATTCCACGGGAATGAATATTTTGGCTTTTTAATTAATGTTATATAATTCCCAAGCTATGTTACTTGTTAATGTATAATTAGATTTTATAAATGAAACACAAAATGTTTGAGCAGAGACAAAGTTTAATAAATATAAAATTACAACAAAAAATATGGCAATTTAACAAACTTTAAATAATTATAGAATTTGTAGCTTCATTAAGAGATTATGTATATCTCGAGATTTATAAATACAAATTAACATTTATGCATATATGTTATCTAATTCATAATTACTCTATTTTCTATACACATATGTACGTGTATAGTGATTCGGAATTATAAGAAACTAACTTTTAATGTGTTTACAACTGTTGTTGTACCCCCTGTAGCGATTAGAGAATTATCGTCACAGGGGGTACAACAACAGTTCTAACCCATTAAAAGTTAGTTTCTTATAATTCTGAATGCACTATAATTATATGTCTTAAATTATAATAAAGTATGTTCTTTCAAATGAAATATCTCGAATACAACGACTATATAAATTTTATTAATCGAATTAATACAAGAATTCTTAAATTTCTATTGATATTAAATAAATAACTTTTTAATTAATTTATCGAAAATAACATGTTATATGATGAGTTCTTTTTTAAGGTTAACCTCTAATTCTTAAAATGGTCTTTTAGGTTTACTATTGATATTTTGAATTACTATACCTTCAGTATGTATTTAATTGAGTATTATTTAAATTAATGTTGTCCAGTATTCTTTGAATTGGATATATAGATAACAAATTCAGGTATCTGTACTTGTATAAGTTTTGTAATTTTTTATAAAGGCTACATTTTGTTCAAATAAAATAAACTCTTTATCGTTTTTTAGCGATTTAATTGAATAATTTTAGCAAAATCCAAACGCGTCTCTATTTTTTCAACCCAGGCTATCTTTCAATTGTCTATTTTTCAAAGCCTTATATGAGGCCATTACTTGCAAAACTCGCTATTCGACAAAATGTCCGAAACTGTTTTTTTTGTTGAGTATTGTTCAAATTTTACAGAGGAATCGAATGATAAAATCAGAAGTTACCAAAACTCTTTCTGTAGCATGCAAATACTGTCCAAATATCAGTTATTTGCAGAACTTGGTCTTTGCTTTGACGTTTGATTTGCAAAACTGGTTGTTTGCTTTCCAACAAATAAAATTTGCCTGTCGAACCACGTGATGAACACGTTATCCTACTTACAGTTGTTTATAAGAAACGGATTTCCGTAGTTTGCATTTAGTCTGATTCCAGTATTTGTATTATGGAGTTCGTAGGTGACAATAGTTTGTTGATTGCGGAAAAGGACGCAAAAAGGTTCCGCAGCCAGAACAATAAAAAAGGTATGTTGATAAGATTGCTAGGTAAGTACATTATCTTGATCATGATTCTATGATTTTAAAATTGTGCTGCAATCGTTTGATTTCTTATGAAGTTTCATTTGTTTTTTGCGGTTTTTTAAACACTGGTTAAGGGTAGTACACACAAAATGTCTAATCCGGAGTTTTGTTGTTACAGATATAAACCCAAAGGACTGCCGGCCTTTCCAACTTGTGGTCATAGTGGACGACCCGGATTGCCGTATGATTGTACCACACTTACAATGAAACAAATTAAAGATTTTCATGCCTACTTTTATCAGTCAAAAGATAAAATTCAACAAGACCTTCTCATTTTGGCTTGTTGCAAAGGACAAAAACCGAACAGAGGGAAATGTAATCATGCTGCAGTATCGATAAAATACCACGTACGTTTGAGTGAGGGCCATTTAATTAGAGTATGTGGTAAAACGTTTGTAGGCATCACGAAAGTAAGTAAGGACCGTATACAAAGGGTAGTAAGAAATTTTGTTGTCAGAGGGGAGCTACCAAAAGAACGTAGAGGTGGCAACAGAGTGGGTCCAAAGAATGATGAGAAAAGGAACTGCATCAAAAAATTTATAGAATCCCTTACGTGTGCAGAGTCTCATTACTGTAGAAGCAAGACAAGCGTGAGGGTGTATTTGCCATGTGACTTGAATTTTAAGAAACTTTTTGACCATTATCTTCAAAGAGTGCCTCAGCCTATGCATGTGAAACTTTCTTATTTTAGAAAGTATGTGAATGCTAACTACAACATTGCGTTTGGAACTCCGATGACTGATTGTTGCTCCACTTGCTTGAGAACAAAGGAGCAGTTAAAAGTAGCAACTTCTGTAGATATTCGGCAAAAGTTAATCACGGAGCATCGTGTTCATATTGCAAAAGCAAAGAGTTTTTTCAGACTACTTAAAAATACTAAGCCTAACACAGCCTACTTTTCTTTTGACTGCCAAAAAAACTTGGCCTTTACCTAGACTGCCTGATCAAGCGGTTTATTTCAGCCAGCAAATAAATTATTATAATTTTACAATTGTCGCTGGAACTTCCAAAGCTAAACTAAGCCCAAGAAATGTATTTTCTTACTTGTGGACGGAAATCGACTCCCGAAAAGATTCTAATACAATAGCATCGGCTGTGCAACATGCTCTAAAAAATTTTGATTTTGATCCCGACATAGAAACAGTACGTTTGTTCGCTGATGGTTGCAGCGGACAAAACAAGAATACGAATACGATGGCAATGCTTGCTTACTGGCTTCTAGAAGAATCTCCGAAACATATTAAACAAATTCACTTGATTTTTCCGATCGTCGGTCATTCCTTTATTCCGCCTGATCGCATCTTCGGCCTTATAGAAAAAGACATAAGAAAAAAACCTGTTATCGTGGAACTTAGGAGCTACGATGATATAATCAGGAAGCATTCTACTATTCGAAAAATCGGTATCGATTGGGATGTGTATGATTGGAAAACAACGACCAAGCGAGTCATTAAGCTCCCTGGCTCATGGCACTTTCAATTTAATAAGGCAAAGCGGTTTATTTTTTACAAAAAAGACAAACATGTTATAGTTCAAGGTGAACCCAATTACTCCTTTGACGTAGGAAACCCCAAAAGCATTTGTAAAAAAAAATTTTCTCTTTCTTCAATGGCTCCTGAGAAAATACCTCTGGGAACAACACCCAAAGGGGGATAAAGGAACGATTAATAGTCTCCTTTCCAAACATTATGGAGATAACTGGAAAAGCCTTCCTGAATTACGTTTCTATAACGAACACTTGCAGAAAGATTCTGCTGTACCGGAAGAAACCGCTGATGGATTAGAAAATACCTAGACTGACTACTGTCTCGTTTCAGTTTGGAAGTCTTTTGAGTTTATTTCGTTTTGTTATTAGTTCTATATTTATTTCCTTTAAAATATCATTAATGGAACCTGTATGTTGCCATAAATAAATTCTTTGAGTTTGGTATTTACCTAAATTGTTTTTTTATACTACTTTATATTTTAATTTTTTTAAACAAAGCTGTAAATATTTTAGGCTGCAAAGTTCTCAATTCCACTCCTAAAAATTTTAAGCCAAATTCATAAATCACTTTATTTTGCGAAACAGCACTACTAAGCTGTCAAACGTTTTTTTTTTTGATTTCTCAAAAAATGCTTTCGAGCAAATGGCGAGTTTTGCAAATAATGGCCTCATATAATAGGAATATATAAGTCTTTCACTACAATATATAATCATTTTCTTAAAATGTTGGCATTTTCGGAAATATAAACTGTAATTAAGCATATACGTAGTATAATAATAATAATTAATAATTTAGTATAAGTAACATCTTTCGTAGGTCTGGAGATTGTTCAGTAGTTTATCCTTTCCAGGTAATAAATGTTCTAGTACTTAATAAATAATAATAAACTTCTTATTTAAGTATGCTGGAAGGATTTGAATATACTCATTATTTAACATGCAACCGTGTCTGTTGTCATTGAATGTAAATATTTATAATTAAGCGATGATCAAGCGATGACATTTATTACTTCAACAATTAAAAATTTAAATAGTACATTAAAAGCTAAGACATGACTTTTCCATTCCCAGTTAACAAAAAGTGAAAATTTATTGAATTACTCTTTACTTTGATATTTAGTTGCGTAAGATTTTCATGTAAGATTTATTCCACAAATTTTTATTTTTGGCTCCAGTTTTTGTTGACGATGAGCAGAATTTAATGGGAGAATTTTACCGAATATTAATATTACGTACTAGCATATCTACTAACACAGTAAATAATAGCTTATGGAATGAATTTATCGAAAGTGATGATAAGGGAGTAGGTAAAAAAAATGGTAAAGTTTATTTTGTTGAAGATCGACGGAATATCAAAAATAAGGATACTAAACAAAGGTATTTCAAATTAGAGTAATTTCAAATCTTTAAACGATGTAGTATATTATCTAAAAGAAGTAATGGGTACGTCAGCTAGTTCAGACGTAAAGATCCATTATGAATGGATGAATGATCCAGTATGAAATGGAACCGAAATCGTAACACACCTATCGTGTTACAATCCTATGGTTCTTTAAGTCCTGGGAAAAAAATATAAAACTAAATTGTCATCCTCAGTAGGAAAAAATAATGCTGTTGAATATGGGGCACAATTAAGCTAACATATAAAAATCGTGAAACACTTTACAAGCCGTCCACGTTTATCTCAATTTAAAAAAACCTAAATGTCGTCTTTTATTCTAGGAAGTCATACAAGTAGGTATGTATATGGAAATGGACCCTTATCTGCGCTGTAAACGTAGTTTTTTGTTTTTAATATAAATACATACTTTCATAAATGTCCAATTCCCTTCGATTGCTTATATTTTTAATTAGTTTTGAACAATCTGCCGTTATATTATGATTAGTTTCTAACGCATGACGAGCAACACTCGATTTATCTGATCTATAGAATTTACTGTGCGATATATATTCTTTATAACGGGATATTATGGAGCGTTCTGTTTGAGCAATATATTTCAATTTACAATCGTAGCATTTATATTTATACCTATCGGATTTCTTATTCACATCTCTTATCCTTAGCGTTTTCTAGATGTTTTCGGACCGAAAAGCAACTTTGGTGACCCTGTTCTTTAACAACGCTATTTAAATTTTTCGTAATTTGATGATACGGTAAACACGACTTTTTGTCACGAGTTTAATGACGTAATACAAATGGAATTTGAACGAAATTTAAATCTTTTTAGTATTTTTCTTTTGTTAACAGAAAGTTTGGCGACCGGTTGATTAGAAAATTGAACGTAGCCGTCTTTTGTTGGAAAATGTGGTTTGAACTCAAGGTGATAAATCCTATTGACGACATTGGCTTCTTTCCGAAAAAATGTCGATTTCTATTTCATGCTTATTCTAATTACTAGTGTATCTAAGAATGGCATCCTATCATCGGTTTCATTGTTCACCGTGAATTTAATAGTCGGAAATCTAAAATATACTGTTTTACGAACATGTCCAATTCACAGTTACGTATATTAAAAATCGCAAAAATATGTAGGAACCTAATCCAAATTCTTGGGGAATATGTAGCGTTATTTTTAAATTCATCTCCAATGCCTCCAACTAATAGTAAAATACGGTGGCAGATCTGTTAGCTTGAGAATGCAGTTTGGCATCTGAACTGCACAAATTTACAAAGATTAACGGGGGGGGGCATTATCGTAATTTTATAGGACAATATACCATTTTCTGGATATTATTTAATCGAACATCTTTTCACATGAGTACTGCAATAACGCACAGAAAAAAAATCACTCCCGTATTAAATGGACATAATTATAGCCACATTTAAATCACTATTGCAAACTTCATCTAAATCATATTATATCTGATATCATTTTAAAGTATTTTTCACAAGTAATATTTTTTAATAATATTAGTTTCATTAATATCGGAACCCTTTGGCTCGTGTCTTTAATTCTTAAACATCGCTAGTTTGCAATATCATTGGTGTATTCCAAACCTAAATCATAAAACGACTCTTTTTCAACCACGAGTTTTCTCTTACATAAAACTTTCGCCTCTTGGTGGCAGATCTGTTAGCTTGAGAATGTAGTTGGCATCTGAACTGCAGAAATTTACAAAAATTAGGTTCAAATTAACAGGAGAATACTATCGTAATATTATAAGACAAGATGCTATTTTCTGGATATTATTTAATAGAATATCTTTCCATATAATGAGTACTTGCAATAACTCACAGACAAAAAGGCAACTTAAGAAATTATGGTGTAGCCACATTAAAATTTTAATTTGAAAATTATTGATGATGTTTGAGGATATGCACAAGGGTGATTCAAAAAGTAAAGCAAGAAGAGTGAGTTCTGTATTCCTCCTTTCGTTCAAATTTTCTATCAGCTCACAGATAAACCTATAGTTTTATTACAGATCAATTAGGTGGAGCATATATTGAGCCAGATCCTCCCAATATTATGATCAAGTAATGTAGTTAGGTTTTTGCATCTCAAGGGTTTTAATGTCACGGAAATGGGCGTGAGTTTGGTGTAGTGACTTCGATAATGGCAGAATAGATGTTCAAGATGAATATCGATTTGGTTGGTCAAGCACCCCCACTACAGATGACAACGTGTGCAGAGATTTAGATTTTTCATCTACAAGTTCAAGAAATCGTAATGGTGTAGCGGATCTGCAGATTTTTTCTATGCTGATCAGATATATTGTTGCAGCAAATGCTTGGACAAGCATAGTGATTATGTTGAAAATTAATGTGTGCTTATGCTGAACTATTGTATATGCTTGTGGAATAAGGTTTGTTTTGAATCATCTTCGCATCTTGATAACAAAAAGAATGGACGCCAGCTAAAAAGCATCAATGGAAAAAAATTGGCAAATATTCCTAATGAATTTATAGTGTCAATCAATTAATAAAAATGAATTAATGTTATAAAGGAAGAACGAAGGGAAGAGGTAGGGAACATAAATTATCACTCTTCATTTGAAGTATAAAATTTGTTAAACATTTGCACAAATATTTACATTTTCATTAAAGAGAAAACCTATGAAAAAGTATTTTAATTTTACTAAAGAGAGATTTCTTGACCATAAATTTTACTTGTCTTAAGCATGTTCACACTTTCGTATTTTTCAACATTTTCATTAACACTATTAGGCGTTACCAATGCATTAAATTTATTATTCAAACATAATTCAATTTTTTAGGAGTAATTGTATTTGTTTGGAAGTAAGATACTTTAAAACGAATAGAAACCAGAATAATAAATTTAGAATTTCGAATTTTACAAATACAGTTCTCACATGTTTACAATAAATATGAAATTGCGCAGATTTCATGGTATCTACTCTTTATAATGCTTGATTTTTAATAGACTTCGGAAGTGAGATAAAATGTTCAATTTCTATGTAATTAATCGAGAAAATTCATTAAAATGTAAGTTCAATTTCGATATGAACAATTGCTTTTCTGGACAACGCCCATTACATAAATTTAATCTTGATATTACAGTTGCGGTATGATTAAAAATTAATATTGTATTTCATCAATAATCAAGACCAGGTTAACTAGAAAACCCCCTTTAACAATTATCGAACATGGGCTTATTATAGGAGAAACAAGAAAAGATTCGTGTATTGTGAGTTAATTCGCTTCTAGTTATCAAGATTATTGCTTATTGGCATGTAATTTTTCCATGGCCAATTATATGACGATTAAGTATATTTATTACTGAATAGAAATGGAATCTACAAAGCACGAAGTTATTTAATGAGGCAGTAGAAAGAGCGAGGGATACTAGAAGTAAAAAAAAATATATCAAGGTCTAATATGGTGTTTTATTATACGTCTTGAAATTTGAAATTATTTGAATATAAAAATAGATAAGTTTAATATAAATATATTTTTACCATTAAAATATTTTCTATTAACTCTTCAAAATAAAACTGCAATAATAGACGATAAATTATAATCATTCAAAAGAATTTCTGAAATGCACAGAATACATCTTAAGTTATGGACCATGTGTACTAGGTACTACGTATTTGAAAATTCCCGTATTTCAGAACCGGTGGAATTTACACATATGAAAGGTTATTTACCTAAACAGATTTAATATCTGAAGAAGTACTTTATTTTAGGGATATCTTATGCAATTGTGAATTTTAGCGGTGGACAAAAATAAGAATGAACATGTAGCATATGATGATGCTTTTCATTCTTGTCTGTTCAGTTATGTAGAACATATTTGTTGGTATTTTAAAAAGATCGATATAAAATCGTAAACATATCGAGGGAGTTCTCCAAGCACCAATTACCAGTTTTATTTTCAGTCTGATCCAAGCGGTACAATGTTAAATGGGAAACGTTATTGTCTATAGATTTAAGATGGCACTAAGTACAGAAATTCTCGCTGGTAAATCAACTGTTTTGAGCAAAACCGTTTCTTTTAGTTTTACCATATGCATGAAACAGTCAACAGAAAAGTGAACTTCGTAGATAAAGTGAAAACGTGGTTGAACTTGATAAGTTGAAGATTTGTACCTATTTTAAGGTAACCAATATTTTTTATTTTACTTAATGCACAGCATATGTGAATAACGTTAAGAAATAAGTAATTAAACTTCTAGTTTCAAAAATTCTTTTATTGTAAATACACTACAATACTTTTTCGCCATACAATGGCTTCATCAGGATATGTGAATATTATTAAATAGTAAAGAAATAGTTATATACATGTATATAATATATAATTTTTTAGAATAATTCAATTATTCAACATGCCATGATGTTACGTGGCAAATTTTAAACAAGAAGGCTCTATACTTCATGAATTTTCAAAGGATACATTAATGCAGGTTTCAACAGTTGATTAATGCTACAGGAATATGTTCATTTAGAATAGACAATATTGATTTACTATTTGTAGCAAGCATTTTCAGGCAAAATATTTAACAAGAAAGAATAGACTAATATCAAAGGCCATACCAATACTTTATATACCAGGTAGGTAATCCTTTGTAGCATATTTAACTGATCTATTAATATATGCAATTATAACACTGTTTTGTGTAATTTAGAATCAGTTGACGTATCTGCTGCCTATAAACCAACGAATCTGATATTGGTCATGACATTAATAATAATGTTCCATCTACTTTTTATACTTATAACGAGAAGAATAAAAACTTACAAAAAATTCAAAATATAAATTAAGGTAGATCAGTTCTATTTTAGTTCGTGTCCATTAGAGTGGTCCAAAAAATTTTTGTTTTGTTTTTCAGATTGGCCACCCCGTAAATTTGTAACATGTATCCATGGCAATAACATTGTATAATTTCAGTTGGCTAGCTTTACCGGAAGAGGGTGCTCAATCGAGTGCTGTTTTTGAAATTTTTGAGAAAAATGCTTGATTTTTATTTTTAAATGCTTTTATTTAACTCTCCTTGTCTGTTTGTTTTTATGTTTGTACCGGATTCTTGTGATCGAATTTTCACTACCTTCCCGACTAGCTAGACAATGACAATGCATTATTCAATCATTTTTTACACGATTTGATTTTTTCTCGCGGTTAACCTAAAAGCATATTTTCAATTTTTTTTGGATATTCTTGTTTTATTACAGGTCAGACTCAGTGAATCAGAGCAATAAAATGAGTTCATCAACTCGAAAAAAAGACGATATTTTTCTACTTGGATGTCGGGATGTTGAGTCATTGGTAAGGATTAACCAACTTCCAACTCTTCGGCAAGTTCTACTTTGTTATCACCACACATTAAATGAATCAAGGAATGTGAAAGATTCTGGGCATATGCTTATTCAAGAAGTCATAGAAGTGTGGAGCAAATCTGGTATTCCAACCAGGCAACCAAATCACTGCGTTGAAAAACTTATAAAAATTCATAAGAACTGGCCGCTTTTAAAGAAAAATAAAACAAGAAATTCGCAAGCACAGAAAAATAGAGAGCATTTGTTTACAGAAGAGCTAGACAAACTTTTAGATATCGCCCATGCAAACGCTATGAATTCAATCAAAATTGCAGAAGACAGAAAGTTTCTCATGGATCAAAGAAGTGAGCGTAAGATGATCATGGCATCGATTGACAAGAAGCTAGAAAAGACCAAAGAACGTTCTCTCAAACGAAAACAAAGAGCTGAAGAATTAAGAAAAAATGCCGCTAAACATAATGCTTCAATTTCAGTAGTGTCAAGTCAAGAAATAGAACTTGATTTAAGCTGCAGTAGCACTTCGAGTGCAACTACCAATTTGAAGGATAAGCAAGAAGATGATTTTGTGGTTACTTTACCAAAAAAGACACAGGTCGCTACAAGTAAAAGTGTCGTTGTGCCATCGACTAGTGGTATATTTACACAACATGTTACCAGCGCTCTGAATCGTAACAAAATAACCGACAGAGAAGCAGTGCGACTGATTATTCCATTGTCTGCGTGGCACTCTCCTCGAAGCAAAGATGGACCGTGATCTTTTATGGCTTGCTTGTCGTCATCACGTGTTTGAAATAATGCTTTCAAAAATATTTACACTGTGCTTTGGGCCATCAAACTCTCCTAAGATTCCATTATTCAAAAGATTCAGCGATGTTTGGGATACATTACCAAAAGATCACTACGATTGTCTTGACTTCAATACTAGCGCGAAACAGTTTGCCGAAAATACTCTTGAGAGTCTTACGACTGATATAGCTAGAAAAAAACAAGTTCGTGGTGATTACAACGAGCTAATAGAGCTCACAATGATTGTTCTGAACAAACCACCTACAAGGATTAGTTGGCGTACTCCGGGACCAATACATCATGCTCGATGGATGGCAAAACTGTTGTATGCTATGAAGATTTTTCTCTTTTCGAAATAATTCTCAAGCATTTAAGCTAACCAAAAGAGAAGAAAAACAAATTGTTCGATTTGTTAGTTTCGGTGCACTCATATATACGAAGATTTGGATCGAAGCGCCTTTGGCAGCTGATACAGCGATTAATGACCAACTTTGAAAGAGATTAAAATTATACGAAGTAATTGATCCCGAAATCAGTGCAGCAGCAAGGGTTGTCTTGAAGCGTCACTTGTGGTACTTATCTGATGAGCTAGTTGCCTTTGCCTTGTTTTCTGACAAGCTGTCTTATGACGAGAAAATGGCCATTGTTCAAAGAATGGATGTTGACGGCGGTTCTCGTTTAGTAAGAGGTGACTCTGCCAAATTATCCACGGAAGCCACATTAGAAGCCTTTGCATCGCAAAGAACGCTGAAAACGCTCTCAGTTCTAGAAATCATAGACTCTTTCTTGCAATTACCTCCTGAGGCTTGGGATGACAATGTTGATTACCTTCAAGGCAAAAGTTGCATAAGAAATTTGCGTGTGGTTAACGACACTGCGGAGAGGGGTGTAAAACTATTTGTTACAATACGATACTCACTAACAATGAGGAGGAAAAACAATTTTTACTTCATGTCGTTGAACAGAACAGAAAGACCATTTCTACTGAAACTTCCAAAACGATGCCAACAAACTTAGTTTTAAGTTGAAAAAAAAATTTAATTAATATTATTTTGTGTTTTAATACTATATCTGAATAAAAAAAATTATTTTTGATACATTGTTTACATTTTTTACTTAATATTCTGACTAGTTCTTTCTCAGGATTTTTTCATAAAATTCAAATATTTTAAGGTCGATGAGCACTCCCTTGCATATAAGATAAGTTGCTGAAATTTTGAAGACATGATATGAATGGTAGTTGTAACAAAACTAGGGGGTGGCATAACTTCTTCTTGGAAGTTTTTTTTTTCTATGTAAGCATGGACCACCCTAGTGTCCATGGATTCGAGATGGGGCTAAACGCTGTCACAATTATTTGTCATTTATTTTATGCGATCTTCTTGGGGAGTTGTCTATGATTCTGATGGTCACGGAAATAACTATAAGATTAAGCCGTGAAGATGTAAATATACTTAATACTTAATATTAATATAAAATATAAAAGATAAGAATCATTCTTGCTTTAAATGTATACAAATGTGCATTCATTCAAATAAATCTTTGAGATAAAAAGGGTCGGAAACCCGGCTATAATGGATTCGAGAGAAGACGAAAAATATTTTATAAGAACGCTTGGAAACAAATACAAAATTCCATTACTAGTAGGACGTTTTTAAAATATTATATAATTTAAGACTTAAGTGCTAAAAATAGAGGCAGGGACTAGGAAAATAACAAATAAAACAGATCGCTGCACAGTAAGATTGGTAAAACGAGACCCTTTTAAATCCTTCCTAAACATTTTAAAATCCAAGCAGTGAAACGATAATAATGCGGGTCACTTTGCTTCAATATCCGAGTAAGTTGGATAATCAGGTTTTTATGCAGCCTAGTGCAACTAATGTTTAGTTGCCGAGATCTGCATCAAACGAAGATAAGGATAATTTATGTTATCAATTAGCATGCCAATCTCATGAATTTTTTTCACAAATTTGCCTAAAGCAACCACGATTGATGCATTATTTCGATCGAAAATGATTTAGCAAAATTTACATTTTTTCGGCATCACAACACTCACTTTAGAAATTAGTTTTCAGTATTTTCCAACGTTGGTCAAGCATTAAGTCGGTTAGAGGTTCGGAATTAAAAATCTGTCAATATTTTGAGTGTTACAATGTCAAAATAATACACAATTTCAAAAGAAGCCCACCTTTATTTGCAAATTTTGGTAATATCTAAATAATTCCTGTTTCAGGAAATTAAATTGCAACTCCTCTTTCAATTATTTTTCTCTTAGCTTTTCTAGCCAATATACACACAACATCTCAAGTCTTGGACCCCCTTCTATATAAAAGAAATGAATGGCGTATTGTTTCAAGAGTTTCAAGAGCACCAGGTCTTCAAGAGTGACTAAATTTGCCCCGTAAAGTTGCTCCTTACGAAGAGGGTACAGTCATGTTTTGGAGTGATATTATGTTTAACCGCCATACCGCGCTAATTTCCATACAACAGAACGTGACAAACGCAATTTATATTGAAAAACGTTATTATGCCCATTATCTATCCATTACGCAATAAACTGAGTGAAAATTTCATCTTTATGGATGATAATGCCAAACCACATCGTGCAATAAGGGTTCGGGAGGCACTTGAAGAAGGACATATCACCAGATTGGATTGGCCAGCACAATCCCCCGATATGACCCCAATAGAACATATGTGGGATTTTGTTGTTAGAGGCAATCGGATTAACCCACCCCACACCGCGGAAGAATTAACCATAGCGGCTATAGAGGAATGAGACAATATTCCGCAAGAAATAATAAATTCATTATTTCAATGGATAGGCGTGTCAATGCGTTAGTAAGAAGCAGAGGAGGGCATACTGAGTACTGAATATGATTTGTTTGACTCATTCCTTTGCTTCTATATTTTTTCTTGTTTATTAAATTTTTTAAATTTTTTCTTTTTGCTGCTTCTGTTAGTGCCTATGTTACGTCAACAATTATCATTATCAAATTTTTCATCTTAAAAAAACATGTTTTCAATATAATATTTATTGTTCTTAATAACCACACTATTATCATAATCTTTGGGGGTCCAACACTTTTGATGTTGAGTGTATATCGTCATAAGAATTTAAGAAAAAGATTAATTCCGGAAAATACTTCACTGTATAAATATCTTTTCATTGCAATCTCTAAAATAATTACTGAAATTAAATCCAAGCTATATGTGTTGCTTACTAACAATTCGTTTAATATAAAATATGCAAGAATGTTATTGGACAGAGGCAGTAATACTCATGTTCATTTTAGAAGTATCAACTTATATGTATGCCGATGCTAATTTCTGTATTTGTGCCAAATATTACAAGCGTAACTTGTTTATTACAGATTTTTTGTTAAAATTAATTTGAAAAGTTTAGTGTTCTTTCAATGCCTTCTTAAATAGAAAGGTTAAAAATGATGTAATCATAATTTTGATAAGTGTTTCATATTGGATGGTTTCGACCTTTACTTAATGTAAATTCATTTTAAGTGTGCCAACTAAAAAAACAATAATAAATAAAAACTGAAGAAGTCACTGTGTGCTGACAGAATTGCCTAAAATAAATATTTAAATATGGATATTATTGTGTTTTAATTAAAATAAGTATTTAGTATATTAAGGAAAGAAATGACACATTTAAATCTGATTACAATGCCACAAACATTGCTTGATCACGTATTAAGGAAAAACTAACGATAAAATCTATTCGTTCGATTTTGTACCGATGTATCTACTTCGTATTCTAGGTCATTTTCTTTTCAAGAAAAAAATGTACCCATTTTTTTTAATGCTAAGCATACACTAGCTTGATTGTTTATATAAGATTTTCCTTTAAAAAAAATCCTAAATCAGTTATAGCTACCAACCTATAAATACGTGTTTGTTAATTGAATTCTGACGTTTTTCTGACGCAACGCTGTTTATTGGATTTATACATTTTATTCGCGTTGTAACGATTGCAATACAACACACGCACAGACAGAGGCATATACACGAATAATGTCAGCGAGGCAGTCTTCGGGCATCGAGATGAATTTTAGTGTGCAATTTGAATAGGTAAAGATTTAAAAAAAGTAGCAAAGCTTAACCATTCTTCGAAGTGAAAGAATGTTTTTGCAATATCTTGCTTGAATTTAATTAATACCGTGATAATTTTTTACGTAATTCTATGTTTCGCAATTGTTTGGTTCGGTTATATCTTATATATGCATGTGCCGACTGTGGTACACCGTTATATGGAAGAAAGACAGCTTGCGTTTATACCATGTATATTATTGGGTGCGTATAGAGTATTTAGATAATATACATTAACGACATAAACGCTTACCTGTTTTGTATACGATCAGGGCCAGGATAGTATCCAAAGAAATTTGGACATTTACATCAAGTCTTAAATATTATTTACACTTAAAATAAATTAAATAAAAGGTCATATCAATAATAACAATTATTATTATTCACTCTTTAGCGTCCTTCAAAAGCTTAACGCCAATTATAGGGGGCATTGGCAGGGTTATTATTACACCTGTATCTGTGGAGTGACTCAAGATATTTGGCTGTCGGCATTCACCTTAAACGAGAAAGAAATATTCTTGGATAGCAAGCTCCGGATTCGATTATGGAAACACCCGTACTATAAGCCAGTGACTTACCACCATGCCATCGAGCGACATGACATTTTGCAGATAAATAGTATGTAGTAGTTATTGTAGTGGCATGCATATCTGGTAAGTATGAATGCGAGCATTATTAAGCATTTTGGTGTTAATTCATAATTGAATTTCGTGCTGATGTTTATTAATTAACTTTTCTCCACCTCCAGTTCTAAAACGGTATTATATATGCGAACTGCTAAGTACTTCCATAATGTGACTTTTTTAAGGTGACCTAAGCCTTATAGTAAGCACATTATATTATATTTATTTATTTACCCGACAGAATATTACAATTCAGAATATATATTAACAAATAAGAAAAAAGAAATCAAAGTATATATATATATATATATATATATATATAAAACAAGAAAAATGAATAGGTATTTTCACATAGGTATTCATACACAGGGTTACCACTGAATGGCGCCAAAGTTATGCGAATGTAAAGAATACGTATAAATGACTAACTGAAAATCAAAAAAGAAAATTCATCAAAAATTTCCGAATTTTTAGGGCCAAAATGTAGTTGAAGTCGGCCCATATCTTCGTTTATCCTATATTTATGAAAATACAGTTGATAATTCAAGTTCATCAACCTTTAAAAAGTCGATAAAATTCCTAGACTTATTTTCAGACAATAACATCTAACAAGTTCACTGTTCATAAGAATGTTTCTTTTTGCCAAGGATATATGCAATATAATCAGTCGCGTACATGGTCTTTTTATTGCTATGCTTTTTTTGCAGATATCAATAATAACCTTTACATCAAATATGTCGACAACCGCATTTGTAATTATAGTAAAATAGTTTGAACGTTAAATTTCTTTTAAAATAAAATTAAATTTATAATAAAACTAAAATCAAACAAAAAATATATAATAGAACAAAAACAAATCCCAGCGTTGTTTGTAGCGATAGATTCCCGTATTGCCGCCCGTAAATTAACTGCGACAGGACCGAACTCGATAAAGAAAAATCATTTTCACATTACTACGTGAACATTGAACCGACATTTTTTGTACGAAGGGGCGTCTTTCACCCCTTTTTAATTTGTCGCCATACAAAACTAAGGGTATATAATTAGTATTACAAATGTTTGCATCAATATTATGCTCACAAATATAAAAAGAAAAAACTACAGAGAAAATTGTGAAATAAATTTACGAAAAAATAAACCAAAGAAAAAAATTACAAATAGTAATATCCAGCAGGATAATTAATCCTAAAGTTTGTGTAGCTTGGTTAGATATATTGTTCATATGTTTGTTGAATAAATATTTCGTATTTAAGGTCCAGGTAATTAATTCAACAAGAATTATATTTATTTCCCCAAGCTGTTTGAGACTGTCTCTTAGAACGGTCGAGTCTTTTTGTAAAGGTCTATGTCTTACATCTATCAGGATTCCAAGGTAAATTGTTATTTGTGTTGGTGATTCGAAAGAACAGCTTTAAGTAATCAGCAAAGATTGTTAGACCTGAACTAATATAAAAGATTATTAATATATATAATGAAAACAAGAATCGAGTCTTACGAAGCTCTAGAATGGCAGTTTAAGATTTTTAAAAAATATCTGTTGTTAGAATCCACGTTAGCTATATATTTGGTATTCGTTTTATGTGGAAACTTGTTCATTGCGTGATCGGTAGCATTTCCTTACCTTCCAACAATAAGTTCCTTGTTGCTAGAATTAATTTTCTTTCTTTTCATTAATCACTTCTTTTGCTATTGTGTTATATTTTTGCGATATATACGAATAAATATATATTTAATTTAATATCCTATAAATGGTAAACTGCAACAATGCTACAGGGAAATTTTACTTTGCAAGCATTTTGAAAATGCAACGTGTAGAGTCGGTTAATACTGGAGTGAGTTTATACGATATGTTATTGTGGGAATGCATAGTACTGGAGTATTATTTTGAGAGAATGTACGGTGTTTTGGTCACAATCTTGGCACTGTCGACTGATTTGGAAAGAACAGCAGGTTTTCATCCTATTAAAGAGAATTAATAAAGGAGATTTAATTATTTTTACTGTTAAGTAGATACATTAGCTTCCGAAAATTGAAATCTATATCAAAAAGAATAAATTTACTTATTATATAATTACTAACAGTAAGCCAATAAAAATATTGCAAGTAAAGAACGTTTGTTGACAATGTCTTTTGGTTTTCACGAATTTATAAGTTTAAAAAAGAATTGTGAGAAAGTTTAAAATGTAAATTTTCGATTTCCTCAAAAAGGCTATGAAGAAAACTGTGAAAATGATGGAATAACAATATGCAAAGTGTGACAAACAGAAACAAGAAAAATCCCAACCATTCTTGTTTCTGTCTGTTTCAGATTTAAGTGACAGTCTTCACCAATTCAAATTTACAAAGTGCCATCAAAAAACATAATGAATAAATTAACAAATACAAAAAAAATGCTAAAAAGAATGTCGAGAAGCCTTGAGAAGTAATAAATCGGTAGCAGATCAAATATGTGCTTATTTTATACTATCAATTTTCTGCAAACAAAATATTTCTGCATTCTCTCAATCAATTTCAAACACGCATATGCTAAAAATAGAATAGAGGTAAGATTTATTATGTGCTGTTATAGTTATAAATGGGAAAATGTATTTTTTTTAGTTAGAACGGCAGGCACTCGTAACTGAGCGAATGGTATACAAAAAAGAATTTCAGACACACACATAGCAGGTGTTTTTTCATTTGTTTATAAATGTTGTAACATTACTGATAAAAAAAAAACATGAATGTAGTCCAAAAAAATCAATGGTAGTAATTTAAAAAAGGGAAAAATAAAGTAATTTAAGCGATGGGAAGTCATCTGAAAACAAATGAAGAAGTTGAAAAGAATGTCAAGAAAATAAAACGGTTATATGTTTCAACATCGCGACAAACGCAAAAGGACAGGAAGAATGGAAAAGGTGAAAACCACAAAATACAATAGAAAATTGTATTGTGTTTGAGCAACCTAAACATTCAAGATATCAGATTAGTTTGCTTTCGATGACTTTGATACGGTCCTGGATAAGCGAAACGCTATTTTATGTACTTTGAATTTAAGCACGCTTAGTTGCCGTTCGACATTCTCATTCCGTACATACGTCAGACAAAGACAGACAACAGCCGGAGTTTACTTTCAATTATACTGACCGATATTGGGCAAACGGCAGAACGTATGATTGTATTGCCTCCATTATGCTTTTTGTGATCGTAGAATTTTTGTTTAATAAAATTTAATCGATCATTGTCTTCGGTCGATTTACGTTGCTCGAAGCGATTTCGAATTAGAATGCGTCGATGTTTCTAATTGCGCTTTTAGGGCGATTATGTTTTTTAGAGTATCGGAAAGTTTTGGGTTATACGAAGCGTACACGGTGGTACTTATGTTGGCTCTCAGATACAATAAAGATAGGAGTACGTGATAAAGCGATAAGTATGCGCTTACAATTATTTAACCGTAGAACATGTTTATTTGTTTTGTATTGTTAATAATTGCGATTTGAAACAATATTAATAATAGCGAGGTTCCTCAAATTTTCAAATACTTTTCAAATCTAACTACATAATCCAAAAACATCAAGAATTTAAAATTAATCTTAATAACATAACAACATACACATTTCTTATATATTCATTAGTATATTTTTTATTTGTACCTCTTCAAGATCACGTGGTCATCAGCCATATTAAAAAATAATATTAAGATGAAATCGACAAGCTGAAAAAAGGTGTAAAACACGTTTTTCATTTTGGAGGCTATTGAAATGATTTTATACACAGAACTCAGCCATCGAGGAAAAAGGACTACCCACAGACAGAAAAAAGAATAGAACAAAGAACATATTTTAAACAAATACAGTAGAATTCGTTTATTATTGTGGCCAACCGTTTATGTTCACAATTTAGGAGAAAGTTTGGTTTTCATACGAACTTATACGGAATTATTTGCTTATAATAAGTTCGTTTACATTGACATGTTGGTTATATTGACGTGTTTTTACATGTTTTGATCCTGTTATATATAATGACGATACACGTAATAACTCATATACCAAGAAACGTACTCAATTGGTAAACCGTTAAATTTCTCCAGACGGGAAAAAACCATCTTCGGTGGCGCATGGTGTGCTTCCTATGTATGGTATACATACATATATATTTGTTTAGACTAGCAGTGACAAGTTATTAGTCTAATAGTGATTAGTGATTACATACATACATAGGTAGTTTAGTGATGACGCGAAAAAGTTCAAAGCCGAGTCTTGTAGTGGTGGAAAACTGTTAGAGGATAGAATAACCATAATGGTTGCGGCTAACATAAGTGGTATAATTAAAAAGAAACTTCTGATGATAGGAAAGTCGAAAAGACCGAGGTGTTTTAGCGGCGTTCGTTCGTTACCACTTGATTATGGAAGCAACTGTAAGGCATGGATGACATCAGATATTCTCAAGAAATGGATTCGAGATTGGGATCGCGACTTGATGAAGAAAAATAAAAAAAATATTATTGCTTGTTGCCAATTGCCCAGCTCATCTGAAAGTTACTGATTTAAAGGCCATATGGCTTGTCTTCTTTCCGCCCAACACATCAGTCTTACAACTTATGGATCAGGGAATTATACGGGCGCTCAAAAGCAATTTCAGGAAAAATTGTGTGTGCTTAGAACGATTAAAAGCTCGGACGATAGTCAAGACCTTTCTGCTGTAAAGGTAACAGTTTTCGATGCCATCCTTATGGTGTATGATGCCAAAAACAAAACTTCGCAAAGCACAATTTACAATTGTTTCAAACGCGCGAGATTTGTTGAAAACAGTGATGTTTCATTTTCTTAGGGTGTGACAGAGCTCGGCTTTAATAGTGAAGATGATATGCCACTGTCTGTGTGGGTAAAAAGTTTAAATTCACAGACGTGGGTTTCAACTGAAATGTGGTAAAATTACGTTGATGTTGATAGCGACGTCGTCACATTCCAAGAATACACAGAGGAGAACATTGTACAGAATATTTTACATGAACAATATCACAGTAAAGATGAATCACAGTTTATTCCAGGAACACTGACAATAAAAAAATTAAAATGCGATGTATTTTTTACACAATATTGTTCAAGACTCATATTATAATTTAAATAAAAAGTAAAAGCAGACAAAATTTACTGACTTCTTCCACGTTTAATAGTTTTGTTAACTGCGATATGTAGTTTTTTGTCCTAGTAAACGAAACATGTTATGTATGTATGTATAAATGGTTGTTTTTATTTTATTAACTTATCCGCTTTCTATGACATTCGCTTAGTATGACCTAATTATGATTTCCCATCAGTGTCATTATAAACGAATTCTACCGTACATACATCATCAAGCAAGATTGCGGTCAAGTGTGTTATTAATTTCGTTCACGCCCCTTCTATCTCTTTTGACTTCCAATCCATCACCCTTACATCTTCCTCCCACACCCTTTCTTTGATCTTCCTGTTCCTCGGCCCTATTCTTAATCCTTTCAGTAATTTTTTTCCTCATTATATGTCCTGCCTATGGTAACCTTTGTGCTTTAATGTATCTTATTATATTTGCTCCTCCAAGTTTATCTTCTATCTCTTTGTTTCGTTTGTCATCTTATTTCTCCACCTTCGTATACTGTTATATTTGGCTCTGATATTGCTCGCATTGTATTTCTTTCCATTATTTTTTTTTTGTATTTGTCATTCTTTCCATTGCTTAAGTTATAACTGGTCAAATCGAAGTTTTATATATTCTTTTCTTTGGTCTTCTTGGTTAGTATTTTGTTTACCATAACCTTGGTATCTCTTCGAATTTTTTTTCTTTCAATGTCTTTTCTCCAATTGATCCTCCAAGTAACTTTGTAACTCCAAGTAATTGACAGAGGTAACTTGTTCAAAATCTTATCTTTGTATTTTTAGATGGTTATGAGAGTTTATGCATTCTCTTTTCCAATTCCCAATATTTTGTATTTCCTTTGTTTGTTTCCATATCTAATTTTTTCACCTCTCTATCCAGACGTTAGCTCTGACTAGGTCTTCTCTTGTAGTTCGTATTATTGTAATATCGTTTACATATGCTATTATTTGTACCTGGTTGACTGACCATGATATAATTTTTTTTTTCTAATACATTCATAACATATTCGAAAATAGTTCTATAGATCTGGATTTAATATATTTTGAATCCAATGTTTTCCATTTTTTTAAATATTTTAGACTAGCAAATGTATATTTTCGAAATATTGTTGTGGCCAAATCTCGTTTTAGTAGGCAAAATAATTGCAAAAGTGGAAATATTTATAGAAAAAGTATTTAGAACTTTTTTAGAGATCTCATTTACAAATTGAATTTATCGACTTCTCAATAAATTGTAGTTATTACTGATTATTTAAAACTCGTTTTTCTCAAAACTTTACTTTTGCTGAACTCATTTTGTTGGAGATATGTAAATATTTTATTTTTGAGGTAGGTTGTTATAATTACTCATTATTAACATATTGGCTGACTTCATGTTAAAAAGCCCGTACTAAATAATTAGTAAGACTTCCACAAGAGCTTAACATGCTTTAATATCAGTTTCCTGAATAAAAAAGAAATATAAACAAAAATTTTTGTTCCGGTAATTTATGGTAGCGATTTCTTGCTAATGACAGAGAAGCATATTGCAAGCAGTAATTGCAAAAATTTTAAAAAGGATAAGAGTTACAGGACGAGATAAATCAGGAAATCAAATTCAAGAAAGACAATAAAAATCCAATTAAAGAAATATGGGAAATATTTCTAGGCAGGAAATGACAAATGAAGATCTAGAATTGTAAAATTAATAAACTACCAGAAGAGCACGAAAACGTATAGTCAAGGGAACTGAAATGGATACAGAAAATAATAAAAGAATGAAGAAAATATTCCTGGAATAACGGGAATAGATGATTGGATAAGTATGTAGTATTTTTGAAAGTTATAATTTATAGTTCTCGATTGTTCTGAATTCGTTAGATGTGAATCAGTGCTTGTTTACAGAAGCACAATCAGTCTTTGTAAACACAATTATTTCGCCCCGCAGAATAATGTAATTTAGTATTAACGTTTATTCCTACACGGCGAGAATTGTAGAAGAAATGTTTTGGAATTTTCATCGTTAATTAAATCTTCCTTAATTTCCGGATATAATTCCACGAAATTTTAAGGCAGTTATGGAATGTATAGGACAGTAATATAATTTCTACTACTGGTGTAACCGAAAAAATGTGAAGAACATGTCTCACAACAAAACCTCATAATTTTCGCTTTCTCAGTATTTATTTCCAGTCACATTTTTCGCCCTTTTTTTTTTGGATTTCTTTTCCACCAGTTCTCTGCATGCACCACAACCTCTGCATCTTTTGTTCTCAGCGTACCTTTTCTATCAATGTTTCTAAATATATATTTAAACACCAAGTTGAAAAGCGTAGTAATCCAAGCATCGCCTAGTTTAACTCCCTTGCTAACATTTACATACTTCGGTTGTTTTTTCTCTTTGTGTTTGCGTAACAGCTGGCGTATTTTTTATGGTCATTTGCATTAGTTGTCTTAGTTTATGTCGTATTTTTAATTCTTTTAAGGCTATCATTAATCGTTCCCTATTCATTGCTTGAAAAGCTTGTTTGAAATCGATGAACAATATTTCTATATTTATCTTGTATTCATAAACATCTTCTACTATTTGTTTCACGATGTGTATCACATCTACTGTTGATTTGTCCTGGACAAAACCACATTGGTACTTACCAACTAATTTTGGATCTTGAAGCATTTACGGAGTCTTTTGTGGATCAACTATTAGTGAACCAAATAAATTGGGTAATTTAACCAATGGTCACTTCAATATGCAAACACATGTGTTTCGATTTTACGATCTCCTCAGTGCAGTTATGAAGTGACGTCTTCGAACTCTCACGTACGATAAGCACAATCTTATACCGTCAGCGGAACAGAGATATCTCGTGACATCTGATGGACAAGAAGGGCCCGCCGGCCGGCGTAAGCACTTTCTCACGGAAGACTAGGCCGCTTCTAGGAGAGCAAGAGATACGTATAATTGTGTAATCCATTAACTGGTAGCCAGATGGCGCAATATACAAAAAAATAGTATATTGTACACAAATATTTGATGTATTTACACATAGCAATGTTATTTTTTGGTAAATTGGGCAAGTTTTAAAAAACTTTTTCGATAGAATTTGAAGTTGTACATAAATAGGTAATCAGTTATTGGCTTGATTGTTATCTATTTAATAATAACCAATTTTATTATACTTTTTGAATTCCGAAATAATAAGTATTGTTTAATTTTGTTGTCAGATTTGTTAATTAAATAAGCGATAGTGTAAAAAGCCTCGTTTGTTTTGCAAAAGTATTTTATTATCATCATTATCCTAATTTATATTTCGTATACTACTTCCAGCTTTTACTACACACAGAAACATGTAATAAATTATGGGGAGTAGAGATATAAAATTTTTATATCTACACACACAAAGAACGAACGAAAATACATATTTATGAGACACAAAGGAATATACAGTTTTTCCCTCCACAATTTATTGATACACAAAGCTTTTGACATCGAAGTATTTTAATCGCCTGTCTGTCTGGAGACTTGTTTAATGTCAGAAAATTTCGTTTTCGAAGCAAACGAACCTTGAAAAACGTAATACCACGCATGAAGACATACATAAATGTCATACGAATAGCCAGCAGTGCGCTCTTCATTACCATTATTACTATTATTATAGTTATTGCTTTTTCTCGTTCGATGATATCCTTCGTGTTTAAAACTCCCGGAAGAATCGGAATTTTCTCTTAACGGATACCGCTGAACGGCGCCTTTAAGCACCATGAATCGGGACGTTGATTAAGTCTTTACGATACAGCTCCCGGTACGGTTGGGATATATAAGTGCAGTAAAAGATTTATTATTAGAAGTTGTTCTAACGAACTGTGATTAAAGGGTGAAATTATTCTTTAGATTTTACGACTCATTTTATTGCATAGGACTAAAACTATATTAAATGAATATGGAAATAAAAATGATTCAAGTTCATTAAAATTTGTGAAATTATAAACTAATGAAATTCAAGTTATTCTAATAAAGTGTATAATAATGTAAACAGTTTGTGATTTCATGGAGGTCAAAGAACAAGTCTCTGGCTGTAATATAGAACTGCAGTGTTTGGGAAAAATGGTTCTTATACCAAGACATGATTTTTCTCATCTGCCTATCATGCTTAGGTAGTATTAAAAAGCATTAGGAGAATTATTTCGAATACCGGGTGTCCTTGAAAGAAAAAGACAACGTAGAGAAAAATGGGCAGATAGAATTAAATAAAATATGAATCCAAAAAATTGTACTAAAATTCCCTCGAAGACGCGAAAAACAATGACAAAGATATTTATAAAATATTTGTCCTGCCACTGCATTTCAAGAACTACGACCGATTATAAAGAGTAGGGGTAGCGTTAAGTAGCGAAGCAATTGTCAAACTAGGTTCAGTCAGTTTCGATCGTTACGTGTACTTGTGTATGTTCCATGTAATTTACATTTATGTACGTCTTCTTATTAACGTGTTCCAATTAAGGGACACAGGTAGATTGTTACCAAATTTCGAAGGCTGCGGACGTGAAATGCCCCGTAAAGCACACATCTTAATTCACTTGCATACAAAATAAAAGTAAAGTTAGTACAATTTTTTGGATTCATATTTTATTTAATTATATCTGCCCATTTTTCTCTACGTTGTCTTTTTCTTTCAAGGACACCCGGTATTCGAAATAATGCTTTTTAATACTACCTAAGCATGATAGGCAGATGAGAAAAATCATGTCTTGGTATAAGAACCATTTTTCCCAAACACTGCAGTTCTATATTACAGCCAGAGACTTGTTCTTTGACCTCCATGAAATCACAAACTGTTTACATCATTATACACTTTATTAGAATAACTTGAATTTCATTAGTTTATAATTTCACAAATTTTAATGAACTTGAATCATTTTTATTTCCATATTCATTTAATATAGTTTTAGTCCTATGCAATAAAATGAGTCGTAAAATCTAAAGAATAATTTCACCCTTTAATCACAGTTCGTTAGAACAACTTCTAATAATAAATCTTTTACTGCACTTATATATCCCAACCTAAAGACTTAATCAACGTCCCGATTCATGGTGCTTAAAGGCGCCGTTCAGCGGTATCCGTTAAGAGAAAATTCCTATTTTGAACATCTAATTTCGTATGTAAATATATTGAGGTTAATATCCTTAGCATACAACAATGTAATCTTAGTGTTGTAGTTTTTATAACATCGACAGCTGTTACGTATGTAACACACACATACGCTGTAGTAGTTGTGTGTGTAAGTTCAATAGAGGTATTATTTACAGATATTCTGAATTCATAGGCGGCACATAGTACAATTTTCATAGGGTTTCGCTTCGTATTTGGCACACAATTTTTTGGATTCATATTCTATATAATTGCATCTCTCCATTTTTCATAAGTTGTCTTTTTCTTTCAATGGCACCCTGTATGTAAAAAAAGTTTCTTATTTCTAGTCGCTTTTTTTTCTGCCACCGAAGAACATTTATTATAAGGAAAATACTTGCAAACAGATAGACGGCTATCATTTGAATAATGGAAAACTTTAAAAGCTTATTCGTTAATTAATAAGCTGATGGTGCGATGTACTTTTTTGTGCAAAAAAGAATACGTCACTAGATTAACAGCAGAGTACTGGGTGATGAATAAAGACCGGCACTTAGGTAGGCAAACAGCGGCGTCAATGAGTTGGGTTTACTGAAATAAAAGTGCGCGTTATTTAGAAAAAAGCTTTCAGTTCGAATTACATCCACGCGTATTCGTAAATACGTCTATAAATAACTTCACACTATGATAGCTGTTCACGTATTCATATACTACATACACATAGCACACGAAGCGCTAGTAGAGTGAGTTTCGCGAACCTATCGCTGGTCCACGCCTTTGTGAGCCGACCGAGAATGCCCGTTTTCGTGATGAAGCATAGTTCTGTTACTGCAGTGTAATTATTCACTTCCTGAATAAGCAACGAAAGTTTGAGGATAAAATTGTAAAAAAAATTCTGTATTGTTACGATAATTACAGACTGAGTCGTGTTCATAACTCAAACAACAATAATTACAAACTGGTATACGCAACAATTTTGAAGTATGTAATAATAATAATAATAATTATTATTATTTATTTATTTATTTCCAACAGGCGAACCAAATAACGGAAAATTACATAAAAAATAAATAAAAATAATACTAGATGCTACCAAGATAAATAAAAATATTTTAAAACACCAAATTTAAACAGAATAAATATTTCTAATTATGTATTACGTGTAGACCTAAGCTGATGCAGCATTATACATACTATTACATATGTGGAATCATGATATTTATCACACGTACACGCAATGGAATTGAAGCTATTGCAAATTTGAGAAATGTGACTTTCAACATGACATTAGTTCTATTTGCTGAACAGTAAAATGCATTATGCGTCTTAAATTAGAACTCCGTACACGAAAACTTATTTGACACAAGATAAGTACAATCGATGTTATTGTGTAATAAATTGCCTATTAATTACACAAGTCAAACCTATTCAATAGCATTAAGTAATCCTAACCATGTTCGGGAAATCTTCTAAATACTCGTATAAGGTACTTCAGAAATGCTATTTGGCCTAATACAATTATATTAGCATGCATAGCGCAAACAGGACACCACACCATATTCCAATTTGCGTATTATGTATAATTCTACAATTTATGTATATAAAGCTGTAGTTGTAAAAATAATTTCCTATTAAATAAGATACCCAGATCCTTATGTTTCTCCCAACATTCTTTGCCGTCGATATTATAATCGTAAATCCAGGTATATAGAATGTCCTTGAATATGTCATAAGTTATGACATATTCAAGGACATTCTATATACCTGGATAAAATAAGTGATTAGTTATGGCAATTTTCCAAAGTGTTCGTGAAGAAAGTACAACTGATTTTTAAATTTGGGATTTGTGTGAGCTCCTTGCACTCACCAATACTTCTAGCATCCTCCTTTAGCAGTGTTACGAAATGTTTTAGACTATCGAAATTCTCAGCATAATAACTAGTAGCTCCCAGCCATGTTCCCCATCTAGTTATTACTGGAGTGGGAGGCAGTGACAGAGATGGAAATTTTTCCCTGAAAAGAGCTACTCTCAATGGTACTTTTCTGAAAATTTTTTAAAAGCTGATACAAGTCTATCAACTTCCGGAAAAGTGTCTCTGATATATTCACAGATTCTGTGGAGAGCATGTGCTACACAAGTAATATGCAGCATATTAGGATATGTTTTCTTCAATAGTCTGCCTGTTTTTAACATATACGCAGCACAATCACTGAAAAATAAAAGTATTTTTTCTTTGTACGTGGCGTCCGAATGAAGCATTTTTTGCATATTCTCCTTAATGGTTTCAGCAACTGTTTCCGCATCAACTCTATTTATAACACTTGTTGCTATTACATATGAGTTATAGGGAATAGTTGGATGTAGTACACCAGCTACAACATTTACCACACAGCGTCCTAACATATCCACCGTTTCGTCGGCGCTTATCCATATGTATTGATTTAAAAGATGGCTTCTAATGCGTTCTACTGTTCTCGTATAGCACCTAGAAACATAATATTTGCGTAAAGTTGATTCATCAGGAACATTTCGACCAGTATATTTTTTCAGAAATGTTTTCAAAATTGGATTGTTCAATTTAAATAATGGAATATTAGCTGCCATAAAAGTTTCACAGAGTTCTTCGTTAAAATTGTCGGATTCCAACGTGTTCAATTTTTTTTTCGTGCTTTAACGATCCTACGTGACGTTTTACGGTTGATTTATTGCAATTTTTCAATAACTATTTCTCTTATGAAATACGATTAACTTATTTATTTTATCTACGTACACGACACCACTGAAAACTATATTCTGTACACTATATTCTCCGAATACAATAGCTGGGTTGTCCATTGTTATCGCTCCAGACCAGGTGGCCGAGTAAGTCAAACAAATACATACTTCATTGAATTACGCCGGGATGTACTGAGCGACGTTATACACAATTCCAATTGCCGATTGCGTTTTATGGAAATTGCATCCGTTCTCTAGTTATGACTCATAACTTAAGAGAACGGATGCAATTTCCATAAATTGCCAATTGTCGCAATCGGCAATTGGAATTGTGTATAACGTCGCTCAGTACATCCCGGCGTAATTCAATGAAGTGTTTGTTTGACTTACTCGGACACCTGGTCTCGCCGCGATAACAATGGACAAGCCAGCTATTGTATTCGGAGAATATAGTGTTTTTTAAAGTGTTTTCATGAGCGTAGATAGAAGCGGGGTTTTTATAATGTATTTTATTTATTAGTTTATATGTATAATAAAGTGCTGTGAGTAAGTTTCTTGTTTTCATAGTTTTAACTGTTAATTACATCGTAATTTTTGTGATAGATCCTGTTTAATATCGTTTGATTGAATCTATTTCTACCAATTATTTCGACGTAAGTGTGCATTGAATTTCGTTCAGTTTCAATAACTTACGCACACATTTTTAGTTTTCATTTATTTAGATCTAGAGCATTGTTTAAGTTACTTTTGCAGACATGATATGGAAGAATGTCGAGAACGGCATTGTAAAACAATGGCGAGTTGGATTGACGGTCATACTGATTGTATGTCCATTGTCAGTGATTCCGAAATTTATTACAAAATCCGTAAAATATCGTCAAAAATTGTCACTTAGGATCGCAAACACATCTGAACTCTGTAAAACTTTTATGGCGGCTAATATTCCATTAAATAAACCTAGCAAACCCAGTTTAAAAATATTTCTGAAAAAATATACTGGTCGAAATGTTCCTGATGAATCAACTTTACGCAAATATGATGTTTCTAGGTGCTATACGAGAACAGTAGAACGCATTAGAAGCCATCCTTTAAATCAATACATATGGATAAGCGCCGACGAAACGGTGGATATGTTAGGACGCTGTGTGGTAAATGTTGTAGCTGGTGTACTACATCCAACTATTCCCTATAACTCATATGTAATAGCAACAAGTGTTATAATTTTTATAAATAGAGTTGATGCGGAAACAGTTGCTGAAACCATTAAGGAGAATATGCAAAAAATGCTTCATTCGGACGCCACGTACAAAGAAAAAATACTTTTATTTGTCAGTGATAGTGCTGCGTATATGTTACAAACAGGCAGACTATTGAAGAAAACATATCATAATATGCTGCATATTACTTGTGTAGCACATGCTCTCCACAGAATCTGTGAATATATCAGAGACACTTTACCGGAAGTTGATAGACTTGTATCAGCTTTTAAAAAAGTTTTCAGAAAAGCACCATTGAGAGTAGCTCTTTTCAGGGAAAAATTTCCATCTCTGTCACTGCCTCCCACTCCAGTAATAACTAGATGGGGAACATGGCTGGAAGCTACTAGTTATTATGCTGAGAATTTCGATAGTCTAAAACATTTCGTAACACTGCTAAAGGAGGATGCTAGAAGTATTGGTGAGTGCAAGGAGCTCACACAAATCCCAAATTTAAAAAATCAGTTGTACTTTCTTCACGAACACTTTGGAAAATTGCCAAAACTAATCACTTATTTTAAAAATCGAAATCTCAAATTAAATGACGGATTAACCACATTAGATGTGGCTGTTAATAATTTGAAAAGTATTCCAAGTGACTTCGGATGTGGCCTTCGGCAAAAGTTTGAAGCAATTCTTAATAGAAATCCAGATTTAATTACATTGCAGCAATTATGTATGGAGACAATTCCACAAAATCTAACGGCTAAATATGAAGAAATAAAAGAATATTTCCAGTATGCACCTATAACCAGTTGCGATGTAGAAAGGACGTTTTCTATTTATAAGGATGTACTTAATTCAAAGAGAACAAAATTGACAGAAGAAAACCTTGAGAAACTATTGCTAGTCAATATTAATACTCCTTTACTCAACTTGAACGACAAAATGAACAAATAAAAATGTTCCAATTATAGAAATAAAATTAAAAACTTTAAAAATACAACATTTCAACAAATACATATGTATTTCGTAATTTTATAGATCACCACCCGTTTGTTTTCCAATTATATAAATAAAATTAAATATTTTAGAAATACAGCCTTTTGCCAGTACTGCACTGGGTGGTAAGCGTGTCCGTTCGCTAGTCATAACCTAAGTAATATTTAAAAAGAAGTTGGTTCTTCTTATACAATAAACCAATCGCATCTCTTTAATATGATACGTCATTTTCAATACCTTCAATGGTATAAAATATTTTTATGTTCTCAGCGAAGAGAAGCTTCTGAAAGGAGAACATTGAAGTTATATCATTGATGTAAATGAGAAAATTAGAGGACATAAATTTGAACTATGAGGAACAACTGAAGTAGGTATAAAAATAGAGGACTTCGTGTTTACGGTATTTTGTATGTACTGCATTCTATCGATTATATATGATTTCAAAAAAGAGATTAGTGCGGAAGAAGAGCTAAAATGCAACTTATTCAATAAAACGTAAGGATCAATTTGATCGAATGGCTTCTGAATGTCAGTATATGTAACAGCTACCTGTCACCGTTTATTCTAAAACCTCAGAGATGTGTTTTGAGAAAGAAATGAAGCTGGTAGTAGTCGAACTTTTTATTATAAAGCCATACTGGGTCGGAGAAATGGTGTTTTAAACAAAATAATATATACAAAATAATATAATGTGACTATAATTGTTTATTACAGATGAGTAATATTCTTTTAAAGATGTGAGATTTTCAAACCTTTAAGGAAACGTTAAGATTAAGTTAAATATGTGCTGAAGTGGTTTCACCAATATAAAAGCAATATCTCGAGAAGAACAAGATTCTAAATTTGATTTTCTGCGAAAGTCCTGCTTCGAATTGATCCTTCCAATAGTCCCGTTACTACCAGCGACATGGCATTTCCAAAACGACATGATAAGCAACACCCTGCTCCCAGAAGAAGCATGAAAGAATTTTTTTGAGTTATGTATAATTGTCAATTTGCACAATACAACTTTTCCATTTACGCTTGTATACAATCATAGTTTATTTACGATGGATATTACTATAGATATTTACAGTAATTTTAAATATAATGCATTTTATGACAGGATGCTAATGAATTATAAATTTAATGCTGTTAAGTGAAGTGTTTTATTTTGTCACTTATTTATTAAGTCTTATAATGTAAAAAAATCAAAGTCAAAATTAAACGGAAAATTTATATATTATACTTGATAGTTTTTAAAAATATAATCATTAGTAGGTCAATTAAAAAAAAAGCTGAAAATAAGTTTTTAATGGTACTCAAACGTATAATTAACTTCTCTTATCTCTTAAGTAATCGATTTGAAACGTGTATCACTGACAGATAGATAAACGAGTTCCATTAGATGCGCTTAAGAGTGTGTTCCTGTTTTTTAATAATTTTACGTCAAAAAATCAGATTTAGTGATATAAATTATGTTTATTAATTGCAGTTTATAAAATTTGATGAGTATTAGAATACAGATATGATCGATCAGTTGATGTTTGCAGGAAGCACCAGTCAACACAATGCTACTGCCTCAAAATTTGGCTTTAACTTGAGATTTTTTATGCTAATGTATACTACCTATTCATATTATAAACAATATCATACAAAAAAAACGTTAGAGAATATTAACTTTACTGCTGTATAAAATATTTGAATCACATATATACCTACACATATTTTTACGTCTCTTGATTCAGAATAAAATTGAGAGAAAGTTTAATCTCATAATTCTTCACTTTAATTAACAAATAACTGGTAATATATTCATGTAAATGAGATTATGGGCAGTTAAAATGATAGCAAAATATTTGTCTGCCAATCTCAATATGTTCAGCATACATCGACGATTTGGTTTTTGGTAATAGGAAAGGAATAAGTACAGATAATTGAGCAAAACAAGGGAATGTGGTTTAATAATCAATGAAACGAAACCAAAAAATATATGACCACAAAAGATAGTTATTTAAGAGTACGGAATCTTTTAAAGATAGAGATATGTATGTATGTATATTCAACAGAAAAGGTGAACAAATAAAATGTTTTCGGAGTGTTATTTACGTAAAAGGAAATAGGGGGTATAGAAAATAGAATAATTAAAGGAAACATACGGCAGAAATACTAAGAAAGAGTATACCGAGCTGGTAGGAATCTATGAATGATCACTGATCATACTCCACACAGTTTTTATAAATAACTCTTGACTGCTCGACACCAGAACGATTATATGTATATGTACGTCTTGTACGCAAATTCTTATCCATTGAATAACAATTATTTAAATTTAAAAATAAAAAAATAATATTTTACTTAAGTGTTCATAGATAAAAGATATTCGTAATCTGCTTAATTAGAAAAACAATCCGATATCTTAGCATAAAAACACGAGTTTAATAGATTAATTTCTAAAAATAAATGAACTTTCTAAATGCGAAACAAATAGCAGCGAAGTAGAAGTAAATAACCAAAATTCTAGCAAATAATATGTAATATTGTTCAAATCATGAAAATAATATATACCATATCAGCTAATAAAGTACAAGTTATCCTCCCTAACTAGCAATAAGGTTATGACTGTGTCCCTGAGTATAGGGATTTATATTTCTGCTATAGCAGTGTACAGTATGTATTAAAAACGGTACATTCTTACAATATTTTCCAGTCGGGTATATCGAGTCTAAGCTTAGAATCTATCGGGCTATAAATATCATAGTCAGTTATAGCAAGCGCCAATTAAGTTGCCGCGAGGAGGGGGTGCGCAGAAGCCGTTTTTAAAAACGTCCAGCCCCCACTCCTCAAGAAATTGACAGAATACATTTGTCATTGACGTTTGACGGAACATAATGTCTTTGCTAGGGGATCATAAAGTGATACACGCTCAGAGGTTAGAATTATCTGACATTTGATGTAAAACCAAATACAAATCTCCCCATTACTTTTAATCCTGCGCGAACTTACCCCTCCTGGCGCCAACTTAATTGGCGTTTGCTATACTTACGCATGAGAATGAAAATAAGCTTAAGGCTTAAGCTTAAGGATGACAAAGGAAAATCTTTGCCAGTGTCAAGATATACGTTCGCGGATGGAGGATTAGAAGAAAGAAGGACCTATACAGCAAGAGCGCAAAGAGCCAGAGACATATTCAGAGATGGTTGGAAAAAGGTGATCTTAGGAAAGTTGGTGTCCAAATCAGATATTGGAACAATTATAAGCATTGAACAGCAAAATGGAGTCTTGGCTTCAAATATATATACGAGAGCGGTTTAATCTTCAATTTTATAAAATAATAATAAGAAAAGACAAAATACTGAAATTAGTCTCAAAATGAAGTAAATTTAATGTACTACCGACGAACATAATGTGATGACACATACAACGACGCGTCGCGCGTCATACCTCTGGCGTTTTCTCGAGGCAAGCAGAACGCTCTAGAAGAGTATTCACCACGATATATAAAGCCGTCGAGGAAGGGATTGACCATTCAATACCAGAGCATCGCGGAGTGAACATAAATACAAATACATACATAAATGTGCTTATTGTTAGTAATTAGTTTTTATATTGTTATTCGTTTTATTATTAATATAGTGTGTGTTTAAAGATATCGTTAGTTTTATTTAAGAACCCGAAAAGGCAAACTTGACAATAATTATTTATCTTATATTCTTTCAACATATTTCTCCAAACGCGATAGATAGATATATAATGGGTGGGGCAGTAGGTTTTGACAAATATGAGAGCGTTGCTGTGATACAGTGGATTGGAGGGATAGACTAGTTTATTGCGTTGTCCATCCGTGTGACGTAAAGTTTTAGTAGACATGAATACGTGTTCCGTGAATGAATATGTTTTTTGCCGTTACGCCCTATATCAAAACCAAGTCGATAATTACGATTCAACGAAGGTTTCGCCGTGAGCTCAATATTCCACCTTTAGGTAATATTCTTTCACGTAATTTAATCAGAGACTGGCGCCATAAATTCCAAGCAACCGAGTGTTTCAGCTGTTTATAAAGGCACAATGACAAATGTAAGAACTCTGGAAACCAATGAGAGTGAGGCAATCAATAGTTCGCTGGCTAAAACGCTCAGCAAAGTGTCATGCATAAGCGTTGGAATTATCAGACAGGGCCGCGCGAAGAATTTTACCGAATGATTTGCTTTCACAACTTGAATTTTGCAATATGTTTCAATAGTTTTGTCACGAAATTTTGCGAGATTTGACGACAGATGAAGCCCAATTCCATTTATCGCGTCATGTCAATAAACAAAATTACTGCTTTTAGGCACAAGATCAACTCATGATGAGACGAGAAAGGTGATTGGCATTTTGGGTCCGCTCTTTTTCGGGGAGAACAATGTAACAGTGACTGTAGCTGTTATGTACAAATGCCCAATAACTTTTTACCTGTCGATTTACAGCGTTTAGGCCTGCAAGACCTGGAGTTGTGGTTTCAACAAGATGGCACAGCGCGAATTGCAATTGCTGTTTTAAGGAACCAGGCCGCTTAATTTCGTGCAATGTTGACATTGCTTGATCACCACGGTCCCCGGACTTAACTGCAGCTGATTTCCTGTCATGAAGATATTTAAAATCTAAATTTTTTTATTAACAAGCTGCGAACATTACAAGAGCTAAAGAACAACATTAACAGGAAATTGGAGCCATTGATATGAATATGCTACATAGGATCATGAACAGTATACGTGAACGGATATAGCCGATTGCATCGAAATGTCGTGGTCATTTAAACAGTGCAATTTTCAAAATTTAGGATGTTCCCTGTTTGGCCATTAAATCTTTTAGCAAATTATATATATATATATATATATATATATATATATATACACGGTGTCCTTGAAATAAAGAAACAACGTATGATAAATGGAAGGATGTAATTATATAGAATATAAATAGAATAAATATCAAAAATATTGTGACTCAATTACGACGCGAACCCCGAAATTAAAAACACCCTGAAAATTGTATTACGTGACGCCTATGAATTCAAAGTGTTAAGAGTGTGTATAAATAATAAATATCTCACACACACATACGCTACAGCGTATGTTTACATACGTAACAGCTGGATGAGATGAACAAAACAAAACTATTCTTTTTGTTATTGTCTGTCAACTTTACGATATTCTTTTTTATAATATAGTCGATCGCACAATGGCGTTACAAAATTTCTTTTAAAATATCTTTGTAATTTTATTTCTCGCTTATGAGAGGGAATTTTGGGAAAATATTGTGGATTTATATTCTATATAATTACATCTTTCAATTTTTCATACGTTGCCTTTTTATTTCAAGGACCCCTGGTATAATATTAAGTTCAATTTCAATTCCGTAAATAGGTTATCAATCATTTCAGCGGTTATCATCGTTTTGAATTGTTTAATGTTCAAATATTGACATAAAATGTTTTTAAATATGTCGCTTGATAAAGTACGTTTTTATACTTAGAATATTAATATTTATTAAGTACTAAAGACGTCAGATAATTATCAATGCAGCCTACCTACCTACGCAAAAAAAGCAGAAAAAAAGGAAAATACCAACGTACTGATAATAAATATAACTAGGCGACAAGTAATGGATATTTAACATTTAACAGTCACTGTTGCATTTGGACGCGATAAGGTTTCGTAAAAAAGTGAATCATGCTCGCTCGTCGAACTGATGAAGAAGGTGCATATACAATTGCAAAATCGCATAGCAATGTGCACGTAGGAGCATGAATGTGTTGTAAAATTGCGTGTACAAAATGCGCCCATCAGTCATCGAGCGACGAGGATTGCCAGTTATGAATGGAGTGAGACCGGGATGGGTGGTGCTGTGAACATCTTTTCAAATGACGATTTCCGTTCAAGACTTTTGCATGAACTGGAAATTTTGAAAAACGAATTTATATGTGCGGGTCAATTAATAGTAATATAAATGTCTACAAACGTCATGTTATATTGGTTCCTTAAATCATTGATTTATTTAAATTAATTTATTTTTATGTGATTAATAATCACATAAAATATTATAATCACTGATTATAATACAATGGAAAGAATATTTTTCTAAACAGAGTTCGAAAAGAAACTATTATTTTAATATTATTGTCGAAAAAATTGTGATTATTTCTAATAAATTACACAGGCCTGCGTTTTTTAACTTTCTAAAAATTGTTTTAAATTTGATAGCTGATTCTTATGTGTTTTTGGGCGCTGAATCCAAATATGAACTCTATTTTTCTCCATCACGTAAGGATTTTTCACAAAATGGCTTCAAATTATATTTTTTAAACTGTAATAATAATTTTTAGTTACATTTTGAATTTATTTACAAAGGATATAAAAAACAAAATTACTTACAAATCTCATTAAATCTAATGAAAAGAAACAGTAAAATACTATTTATGTCTTTACAAGTCCTTATAATATCTTTTTCTTTGTCTTTCCATACTCCTTTTTGTGCTTTTTCTTCTGTAATCTCGTAGTGGACCATCCCTTTTTAACATCCAACAATAATAAGCTATCACGCTTATATTCCATCTTCCTTGGTATTTTCTCTCCATCTCTTTTAGGTCTTGGTGGAACCTTTCCCCCTGCTCCTCACTTACTGCACCAAGATTTTCAGGGAAGTAGTCGAGATGCGAATCTAGAAAATGCACCTTCAAACTCATGTTACAGCCTAAGGTTTTAAATTTTTCTAACATATTTTGCACAATATTTTTATAATTTTCATGTTTTTTGTTGCCAAGAAAATTTGTAACCACATTTTTTAAGGCTATCCATGCTTGTTTTTCTGCTTCCTCCATTTTAGATTCAAAATTTTCATCTTTCATAAGCTTTCTTATATCCGGCCCAACAAAAACACCCTCCTTCTCTTTGCTTCTGACAAGCGAGGAAACTGGCTGTAGATACTTGAAGCACTCTCCATCTTTTTTTTAAAGTCTTCACAAATTGTTTCATTAACCCTAGTTTTATATGTAATGGAGGAAGCAAAACTTTGCTCGGGTCTACTAAACTTTTTCTTTCAATGTTTTTCATTCCAGGTTGTAAGGTTTGTCTTGGTGGTCACATCTTTTTATAATAGTGCTGCTTTCTATCACGACTATCCCACTCACAAAAAACAAGGATATTTAGTATAACCGCTTTGTTGTCCAAGTAACAAACAAAGAACTTTCAAATCACCACAAATTGTCCAGCCTTGATCCTTGTAACGAATTTTAATTAAAAGTAGCTCAAGATTTTCATAACACTCTTTTAAATGAACTGAATGTCCCACCGGTACAGAAGCATATTTACTTCCATTGTGTAGAAGAACGGCCTTGAGGCTCCTTTTTGAAGAGTCAATAAAGAGTCTCCATTCAGAAACATTATATTCTACGTGGAATTGTTCCATGAGCCCGGGTACATCATTACAGAAAACTAGTGCATCTTCTTCGGAATAATATCGAGCAAACTCTTTTTCTCTGTTCCTAAACCGGTAAAATGTTGCGCTAGGTGCTAACAATTTTTTTTCTTTCAACCTTGAACCTAAAAGTTCAGCTGAGTCCTTAGGAAGGTTTAAGTCCCTCACCAAATCATTTAATTCAGATTGGTCAAACAGTTTTGGTTCATCACTTCCAGTATCATAGTAATCACTTCCCTCATCCAGTTCACTTGCGCATGTACGTGAAACCATTTCGTCATCAGATACATCATCTAATGTATCTGGTAGTGAAGAAACAGGTACTTCTGGTCCATGAGGTATAGGACGTGTTGCGGATCGAAGGTTTGGGTAAACGATGTCCTTTTTGTTTTTTAAATTGAATCCGTGTACTACACACGAACAAAAATAACAATCATCGCTATGATTGATCGGTTCTCTCCAAAGCGAAAAGACTGTTTTTTTCCTTGTGACCGCTGGCGAAGCTCTTCCAACACACACTGAACAAACCTTATGAGGAGTCCAAGGTTTGTCTTGGTCTCCTAATTTCACAGCAAAATATACTTTTTTTACAAAATCTGTAATGTTTCTTTGTTGTTTTTTTACTGTAAACTTTCCACAAATATAGCAGAAGGAGTTGGGTACATTGACACAGCCTCTTGATGCCATTGGAATTTAATTTTAAAAAACTCGTAAAATAAAAATTAAATTAACTCAGCAACTAATCACAAATGTCTACTAATTACACAAATTCACACCACAGTTGTAAAGAAGATATTGAATGAACTAACTGTTTTGTCTAGAATAGCAATATGTTTGTAGTGGAGGTGGGAAGGTAGACATGCAGTAACAGGAAGATGATGAGTCTTGTCTTGGGACATGCTCAATTATTTCTATTTGTAACTTCTTTAGCATAAATCTAGTGTATGTTTATTCAGAATATCAACTTCTTGCATCATCATAAGTTAAAAAAATTATAATAGTTTTGTTTAAACAACGGTTTAACAAAATTGTCCTTTTCAAAAAGACTAATACATGCAGATAGGTCAAAAACCCCAGATTGTAAAAAAACCTTACATGATGGAAATTTTTAAATAATTTTCCCATTTTCAGCATCAAAAAATCTATTGAAATCACTGTATAAAATCCAGACAATTTTACCATCGCAGGCCTGTGTTATTAGCAAATGTGAAGTAGGATAAAATATATGCTTTTACGTGACTATTGAACGTTTTCTTGTTTGCTTAATCTACATAAAGACCCACCTTCCCTTTAACATCAATTTTTTTGTGGTATGTGTGTGCATAGCAGCCCAATGTCTTAAGCTGGTAGCTTGTCAAAACCCTAAAACCGCTTAGAAGTGTATACGCTACATGTAAAGTGTTCAATGGCTATGTTACTCCACATCCTCACTGTAAGAAGTTAGAAATGTTGATTTAACTTTCATTTTCCCAACATATAAGGGTAACTTAAGAGGATACCGATCACGAAAAAATCAACCTTTCACACGCCAGTATCGAGATTCGAACCCTCGACCAACTCATTCCCGTTGGCCGACGATCTTACAACTTGCGCCACTCATCCGCTAACAATAATAATGGAAATTTTTCCGATACGTTCACAAATTTTGCCCAAGTATAGTCTGCCTGGTAAGAAAGGAGTCGATATAATTTAGTGTCGGAGGGGTTCCAAATTAAATTCTCAGAAATGCGGGTACCGGGGATATTTACCCACAATGCTAGCAGGTCTAAGTTGTGGTTGACCAGTTTTTAAGAAGAGTATATAAAACGATTGGCCTGTAAGCACCTGATTTTTTAACAATGAGTGCAACGTTAATTGGGAAACAAATACAATTGATGACCAGAGTTGCCCACTTTGTCCGTAATACGTATTGTGGGACAGCCAGCCGAGCTCAGTAACAGCCGTGCACAAGTCTGACACTATTTATTCAACAGTGTAGACGAATGCATTACGCAGCGTGGTAATGCCGACAGAACGACGTGGTAGAAAGCAGTCACTGACCGACAAAGTAAACAAGTTTATCAGGATGTATCCTGAATTCAAATATAATGATGCTAAAATTTTATGTGCAAAAACGATTTACCGATGAAATGTGCATCGACATAGTACTACAGTACGGGCTTAACTACTATCACTGATTTTATACGAATTGAGCGCCTGTCCTTCCAATATACTCTTGCGCAACTCTATTGATGACCTACCAGAATAGGAAACTATACTATGGAAAGACAAACAAGTTTTGCAATTTTTTTGAAAACAATCCAGGATTAACGTTACGTCAAGGACATCCATAAATATAGAAACCTATAAATTGATTATATTAAAACATGCGTATCCGTCTACGCGCTTATAATATAAAGGACAGGAATGCATAAGAAAACTCTTACTACGAGAAATTCATTTTGGGAAAAGAATGACCGGGGTATCAGAGAATGACGATAAATCGAGCTTGGTCGGACTCAAGTATAAAATTATACGGAGAACTGTTAAACATTCAGCAAAGTTACATGTTTGGAGTTGCTTCTTTTATGAGCGATTCGGCACCAAATACATACTTCTTCATTGACAATTTACTCGCCAAAAAAAGTGAGAAAAATATACAAAAAGACAGTACTACCATGCATCTAAAAATGGTTTGGAGCAAATAATAAACAATCGGTGGTGCACAGTGTGGAAAACTGAAAACTGTATCGATCTATTAAACTAACAGGACTTAATTTTCGAGTGCGAATCCTATGTAGAATCTTTGGCGTATGGGAAATATAAACTTCGCGGAAAGAAACTGACGACGGTCAAGCAATTATCTCGACAAATTCGCTTAATATGGTGATCCTTACCCGATGAATACTCCGTAAATTTGGTGTAAAGCATGTCCCGAAGGAGTGACGCGATAATCGACAACAATGGCGACTTAACGGTTTAATATAAAGCGAGTTTAATACTAATATTAGGGTATATTTCGTTTTCTCTTCTCATTTTCTCTTTAAATAAATCGAAAATTATGGCTTTTTGTTTAGCAGACTGTATGTTAATAACATGTATTGTTTATTTTCTCAATAACGTACGGAAAATAAATTTTAAATATTGCTTATTGTTTAGTCAGTATGCTCTGTATAGAAGTTCTACTGTATTTTATATTTATGGCTATTAATGCAATTAAATCAATTTATTTCTTAAATTCTACTTCTGATCAAAGTAAATTGATTTCCCTATGAATCATAGAGGTACATGCTGTGAGCTTATATTTTCTGAGGTGTAAACAATCCGTTGAGATAGTACAGTTAGGAAAAATGATTTTTCTAAACATTATAAATTTAAGAAAAATTTAATTGTTTGTGTTAAGTTGATTTGGTTGTTAACCTTTATTTAATAACTATAATAACTTCAATAAAATTCAAATTACAGTAGCAACACAAAGTTTCTAAAATAAAAAATGCTTTAGTTATCAAATTAAATTAAATTAATGGAACACTGACCAGCCTTGTAATATTTGCGAAGTATTATAATTTAAAAACATTTACAAGGTAACTTTAAAAGTGTTATTACATTAGTACACGTTTACAATGGTTCAATAAAGTATTTGAACTCCACATATCTGTAACATACATAGAAAATCAAAACAGAAATTAAAATTAATTGTTTAGAACATATATCGGGTACATAAAAGTATTTCTTGACATTGAGAAGCTATGTGTGGAAGTAGTTGATATACTCTTTACTCTCTTTATACACATACTATTAGTTCGACTTATAAGAGCATCTAAATGCAAGGGGAGGAGCTTACTATGCAATTTCACACTTATTTACAGGCAAATAGGTATATTTGTTTCATTCTGATACATTGGTATAACTTAGTGTTAAGATTTCAATTTATTTAAGTACGGGCATTTAAAGTCCCATTTGGTAACTATCTTTAATCGAGACGTAAATGTAAAACATATCGAACAGAGGATCTGGTATTGTCGGTAAACTTAAAGATATCGTCTCTGAACCTTTTATAATATAGTCGGTCGCACAGTGGCGCGACAAGATTTTTTTAAATATCTTTCATCATTTTTTTCTCGCTTTTGAGAAGGAATTTTGGAAGTATATTCTGTATAATAATATTTTGCCATTTTCATACGTCGTCTTTTTATTTTAAGGACACCCAGTATATTATGATCTTAATCTTTTTTTATTCCTTGCATGCAGGAAATGCGGTGTTCATATACTTTATTAAATCACTGTATATAAAGAAAAAATATAATTAAACTTACCCCTTCAGTACCTAGGAACTTTATAGTAGGGTTTTTACTAAATTTATTCTGAAAAAGAAAAACAAATATTAATAAAATCAATACATTATTATGAAATGTTTATTAGGAATGAAATTTGTAATAAAATCAGTTTTTGCTAAGGGATATATTTAAACCTATGCGGAATTTTTAATACAGCATTAATGTATACACATAAATTTGAAATAAAAATGAAACTTTCGAATTGAGGTTTACGTAGGATTAGGTTCGCAACTTTTTAAAAACACACACGCCCTCTTAAACGTAAACGATTAAGTGCATTATAAGAGAATGCTCGAATTCCACAGTGATTCACGAAATAGAAAACGTCAGCGGCACATCCAAAGTATGAATATGTTGTTTATATGTTTCCTTCTGGCATCAATTCAAATAGTACGAATTACATTCCTCAATCACTATGTAATTCAATATGAAATAATTCTCTTATTTCTTTCGTTTTTTTTTTTCGTGTAAAATACAAATATATTTTCTTAAATACATCTATTTTTACATTTTATATAATTTAAGTACTACATATATTTGATTCAAATTTGACAGGCATTTTATTTTTTTCTGGTCGATACAAGCTACTAATTAATATTACATATACATCATTTTTCTAAGTGACAACCCTCATTTGAAATACACTTATCCCATCGCTCCGACAGCTTCTGTATTTTTGTCGAAAAAATTCTTTCGGTTGACGACGTTAGCCAATTTTGCACAGCATCTTTCACTTACTTATTAGAGGCAAATCGCTTGCCTCCGAAGAACTTTTTGGGTGGCCCAAAGAGATGATAATCGCCCGGCACCAAGTCCGGACCATATGAGGAGTGAGGCAGTACTTCTCAACCTAATTTAACCAATGTATTGTTCGTGAGATAGGTTGTATGTAGGAGAACGTTATCGTCTAGTCGCTTTAGAGATCACGTTCTTTATTCACATGTCTAGTTTAACTTTTCCAAGTTACTTACCGTAATAAGCTGAATTAATCGTTTTTGTTTCCTTAAGAAAATTGACGTATATTGGTCCAATAGCGTTCCAGAATACAATCGCCATTATTTTGTCGTTTTGAATTGTTTGAGCAAAGGTGAATTTGAGTGGCGCCATTCCATGCTAACATTCTTGCTTTCTGCTATATAATGGTGTATCCAGGTCTAATCAGTTGTTATGATACGTAACCAAGTCGTCGCCTTCATACTCGGAGCAGGATTTTTTCGCACATCTGAAATCGTTTCTGCCGTTGTTTCGTCGAAAGTTGTTTTGAGACCCACCTGGCGCTAACTTGACTAAATTTAAGCTTGTTGAGGACAATAGTGTGAACACTACCAACACTAGTGTTTACAATCCTCGCAACTTCTTCACAGATATTTGTTTATTGCTCCGGATCTGCTGATCACCTTTTTGAATGCTCCCAAGATTCAATCAGACACTGGTTGAAACTTGGGCAGCATGCGGAAAATTCTACAAGCGTTCACGACCATCCTGGAAGGATTTACATCACTTAAAGGCTGTTCTGAGTGATAGACACCCTTCTGTAAACTGTTTATGAAGTCTCTGAGATGAACATCAGTCACTTTTACACCTTCATTGAAGATATATTTAATATTAATACCTTCTGCAACAGAATGTGACACGTTGTTACACAATATTGTTAATACAACTCAGTATTTGCACAATCAAGTTGCAGTTGTTTAGGGCGCTAGCTAAGATGCCTACTTCGATGAATATAAAACCGGTTTGCAGTATCTTTCGAATTATGTTCAGAAAAAACTAAAATGCAGGTCAAATTTGAATTGCCTTCGTGTGTTAAGCAAAGATACAGTCATTTTTCCTTATTTATAGGACGTGCAAATACGCTATTGATCCACTGTAACTTTGATTATTTAGTTTGCGCCAATGTAATCGTGGAATTCATCTATGGCATTTTTTATACGCGAACAGTTTACATACTTGCAAGCATTATTTATTTTCACTATCACCAACAAGTTTCTGTCATAATTTATAATAAATTTTAATTTGCTTTTTAAAAATTATGTTCATCGTTTGCAATTCTACACTTATATTAACTTATAAATTAAGACAAATCAAATTAGATATTAACTAATTATATTATAAAGTATACAAAACATTTTCAATGTTTATTTTATTAGAAATACTTAAAAGAAAATACAAAACACCTTTTTAATTCAACAGAAATAATAACAAGAATTATCCATAAATTGAAGAATCGGAAAAAATATAATACACTTGCGGACAAAAAATTCCGAGCAGTGAAGTAAATGTCTGTTAGTACCAGAGAAATTTATTTATTTATTTTAACAAGACATGAAATATTATCTATAAAGTAAGAATGAGAAATAAAAAAGCTACTTAACATTTTATTCAATAAGAAAAATCACAATCACAAAATAGTAAATTGTGCAAAATTAAAAAATTCATTGGTATTATCGGCTAATTTTACATCTACATTTTCACACAATTTAATCGATTAATAGTGCATACTATTTCCGCGAACTCTAATGACTTGTGCCGTACCGCGTGGTAAACTTTGAATGCAGTTAGCGACCTCTTCTTGTGTAATGTTTTCCCATTCCTCACAAAGAGCTATTCGAAGATTTTGAATGGTTACTGATATGGGTTGTTGGTGCCGAACACGTCGTCCTCATGAATCTCAGAGATTTTCGATATGCATGGATCAAATGGTACGACGTGCTCAGCTAAACACTTGTTGATATACCTAATAGCCGTCATGGTACCATTTTCAATGAGAACAAGCTTAGCCCAAACCATTATACCGCCTCCCTCAAATGCCATTCTTGGAGATATGCAACACGCTTGGAAATCGTTCACCAGGCCTTCTCCACACCCGTGCCCATCCATCTGTTGAATGCAGACAAAAACGAGACTCATCCGTAAACAATACGGAGCTCCATTGATCCATTGTCCAATATCTATGTTTACAGGCAAATCGTAGTCACTGAATACGATGAGCTAGGAGCAAAACTAGACAAGTGGCAGGTTTCCTTGACATAAATCCGTCATTAATTTCTCCAATCTTTGGCGAACGGTTCGTGCAGAAGCTGTAGTATTACGTCTTCGACTTGGTGAGACAAAATTGTTAATGGTAAACCACGATCGCGTAGTATCAGATAACACCATAAAATGGGCTTCTCGCCGGTTTGTTGTGCGATGTCTGCCTGATCCTGACCTTCTCGTATATTCCCCAGTTTGACGATGTCGCTGTATTGTGTCTTGGACGGTACTCCTGGAAATATTCAAGGCAGCAGCGATGTATCGAATACTGCACTTCGTCCTTCTTCGGTCAAAGTTATTACTGCTGGGGCTACATTTTCTGCTTGCATTTTGTCAACCAATAAGTGTAAGTACTGACAGTTCAAATGACCTGAATAAAGAGAACATCAAGACTTTTTGGATTCGTCATTATTGCCGTTTTTCTTTTGGCTGTTTTGATAAATTAAATGTTTTGTATCTTCTTTATTTTAAAATTCTTATTTCATAGATAATATTTCACGTCTTGTGAAAAAAAAAAAATAAAAAAAAGGAATTTTAATTATGATAACAGACATCTTCAGCGTTCGGAATTTTTTGTCCACGACTGTATTTGATAAAATATAGTTTCAATGGCAATTATTAAAAAAACAATCTATGGTTTAATGAATAAATCTTATATTATACTTTATGACTATGGAGATATTTGTGGTGATTTAAAAAACTACACGTGAAAATTTCTGCACGTAACAAATTGCACACTAGTGGTTTACTGTGTAATCAGACTAATCAGTATCACTAGTCACAAGCGGTGAGAAAGTGAAACGACATTCTTATAAGTGTGATAGTCTTGAAGTTAGACTGATAAGAATATTATAAAACTAAAAATACAAACGCTGCAAGTGAGCTGTTTCGGTAAATATTTTCATTATGTTTTAATAATTAATTATACCCGATTGTTTTCAAGGATTTATAAATAAGAAGATTTTGTTAACAACGCATTCTTTTAGTTAAGACGATTCCGTAATACGGACTTATTTACTTGAATCTTAAAAAACGGTTGATCTAAATATTTATCCAATACTACGTACATTATTTTAAAACAATTTGTTAATTTTGGATGTTGTATAATGTTAAAGTTGACCTTGAGATTAAATTATTAACTTGACTGCTAATATTTAAGCTCCAATAAAATATAACGTAAAATTTTATATAAAAAGATATTTCCACAAAATTCTTGTTTTTCTATTTAAATTATTGGACAATTGTGATTATTGCATCTAATTCTGCTTTTGCACGATAGATACCTTCAAAAATAATGCGTGTAAAAAGAATTCGTTCTAAAAATACACTGTATCTATGGAAAGTTAAGATATTAGTTCCGAACATATAAAATCAGTAACAATAATACATTAATATCATACGAAAATTGGCCGCAGCCGCAGACAAAATATTAGGGACACGATTAAATTTGATTGTTTAATGAAAATGGTAAACAACCAACGAATATATATATATATAATTCTTATTAACACAAATATATAAAAACATTGTAAATATATTTAATTACTTATTAATAATAATAATTTAGTATTTTAAGAGTAGAAATAAGTTATTTATTAGTCTTCGAATAGATTACAACATTAATTAAACAAAAAAAACTATACAAAATAGTATCAAAACTTTTTCAACGATTTTACTATATTTTACACGGATTTATTTAAAAGTAAACTTCGCAAGGAATTTTATTAAACTAATCTAACTGCAAGAAAGATAGATACTAAACAATATCGTAATTATGGAGAAATTGTGACATAAATAAATGAGTATGGTTATTTCTACTATTTTATGCTATGATTATGTTTTAAATAATAAAATGCAAGAATAAATCTCTGAATTAATTGAAGAAAATAATCGTATTCAATGTAGAATTTATCTAGTCAATTATGCAGTTCCATAAGTAATAGAATCCACGAAAAAATCAATTTAATATTTGAAAAAGTACACGTCACAATCGACAAAATAAATGCCGACCGACGACTGGTAAAACAATTTGATCACCACCACTTGAGAAACACGGCATCACAAAGCGTCCGGATGGTATCCACGTGCAACAAGTAGAACAAATAATGCAACAGCAGCAATTGTTTTGATCAGCTTCCGTTGGCTACCGAGACCCAGAGTTGGTGGTTTGACAGGCCAAGGACGTGTGCTCTGAAGTCAAGCGACATGGAAATATAAAAAGTAGTTTTTTCATTGTGTGTAAAATTAGTTTTGGTTTGAAGTTTTTTTTTATGTTGTTAATATGGATACAATATCTTTACCTGTTGATAAATTTCTTTCTTATTAAAACTTTAACATCTACACTTGTTCCAGTTATATTGAGAGAAAGGTATAATTTTGCATATTAATTTGCATTTGTTTATAAAATGTAATATATATTAACTTGCAGTGCTTTCATGCCAAAAGGCAATTGCAAGATCAACGTATAAAATGTAACAAAGAGCTGTAACTTATTATTCAATGCAAATATTTAAACTTCATATTACAGGGTGGCCCAAAATGACAGAAGGGGTTTTAATTCCTTATAACTTTTTTATTATAATTTTTTTTTGTTTTCAGTATTTTGTAAAGAAGACTTGGGGAATTTAAAATGGAACAGTAGACAATTGAACAACGTGCCAAAATCGTTGAACTTTATTTCTCAAATCAACGATCCATTGTTTTGACTCAGCGTGCATATCGTCGTTATTTTAATGTGCGGGTTGGACCCTCAGAGTCAACAATAAACCGCTTGGTTGCAAATTTTCGAGAACAAGGGGCAGTAAGGAACCTTCCTGGTGCTGACAGACGACGAACGGTGCACACGGATGACAATATTGAACGGGTACAGGAGAGTATTCGGGAAGATGGAGAAACATCAACCAGGAGACGTTCGACACAACTTGGCCTCTCAAGAGAGTCGCTGCAGAGAATTTTGCATACAATAAGAATGTTTCCATACAAAATTCAGCTTGTCCAACAATTGAAACCGACAGATTACCAGCAACGACTTGATTATGCAATTTATTTTCGTCAAAAAGCAGAAGAAAATCATAATTTTATTCATAATTTAATTATGAGCGACGAAGCCCATTTCCAATTAAATGGGTTCGTTAATAGGCAAAACTGCAGGATATGGGCTACCGAAAATCCAAGAGTAGTTCAACAGCAAGAATTACACCCACTTAAGTGTACCGTGTACTGGTGTTAGATATCGGACAATGTTGGAAAATTTTTTAAGGCCAGCCGTGGAAAACCATCCGCAAGTATGGTTCCAACAGGATGGAGCCACAGCGCACACTGCGAGGGACACAATGGTTCTTTTACGCGACATCTTTGGTGAACGAATTATTTCCATTTTAATTGGCCTCCGCGTTCACCGGATTTAACCGCTTCAGACTGTTTCCTTTGGGGTTATTTGAAAGGAAAAGTCTATATTAATAAGCCTCGAACCATACAGCAATTAAAAAATAATATACGCGACGAAATCAACAACATAACACCTGAAGTTTTGCGAAAGGTTATGGAAAATGTTTCGGAAAGAGCACGAATATGCGAAGCAGAAAATGGCCACCACTTGCGAGATATAATTTTTCATAATTAAATTAAAAATATTCTCCATTAATATACTGTATTTAAAATTAAAAAAATTTAATAATTATGTCTTAAATAAGAAGTTATAATGAACTCAAACCCCTTCGGTCATTTTGGGCCACCCTGTACAATCTTAACAATTGAATAACATGCAGTATACAAAATAATTTTGTATATAATACCTTAAAAAAATTAACTTCAAATTGTTGGAAGTACAAAAAGTACTATTCTATAATGTTAATGTTTTACTTGGAATTATATTTAAACCATCGTTATTTGTTTTAAGGCTTCCGAAATATAAACAAATAATAAAACAATTAGGTAAGTAGGTAACTTTTATTTTTTTAGTTCAATGCCAAAGTATTTTATCGCGGAAATTAAATTAAAATAAATATATTTGTTCAGATAATGCGACGAACAATAACAAAACAATTTTTTAAATTATTAATCAATAGCCACTCGTGTGTGAAACATATTTTACGAAATATGGTCGATAGTTGAAATGAAATCTAATTTTTATAAATAATAATTAATAAATGAATAATAATTTGTCCTTCGATACGTTCTTTGTTAAGAATCTCAGCGTTACAAGTTTAGTGCAGGTCTTGAGGGCTCACAGTGTAAGGAGCAATTTTTGGATAATGATATATACGAGGACTGCCGGGAAAATTTCTAGTAGTTAAAATAATGCACATTCTTCAACTGCCATTTCTAGCTAATAATTCAAATGACAGTTTTTACTTAAGTGAATTAGTTTTGTTTATAGAGCATTTAAAAGAAAGCAGTTTCGTGCAAAAATGGAACTAAACTAAACGTAAACATTTTCGAACCGAACAGATCGACATGCCATATAACAAGTGTTCATTTGAAAAGTCAATCTGATTTACTGATAACATTTTGAAGTATGTCGTAAATTAAAATTTACTACTTAACCTATGAAGTCGTATATTTTGACAGTTTCATACATACAAATAAATAACAAATAATAGGTATTTATTGAAAACTATAACAAATGTTGAAAATGTTGTCCTTCAAGATCAATGCAGTTTAAAATCCTCCGTTCAAAATTTCTGATGTTATTCAGCAACATTACTGGATTGTTATTAATTTCCATGCATTTCTGTTCGATTCTTTGTAGCATATCATTCAAATTCAATATAGGTGTTCGAAATATGTAATTTTTTAGATAAGGCCACAAAAAGAAGTCGCAAGGTGTTAAATCGCATGAACGTGCAGGCCAGGCAATTTCAGTATTTCGACTAATTATACGCTCATCAAAAATTCTCTTAAATAATCCAAAGATTCTGCAGTACAGTGACAAGGTGCTCCGTCTTGTTGGAAATATGCATTTTGAAGTTCATCATCACGCAACTGATTGACAAATGGTTGTGAAATTTCCGTACGGTACCTTTGAGCAGTTAACGTTCCCTGAAAAAATATTGGTCCAATGATTCGCCTTTGGCTTATCGGTGCCCAAACACCAATTTTCTCTTGGATGTAGCGATTCTTCATTAATTACATGTGGATTTTCACTACTCCAAATTCTTGTATTTTGTGAATTTAGGTATCCCGTTATAAAACCATGCTTCATCAGTAAATATGACTCTTTGCGAAAGTTCTTCATTATTGTTCATATTTACAAACCAATTACAAAACTGTAGTCTACGTGGGTAATCAATTTCTAACAATTCTTGTACTGCTGTGACACGGTATGGATAAAGTTGCATATCTTTTTTTAATAACTTGCGAGTTGTACCAACAGAAAGGTTTATTTGTTCACTTAAATGTCGAACAGATGTTTGTGGTTCATTTTCCATTAGTTCTTCAACACGATTGACAACTTGAGGTGTATGTTTCTTAACTGCTCCGCTGCCTGATTTTCTTAAGAGACTACCAGTTTCAGAAAGAAGTTTTAAAGTTCTATCCAAAGTATTCTTAAATTGTATATAATCTATTACAAAATGTGGAAACTCAACTTGAAATTCTACCATGCAATCTTGAACTGAATAAACCCATAAACCATCAATTTTATTACCACTTCGAAAATAAGCCTGGACTAAAAAATTTTATGTTCTAAAGTGAAAGCCATTTTAAAACTGAGAAGCAATTTATTTAAACCGGAATCGAAGCACGATTATTTTATGCACTAACTGATATTTGTGATTGACATTATCAAATGTCATTTGGATTTACGTTTACGGAACAACAAACACATACTAATATATTTGCGCCTTATTCTATCAAAATTTCAAAGTAACCTAGATTGACTTTTCAAATGAACACTTGTTACAGTGAGATTGAGACATCCTTGGGCATTGGTATGAAACCAATACACATGATTTTGTATGAATATTCGAACGTATGGAAGCTTGGCAATCGTTGGAAGCAACTGTTCTGAACATTGGTTTCCGAAATATTATTACAGTAGAAACACAAAAGTTGATTGGAGCGTATGCATAAGTGTATTGATGTTAGTGTATGAGACGAATATTTTGAAGAACAATAAAGTTATACTAAATTTTATGTTTTTCTAATAGATTGTTTTCAGAAATATTCGCAGTAACTCTCGCATTACTATGTGAGATTACTCTACACGTTGGATGCCAAAATTATTATAATTTTAAAATTTTAAGTCCCACATTGGGAACTATAATAATTGCCATTACTACCAAAAAATATATAGAATTGAGCAACAGTTTTAAGCAAAAATCCAAGTTTGGGTGATGAATTACTTAACATATTCACTTAGCCTAGCACATTGTGACTTTTTTCTCTTCCCCGATTTTATTTGCCGATGAAAGGAATGTGATACGTCATCGTTAAACCACTTGTTTCATGCATCGCGGCGAAAACACACGTCTAAAACCATAGAGATACTTTAGAATAAATTTCTGAGACTAACGCTCCATGGTTTATCAGAAATAAACAACTCCAAAGAGATGTAAGTATTCCCCCTCTACACGACTACCTAAAAACATTAGCCGCGGGTACGTGGACTACAGCTCGGAGTATTCATAGTAAAACAGTTGATCGCGCCTCAAGACACACCACCACCTAAAAGGAGATCGGTACCCAGATTTAACTATACTGAAATTGTGACCGAGACGAGAAAGTGGAAAATGGCCGATCACGCCGAATGACGCTCAGATGAAGCCTGGAAAAGTCAGTGGTCCGTGTTAGCTATGGCAGCCTGTTAAGCAACGCACCTTCCTGCACGAACCCACAAACTACCTGTACTGGACACAAGGAGCTTAAGGCCAAATCTGTCCAGCCCTGGGAAAGTTCAGAGAAGATAAACGTTCATTTCTGAGGTTATATGTGAGATCTTCGATCGCCTTTTGTTTTAGATATCATGTATATAAACGACTCAAAAATAAAGTTTAAAGTCTTTTTCATGAATCAACCTAGAAGTAAGTAGGGGTTGCCGAAACTCCACTTTGTCGATCCGTGACAAAATTACAAAATGTAAAATTTAGCAAGTGCAAATTGGCATAGATATACACGTAGATATGTAATAGATGATATTTATGACATCAAGTATCGTAAAAACACATTACGGTATAAATATCGTACGTTTTATCTACTTTCATGGGTACAAATATTTTGTTGCCTTAGTTTTAAAATTGCGGTTGTAAAAAAATAATAGAGAGGCTAGTCTAATAAGTTTAGTTACGAAGTTGTTTATTTTTTGCGGAAGCGTTTCAGTGACAGCAAGTTGCAAAAATATATGATTCGGAGGAAAGTTTGCCTTCTGATGTAGAATTGCTGCCCAATCTGCTATAAATACATTCATTCCTGCCAAATCTAAGGTGTGCTACGAGATATTGTATACAAATATTTTAACGAAGGGATGGTTAAGAAGTTTCCTGAATTTTACTTATTTTACGGAACAAGCGGAGAAGCTAAAACCTTCCTCTTTATGGCGCCACTATTCAATGTTGCGGACGGAAGGTGTCGATGAAGAAAAACATTCATATTAGTCAATATCAGCAGGTTGTGGAAATCGGAAGAAAACCGACCAAAAAATCGTGTATTTTTTAGCCTAGCAAAGAAATGATACACCTCTTGAGGAAATGAATGACATAGATTTCTTGTTAATGAAGGTAAATTCGAGCTAAAATAATAAAAAAAAAAAACAAAATCTTACTATACTTTCAGGTTGTTTTGATAGTTGGAGTTTTTACGCCGGAATTTGCCACAACAGAAGGAAATATTCATGGAATAAGTTGTTTAGATTTATTTAGAAAATATAAGTATTTGCATCTGTCATACGAAGCACGATGGTTTTTTTTTGTTACCTAGAGGGGAGGCAAATGTACCCAGCTGTTGGAGTGAATACTATCGGAAGAAGTCCAAAGGAAATCGCTACTATATTCGGTAATAAAATACAGGATACTGTTTTCGTAGATCCTCAGCATCGTTACTAGCAGATGCAGGGACAGATATGCATACTCGTAAGCGTCATGAAGGCTGAAAGTCTAATAGTGTTGCAGAGGGATACGTTGAAACATTAAGGGGCTATACCAGTTTGATACTTTCAAAAAAATCGATATTTTTTATTCGACAGTTTATATTTTCAAGAATATCCTGTGAAAATTTCAAGGCCGTATTTCTAATACTCCCCGAATGACAGCCTTCTAAAGAGTAACCCCTCGCAGGTATAAACTGCCCCATCTGTGAATCAAGCTGGCGTAGTTACGTCATGAAGCATCCTCAAAAGAGGGACGGACAGCTCGGAGGAAAGCTTCAGCCTCTCAGCAGGCATTATTCGAGGAAGAGGTCCATTGAATGGGCTAGGTATAGCGGATTAGCAGTTTTTATGGTAAATATCATTTTATCTTGCAAAAATCGATAGTTAAATCTTCAAACGCGTTTTTATCGAAAATGAGATTTTTCAAATTTGCTGACATTGTAACTCGAAGGCCAATTATTTGATTGACTTGAAATTTGAACTGAGTACTCTTGAGTATATTCTCTACGATGATGTAGGATAATTTTGATTGGATGAAAATTGACGATTTGGCATTGAAAGAAACGACCATTTTATAGGCAAGAAAACTATTTTCAAAACTACGCCATTTTGCTAGATTTTGATATTTTTCGAAAATCCTACGTCATCGTATAGGAGAAACCTTCCAGTTTAACGACATTTTTTCCTTTTTCGGTTACAGCTACTCAATCGACTGGAATCATGTCAGTAGTGGAGGAACTTTTTTTTTGGCGCCTCCGAAGGCAGTGCATAAGTCGCTTGGATCTCAACATGTTTCTATGAAAAAATTATGTAATATAGGTAAAATATATGCTTAATTTTCCGAAACATTTAATTGAGTACTTTCCTTCCAAAAAATTCCCGAAAATCATTCAAATTTTCAGCGTTCACACTGGGTATAGCCCCTTAACAGAAAATAAATGCAATGAAAATAATGGGCTCTTCAGGTACTGTGGGTTCAGCAAGTAACGTCTTGGTGGAAGAACGCAGAATTAAGTTAGGAACAGCGTCTGGAGTTAATTATGAAAATGTTAAGAACTGTGTAATTTATGTTAATAAATAGTTTTAAATATTGTTTGAACCCTTTAATTTCTTTACAGCAGTAGTGCGGTAAAAACTATCATGACGATACTAACAAAAATTCTAAAATATGGCATATTACAGTATGAAAGTAGATAAATAATTATTACAAAAAGTAATTAATTCATACTAGTATCGAAACAGTTCATTTCTAAGCATAGATTTAAAATTACATGTAAAGGAGTCTTTATTGGCATTTCACGTTGTCTCGGTCGTCGAACGTTCCAATATTTTTATATATCTATGCGGTTTATTAGATCTATCCTCGTATATAGACCAAAGTTTTTAAAATTCAATATAATAAATGATTTTATTGCGTAACAATCCGAACAACTATCGCAATTTATTATAATAATAGTCATTAAAAAGGTATTACAACATTTCCAATAGCTTTTGCTATAATTATTGGTTTTCACAGAACGTCTCTTTAAGACGATTGACACACTCACTTGATAGGAAAGAATGAACAAGAACAAAAATGACAAAATCATCGCCGAGCGTGATCGTGATTGTCATCCGTGAATCGATTTCACAAAACGGTAAAAGTAACATTTAATGTCGAATTCTTTTTGTGGTTGTTACTGCTGCTCTTACCGCAACTAACGTTATTTTAATATTCATTGGATAACTATAATAGTTAGATTGTGCATACATCTACGTTCAATTAAACGATACACTATAAGAAAGAGTCAGCGGAATAGTTTAGATAAGTAGAAGCTGTTGATGAAAATACAAGTACGTTAATAAATAGGACGGTGTGCAGACTATCGGCTGGATTGTAAGTATATAGTCACTACTGGCGATTTCTATGGAATATGAGAGTCGCACGTTCACCATTATTACGATAAAGAAAGAAGTGGACATGTGGTAAGCGCGTGCTCAGCCGTATAATGACCATTTCACGACCTACAACACACAAATATATTCGGTTTTCGTTTCTTTGAGGTAATGGCGATTCGAAATGAGTCGTCCTATTTACATTTGCATGATGACATTAAAAAATAATTTACATGATAGCGAAATATGTTAGTTTTAGTATCAAATCCGTGTATTCCTAGATAATGTGTGTTTATATTGAAAGATAAAAAATAATTTGCGTAATTGAAAAATATTTAGTAATACTACTCATTTAAACAGCGCGGTTTAATTCAATTGTACTCAATTTTTTCCTACGTTAGTAGCACTGTTTTTTACATCTCTATAAAATGTTATGGATAGATAACTTTATTATCCAATAAATAAGTTATGAGCGAGCGCTTCTAGACATGGCCCAATATATCGCGCACCACACATAACACAACACACGACAAACAAATCAGATAGACGCACTTGTAATGCCTGCTGACAAGGAGGCGTGTCAAATTTTCTTTAGGCGCAAAGAAAAACTAAATACTGTAATAATCTAACGTAATATTTATTGTATTTATAAAATTAAGAATTACTTCTTGTATAGAAACAAAATAACTAAATTCTATTTATAGCAGATGTTACGTTCGTAAAATCATTTTGAGAACATTCAGGGAATTTTATTCAATTAACTTCGTTATTAACCTCGCTTAATCTACTTAGACCGATCATTTTTCATTATTTATGTTTATTTCTATTTTATTGTAATTTCTGGTTTATTATTGATCAAACTTATGCTATTTTCAAACTTTAAGTCCTCCTATTTTTAATCATGTTCCAATGCTTTGGCTGACTCTATATATTCCCGGAGTATCGTAAAACATTTCGGCGCAGTCAACATGTGGGGAACTTTTATACGAACTCACGCTTCTTTTAAGTGTTTCTTTTGAGACTATGACGTAGTATACTTTCTGATATAAATGTCGTACAGCCATTAATAAGAGGTCTCTCTTTAGCTCTGAAGTACTCAGAAGTTCGAAACCTAAGTCAAGATTTATTTTTACCTAGTATAATTTTCTGCGTAGGCAGGTTTTGGTCTATCTTGACTTAATGGCATTATTAATTCATTAGTGTAGTGTAGTTTTTTTTTTCGACCACGTGCTTCAGGGCTGTTAATTACGGCTTAGTATATATGCTGAACTTGTGACTGCGCGGGAAATCCTGTCTTAGGCAGCAATCCGGCGGAAAGGCGCTCCAATTTTCCACGAGCTTCTGGAACCCCGAAACCCCGGTAACCACGATTGGAAACTCATACATTTTACCCGCAAGGTAGTGTGGAATATTTAATTAATTGTCACATATTCCTGATACAGGACGAAGATCCCGGGGATATCTGCTATTTCAGTATTCTCTGTTCAAACCACGTGTTGCTCCGTTTTGGCGGCACCATTTTGTCGATATCTGAATTTCTTTCTTTTTTTTGTACGTAATTTTCGTAAATTTAACTTTTTCTCTTGTCTAAATTGGTTAAATAATTTATCTTTACGTATAATAATTTATTATATCTAACCAGCCGATCTTAGTGGCTTTATTGCGATTAATTTATGTTAAAATTTGATTCAATTTTATATTATTTTTTTTAATTTAATTTATCTGGTAACGTAAAATTGTTAATTAAACTTTTGTTATTATTCATTTATTAATTCTTATCCTATCTTAAGATAATTGTTTCATTTGCCACTTTTAAAGTCACTTTATAACACTTAGTATTTCGATATTCTCTTTTGTTAAATTTTGCATATACGGGCTGAGCCCTGTAATATTTGGAGATTTCCAATTTGTGAATCCTTCTGTTTTAATATTGTCACAGTATTCTCTTTTAATTTACTATAGATAAAAACTGTGTGTGTAGCGTTTAAATTGTTAGGTACTTCAAAGCTTTGAGGAACTATAAACGCCAGATCTCATAACTTTAATCACGTTTAACTCTCTTTCACTTAGTCTTTAACTAATCAAATTTTGGGTATACTTTACAGTAGTACATATTTTAATTATTCAGTCGCTTTTTGCGTTTACAGATTGTAACTTTGTTTTTTTATTTGAATCTATTGGTTTGTTTAATAAATTTATTGTTTCTGTTAATATTGTGTTTGCGTTTGTTTACCTATTTCCCTAGCGAGCAAAAGTGTTTGTAGATTTGGTATACCAGGTAGCCGAACACCCCCCTTAGTGATCTATTGCCCTTATGGCCCGAGGGTGTTCTACGTTAGCCTAGAAACTTGCCAGACCGAACGTAGTGGTGCCCATTTAAGATCTTGCGTTTTTATACTGAGCTGGCCGGCAAGTTTTACGAGGGGCCTTTGTAGACCAGGGGCGGAATTAGGACACGTTCTAGTTCCAACTGTGGTATTGCTGCCTACACATTTTTTTAGGGGTAGCACAGAATATAAACTAAAAGCACTTCCAAAAACTCAATAATTCTTCTCAAGAAACCAAGGAAAATTAAACAAACAATTATATTTTAAAGAAAAATAACTAAATAATAATTCCGAATAATTTTATTAGATATTCGAAACATTCAACAATGTATTTTATACAACCCCATGAGAGCCTAGCAGGCCAGCGAATAGGGCTCCAATTAGTTCTTAATCTGGTATCGAATATTGTCGAGGCAAAATATTATATTCTGTACTGCCTACAAGATGTGGTGGAACGTAACAGGTGTCCCATTAAAGAGTGCAAGATTTAAAATGTGCCCTACGTTCGTTCAGTTGAGTTGGCGGCACTGAAACTATAACATCCTTCATCTGTCAGTATTGCGATTAGTAGTCATGGAGCATTATACGAAGGAACAACGCGTTATTATTGTCAAAACGCGTTATAAGTATGGAGAATGTTATGCGGAAACAGTTTACAGACTTCGTGGAATTTTCGGTGGACGAAATTCACCAAATCTGTCAACAGTTCAAAGATTAATTAAGAAATTCGAGGTAATTGGTTCGACTGTTAACAGAAGAGTAGCCGTACGTCGTCGTACCACCCGATCTCTTGAGAATATTGCAGTAGTGCGTGAAAGTGTTACCGAAAATCCAAAAATATCGATTCGTCGTCGTTCTCGACAGTTAGACATTTCGAGAAGCACCCTGCACCGAATACTCACCAAAGATCTGCATATGTACGCGTATAAGATAGTTGTTACAAGAACTCAACCCAATAGACCATGGGCAGCGTCGAGAATTTGTTAATTTGGTGTTGGAAAACCAACAAGAGGACGACGATTTTTCGAAGTCAATTATCTTTAGCGATGAGGCACATTTCCAACATAATGAGTACGTGAAAACTCAAAATTGTCGGATTTGGGGCGAGAAGAATCCTCGAGTAATTCATGGAAAGCCATTGCATGCAGAACGAGTTACTGTCTGGTGTGGATTTTGGGCTGGCGGAATAATACGGCCCTACTTTTTCGAAAATGATGTTGAACAAGCAGTAACAGTGAATGGCGTACGCTATCGCAACGTGCTGAGGGAGTTTTTGTGGTCACTGTTGGGTGGAATGAATATCGAAGGAATGAGGTTTAAGGTCTATTAAATGATAAAATACTCTCATGTACCATTTTTTACTACGCATAATAATCTTGTAGCGACCAATAAGGCTATCAAGAAGGTCTACGCCACCCATGTGCCTGTTATACTCTAAAACTAGATTAGGGCATTGGACATCCACAGTTTTCTTTTATTTTTTGTCGAAACGTTTAACTGTTTTCTTCAACAGGACGGGACAACCTATCACACGGCGCGCGAAACAATGGATTTGTTGCGAGAAAAATTTCCTGGTCGAATCATCTCACGCAATGGCCACCGGAATTGTCTCCCATGTTCGTGTGATTTGACCCCGTGCGACTTCCCTCTTTGAGGGTATGTGAAATCTCGTGTATATGCGAACAATCCACGAAGAATTCTTGAGCTGATGGCGAAGATTAGACGTGTTAGTGGCGAAATCGAATCACAATTATGCGCAAAAGCCATCGAGAATTTCGTAAAAAGAACAAGGATGTGCCAGCAGAGTCGTGGGGGATATTTGTTCGATATTGTGTTCCACGCTTAATAACCGCAGTGTGTGTACTTTATACTGAAATAAAAGTTTTTACACTTTTTGAATATGATGCATTTTATTACAAAATTAAATATTGCGCTCTTAATGGGACAGCCTATATATTGCCTATACAACGAATTATGCGTTTCTGTGCCAGAAAAAAATCGAGAAAATACGCAGAAAATGATGCGGTATGACACCCTGGAATATACCTGTCCGTAATAAAAAAATGTTATCTAATTGTTTGGCAGCAATAGATGCCCATATCCTTGATTAATTATCCGGCCGATAGCCTAGTGGTAATGCACTGGCTTATAACGCCAGGGGTTCTGAGATTGGATCCGGAGCTCGACTGTCTGATAATGTTTTCGTTGTTTTCCTTATAGTTTAATGTAAAGGCAGACAGCTAAACGTCTCTAAGTCGTTCTACGGTAGGCATAATAACTTATGGTCTGTTAATGGCTCTTGCAATTGGCACTAAGTCGTTGGGGATGCCAAAGCATGAATTATTATTATTACTATTACATTTTCGCAATGATCTTGTCCATTTATTCATCTAACCTAACACCAAGCAAGCTTATCGAAATTTGCGATTTTTCAAGATACCACAAGCACTCACGTCAACGCTAAAATTTGCTTTAGTTTGTATGGTGTGGAAAAACATAAAATGAGTTTATACAAAATTCATATGCAAATTATTGCATTGAAACCATTTGGGAAGGTGGTCGAGAAGCATAATTCCCTTATTTCGTACGTCCATAGATTAGTCTTGAAAACCACTACATCGTTGACATAAAGAAAAAATAATAAACGATACTAAGTCATTCACAAAAAGTAAAAACAGCACGAACTGAGAACTGATCGCTGCGAGACACCCGATTTCACAGGCATAGCTGATGAATCTTTATTCATTTGTCTTGCTCAGTAGTCGTGTTGTGAAACTTGTCGCCAGCATAATGCACTGACGAGTCCATAGTAGGACGAAACACGTGCGTGCATGGCAATTTTCACACAAATATGTACTTCTATATTATCGATATTTCGTTATTCATCCCGATTTTTAAATAATATTTTTGATATTATTAAAAATTGTCCCCGTTTTTTGATTATAAAATAATTTTATATATAATTTTAAGTTTTATTTATTTACTTGTGTGGTAATGCTGTCTGTTTGTATTAAAATATTATATAATTATTTACGCTACATACTTATATCAGACGGAAAACACCAAATAATTTTATTAAATTTGAAGATGTTCCGTTTATTTTCGCAGAACTGTATGTAGGTTCTTTTATCTTTCAGGTATATTCATAGTAGTAAAATGACGCACGTGGCCGGAAATCGTATAAAAGGATTATTTTTTGATATCAATATTAAATCGAATCCAATATTAAAGACATTTTGTTACGCAATTACGCAAATAACCGTTGCGTTATTTGCCTACTCTACTTGTAAAATTAATAAAAGTTTCTTAGAAGTCTTTCATAAGAACTAAATAAATTACTACAGTAATACAATTTAAGCAATAAAACGTCTGGGCTGCGGTTAATAAATAAGAAATAAGTGAAATGTCTAATCATCAATAATTGACAAAAGCTTGCGTGTCTAATTTAGACACACACTTCCGAAGATGGCCAGGGAGATTTCATCGATACGTCAAGGAATTGAAGATTATTTTAGAATCATTTTCATACTCTTGGATCAACGTCCGAACATAGCAATGTTCTACATTATTAGAATTACAATTGAATCATAAACATAAATGAAATAAAAATTTCTTTTTCCACGGTCGGGAGTAGAAATCAGTTTCTATGACATCAAAATTAAAACAGAAGTAGTCGATTATTCCCAAGGGAGTATACTGCTCCCAAGGGAGTTTACATTATGGAGAACGTTTGTGATTCATGAAAAAAAAAGATAACATTGAAATTATTTATTGACATTTAAATTAAATGTTACATTTGTACAATTTTCAAAATTAATATTAGAAGGAATATTACTTTCGCTTACATTTACAGTTTTTGTGATTGCCCTAGTAGTGGTACCTACTAAAACCTGATTAGCAATTTTGGTCTTATTTTCAATGGAGTTCTCGACATAACCCTCAGCGACTGTCGTTGATTTCCAACTAGCATGACGCTTTATTGTCGTGATATCCACACCAGCATCTGCCAGTAATGTCGCTGAAGATCTTCGTAAGCAGTGACCAGTATAACATGCAGCATCAGGTAATTTTAAATACGAAGCTACTACACTCGGAATTTTTCCCATGGTATTCTTGCCAACTGGCTGCGAACTACATTTTCCTGCTTTGTAGTACAAAAAAGGCGCTTATGCTTGACGTGGGGAGGACGAAGGGACAGGTATTTTCGAAACAACTCAAGCATATTTTCCACATCGGTAACCACAAAGGTTCGTGGCATCTTTGTCTTAGTGTTTGGAATTTTTACAATCAAGGAAGAGCCTACATCCTCAATATCATCTACAGTTAAATTGACTAGTTCATCAGTTCGACAAGCTCCGGCAATCCCCAGAATTAATCCAACCTATAAAAAATCAAAATACTTAGTAATTGAAATACCTAACAACAAAAGTAATCTTACCTTAATCATTAAGAATTCTTTGTCATCTGCACTTGATAGAAAACGGTCGATTTCACCCTTTCTCAATATTTTCAAAAATGCGATCAGCTTGGGGAATTTGCTTATATCTATGTTGTCGTAAATGATCAAGCATGACTTAACCATAGAATATTGCGCCCATAATGTGGAAGACTTGTAATTCTTTGCATTTTCACTGAAGTATGCCAACAAAACATTCTCGGTGTATACTTGAACATTTTTCTCGGCGCACCACTTTTTGAACCGATTGTAGGCTATATCGTATAAAGATCTTGACTTCGTAGGCAGCAAATTGCTTATTGCAATATATGCAGCCTCCACAATCTCTTCTGACTCACAATTATTCATTGTGCACTAAACAAACTTTAAACTAAACCAAACTAGCACCTTAATTTGACAATTCTTTTTGTTTGTTTATTTTGTAGTTATGACAATAACTCAACGACTACTAAATAAATGCTCAAATCCGAATACAATAATTCTGGTGCTACTTACTTCATAATGACAAAATATGTGTTTTTAAGTTAATGAGACCGTGGAAAAAATAGTATATACCATTCGGGAGAGATGCTATTTTGTCCTCGGTGCATTGTAGCCCTCGGGCTTCAAATTGCACCTCTGCCAAAATAACGCATTTCTCTACCTTATAGTATAATATACTATTAATTATGGGGACATCTTTCTCTACCTTATAGTATAATATACTATTAATTATGGGGACATCTTTTTTAATTAGGTATATGGCCATTATATTTGAAAAAGATGATCAAATTATCTTTGTAGCCTTTACCCATTACCATTTCAACAAAACCAACACCTTGTAATGTATTATTAATTACATATAAGAATTAAAAATCATCTTTAAACAGTGTTTAATACTTTTTAACAAATAATTTAGTTTCAATAACTTATTCACGTTCGATATATAATTGTTACATTCTAGGTAAGTTTAATGACCTAAAATGGAATTGTTAAATCATATAATCAACTAATTAAGCTTATAAAAACACGTTTATGCATATATTCACTCATAATTATTATACACGTTATCTATGGCGGTATCTAAAACGGTGTTCATTTCAGAGATAATTATACCGATACGCCGAACTAAAGGTGTAGGTGGTTGATATGTGTTTCGCATTATTTTTGGACCGAGAACGATCGCTTTCGAAAAATGCTACATGTCTGGGCTGGCAGCAGAAAAACACGACCAAAATCGGGGAAAAATACCCGGTTTCTCAGTGTTTATTTTAAATCAGAGTTGAAGTGGATCTCCTCGTTCTGCCCGCCTCTACCACTTGACGTCAATTTTGGAAAACGTCCAAATAACGCGAAAGCGAATCTCGCTTTGTCCGCGTTATGTATGTGTGTGAATCTCCATGTAGTAGCTTACTCTTGGCGAAAGTTCACTGGCCACAGTTTCAATATGACTAACGCTATTTTGTATGCCTCTGATGATAAATTATGATGAATGAATTATGTGTAAAATTGTTCTTATGTTATGCATGGATTCAAATGAGTAATATCTAATAACAATGTCAAAAACACTTTCTTAATGCTAGATTAACAAGAGAAACTAAATTAGATTAAATAAAATATTTTTGTGGCTAATTAGTTTAGTATATTTGCTACACTAAGTCCTTTCAATAGAATAAAATTTATGAGGCTAATATCCTATATATAGGTATGTTGTCGATGTCGGTGATTAGATCAGATAATTTATAAGGTTTGATACTTTCCTATATTAAATCGCCCACTTTGGTTACATTTAAATAGCTGTCATGAAAAGTAATAAATCAGAGTTTGAAAATAATTAGTTTCTATATTCGCTAATGGGAATTTTTAACATGTTTTCTACAATTTTAATAGCAAAAGTTCAATTATTTCTAGATTTTATTATTAACCGAACGAAATATGAAATATAAAAACTGGAAAGTGGTTCAGTATAGAGAAACAAATTCAACACCCTAACGAGGAAAAATAAATAAGAAAAGGAAATAAGAAAATAACTAAACCAACACTTATTGTATGTAGACTTATTAATGCGGAGTATTGAATGAAGGATGGGTAGAAAAACTGAAAATTATAGTGTCTATTACAGTATGTTACTTCTATAAGCATTGTTGGTGTTTTCATTTGTCCGCAATTTCATACAGCATGAGTAAAACATTAAATATGTCAATGGCTATGTTTCGGTGGTCTTGTAGAAATATATTACTGAAGGAAGTATTAATAATAAGTTTACAATAATTATAGTTAAAAATAACTAACAATCAATAATTATCTCTTTATATATACATATACAGGCTGATTCATTTTCGGTCCTCACCATGGGGATCTCTCTTATTATTGGAGATAGAGTATAGATTTAAATTTGGCAAAGTTGTTAAATTTTGTGTTTGTTATAAATCCGTAAAGAAAATAGACCTGTGACAAATGACCTTCGTTATTAAAAAAAAAACGCGAAAACCCCATTTTCTTCTTTTACCTGTAGCACTGACATTTGGCCTTGTAGAGAAAAAATAAAAACACATCCTTGTGGCCATTTCTAAACCTCTATCCAGTGGTGTACTCTAAATTTTTATGCGACGTTTCGTTTCTTTCTGGCCATCATCAACTATCTAATTTCTTATAGGCGCCATATTGGATTTAGACAACTTCAGAAAGAGTTTTTTTTTTCTTATTTCAACCATGTACCACATGCTGACTAAAGTTTTTGACATTAGGTTTTATTTGAAAGAATAAATTATAAGATTAAATAAGGTAGCCATGGAATTTCAATCTGTCAAATATTTCATTTATTGATCATTAATAATACAATGTCATACACTAACGAAGAGAAACGAGATATGATAAGTATTTTTTATTCTTCGAAACGAAATTCAACAGTAGCGAGTACAAGATAACAAAAACATTAATAAAAATACATAGAAAAGTAAACAATAAACAATTACAGTAAATGTTCAATTATCTGGCCATCTTCGGTAATGCACAATTGGGCACGCCTTCTGGCATTTTGTACTGCCCTTTGTATAGTTCTTCTAGGAACTGCATCGAAGGCATTCTGAAGTCTGTCTCGTAATTCTTCAATGTTTTGTGGCGCATCTACTTTATAAATATTATTTTTAACATATCCCCATAAAAAAAAATCTAGCGGACTTAAATCAGGTGATCTCGCAGGCCATTCAAGAACTCCCCTATTTCCAATCCAACGGTTTGCAAACTCTTGATTTAAGAAATTTCTAACAACAGCTGCATTGTGTGCTGGTGCGCCATCTTGTTGCCACCATAAATATTGTAATTGATTTAATGGGATATTGTCGTCAAGATAGTCAGATACGTATGTACGTAAAATGTTTAAATATCTTTCTCCATTTAAATGTTCTTCATACATAACTGGTCCTAAGAGACGATTTGAAAAAATACCCATCCAAACGTTTATTCCAAAACGATGTTGTGGTCTTCTAGCCCTGTTTTGTCGGGGATTTTGTACTGCCCAATAGTGCTCCGTATTTCTGTTGAACATTCCAGAATTTGTAAATTTAGTTTCATCTGACCAGATGATTTTGCTTAAAAAATTTTCGTAATTTTCTATCCTTCCCATTAACCAATTACAATATTCTAACCTTCTCAAATTATCTCCAGGCAGTAAAGAGTGACTAACATGGATCCTGTATGGTTTAAACCTACTTTTATGTAAAGTTCTCCAAACTCTGGACTGGTACAAATTTAATTCTGACGCTACTTCGCGTGTAGAAATTGATGGATTATTATTTATCTATAAAAATACAAGATTAATATGAAATTTGAAAACACGCTTTTAATTTACCATTTGTAAAATATCTTGTCGATTTTCATTTAAATTCCTGTTGTCTTTACCATTACGCGGCTTAGTAAACGATCCATTCTCGACCAAATTTCTGTCGAGATCTAGAAAAATGGTACGATGAGGCTGTTATCGTTCTGGATATAATTGTAGATATCTTGTACTCGCTACTGTTGAATTTCGGTTCGAAGAATAAAAAATACTTATCATATCTCGTTTCTCTTCGTTAGTGTATGACATTTTTGTATTATTAATGAACAATAAATGAAATGTTTGACAGATTGAAATTCCATGGCTACCTTATTTAATCTTATAATTTATTCTTTAAAATAAAACCTAATGTCAAAAACTTTAGTCAGCATGTGGTACATGGTTGAAATCAGAAAAAAAAACTCTTTCTGAAGATGTCTAAATCCAATATGGCGCCTATAAGAAGTAGATAGTTGATGATGGCCAGAAAGAAACGAAACGTCGTATAAAAATTTAGAGTACACCACTGGATAGAGGTTTAGAAATGGCCACAAGGATGTTTTTATATTTTCTCTACAAGGCCAAATGTCGGTGCTACAGGTAAAAGAAGAAAATAGGGTTTTCGCGTTTTTTTTTTTAATAACGAAGGTCATTTGTCACAGGTCTATTTTCTTTACGGATTTATAACAAACACAAAATTTAACAACTTTGCCAAATTTAAACTTATACTCTATCTCCAATAATAAGCGAGATCCCCATGGTGAGGGCCGAAAATGAATCAACCTGTATATATATACAATATATACATATATTTATATATATATAAAATCGACCTGCATCTGCTTGCGTTAGCAAAGCTCGAAAAGTAGTCGGTCAATTGACTTAAAATTTTTACACAACGTTGCATTTGAGTGTTTTTATAGCAAAATGAATTTTTTTTTTTAGATGGCGCGACAAAACTGTTCCTGCACCGGTGAAATCTACGGTGCGCTCCGACATAAGTAGCGTAAAAATTTCTCAAATAATAAATAAATGGTAGTACTTCTTTATTACAAGTTGATGTTTGCTAATCATATACTCTATTTACGATAACATATTGTTAAAAAGAAAAATAACTTTGATTTAATCTTGATTAAATTGTTTTATATGAAAACTTAAAATAATTTCTATAAGTTAGATGTAAATGTCAGGAAGATTATTTTTTTAAAAAATTATGATAGAGAATTGTAAAATTTGAAAGGCGAAAATATTAATGATATTGATATTTGAAAAACAATTAAACAAGCAGCTGGGTTGATGAAAAAAAAAAAAAGGTGAAATTATTATTGATTGTCAACATACACGATATGAACAAAATCATTCTAAACAGAATCGCAGGTGAAATAGTGACATACAAATCCATTGACTCCATGATGAACCAAAGTGAAGTAGTTAATTTTCTAACGGAATTCTCTAAATGTTCCCCGATTACCGTCACATTCTGAATTTGAAAATTGGAGCGCCAATTATATTACTCCGAAACATTAATTAGCCAAAGTTATGCAATGGCACGCGATTAGTAGTTAAAAAATTTATGAACAATCTAATTGAGGCAACAATTCTGATTGGACCTCAAAAAAGTGGAAACGTACTTTTCCACGAATACCACTCATTCCGACTGACATGGCGTTCGGTTTCAAACGACTTCAATTTCCAATACGCCTAACATTTGCTAAGACTATTAATAAAGCGCAAGGCCAATCCTTGCAAGTGTGCGGTTTGAATTTAGAAAACGATTGCTTCTCTCTGCTTTGTTCACTACAGTACTTTTATTTACTTTCCCATTCATTTCATTACAGACTAAGCCATAGCAGCGTGACCCGGTTTAGCTAGTAAGCAATAAAGAACAATAATAATCAGTTACAAAACAGATAAAAGTTAATTGACAAATAACCTCTAAAACAACAGCAGAAAAAGTATAGAACTCGTTAACACTTTATTGAGTTGATAAATTAATCGTAAAAGAACTGAGCCAAATAAAAGAAAAAGTAATTCAACGCAACAATTTGTGAAATATTAAAAAAATCAAAAGTTCTGTCTCTAGGATGTGTGTCCTAGGATTTATGTTGCAACAGATGTGATGCACTAAAATTTTTTAAGATTGTGGGATTAAGTACTGCTTGATTTGAAAATAATTTTAAGAATACATCTATTTTTTTAAAATTAATGTATTTGGCCTTGACAGAGAAGTCAATTACCCTTTTTGTTGATGATATGCAAAATTTTACCACAAAATTTTGTTCAGAATGAAAAATTATGGCTCTCTCTACACACTTACTTCGATTAAACCGTCATTTTTTAAAGATTAAACAAAATCAATTTTATTTATTAAAGGTTTTATTTGTAGAACATTGAACAAAGCAAATACTTTTTGTAATAAATTTCACTTACGAAACATAATAATAACAATAATCTAATCAATAAAACGAATTATTTATTCAACAATATAACCCCCACTATTTTCTTTGTAATGTCTGAGTTCTCTGAGACTGTTCTGAATTTCCTCGATGTGTACGGCGTTTTTTATCTTTTATTTTAGTATTTCTCTATTGTTGGGTATTGGTTGAAAGTAAACCCAGTTGCTTGAGGAGACCCCATAAAACAATTTAATATTATCTGGTGGGGCGATCTTTAAAGATGGGTACAGCCATGCAACAGAACTTTGTATTGTAACACCGATGCGCAAAAATTTTCGTTACGCGTCGAAGATACATATGTTCAGGGATTTTAGCGTATCAGAAAATCGTTACGTATCATATGAGCAGAATATACTACAATTCTAACCTGAATTGAGTTTAGTTCTGTGAAGTGTGGTTCTAAAGACGGAGGTTGCTGCAGCAGGTTATATATTCATGCATTATTCCTTGGTTAACTCTACCGTGGACTCTTCCATTCCACGCCATACTTAAGACTTCTTCAAATTAATAAAAATGCAATGGAAAACAAATCGCGATTATGTTACGCAGACCTGTACAGATATGCAAACAAGTGGTGTAACATCAGCCCGTATAATTGATAGGACGCTCTAATAAGCGATAGAACGCCTCGCTGATGCGTTGTTACCCGGTGCCGTCCATACCTGTTGCACGATGGTGTTACGATACGAAGTTCTGTTGCATGTCTATACCCAGCTTAAGGCCATGGAATTGGACCATTTCTAGTCATCTACTTTTCTCAAAACACTAATTTATCCATTCATTCATTATCCGTTTTCTATCAGCGGCAAGTAATGCAACTACTGTTCCTTGAATCTTTCAAGTAGCTGTAGATAAACATTCCGATTTTAATTCATTTTCCGCAATGAATTCAATCTCCAAACATTTAGAGCCTGTTAAAATAAAATGCAGATAATCCCATGCTGGTGGTATTTTACAGAAAAATCTAATTACAAAAGAATAGTTTCTGGAACAAGTAATTCAGATTATGGAATGAAAATTAATAGTATATATAAGTTAAAGATCATGATGGCAAAAAGAGAAGACGCAAATTTGTAAATCATCATAGAAAAGGACATAGTATTAAGTCAATGGAACTAGAATGGAAGTATGGAAGTAGAATAATAAACTACGAGTATTTAATGGTTCTAAGAAGTAAGCGAAGACAAAATTAAAAAATTTATGAAACTGTCTTAGTTCAAATTATAATTTGTGGAAGTCAAATCTGGATGATAAACACTCAAATTCAAAATAAATACGATGAAGGTAAAGATGTTTAGAAGAAACACATAAATAAAAGAGTAGAAGAAGAACCAGCACCAAAACAGGAAATTGGTTTGGTCATTCGGTCACTTGACGAGAATGAAGGATAATTTAGTAAAAATGATATCATTCATGCCATAGCCAGCAAATTAACGCCAGTTACAGGGGCATTGGCAAACCATAACTTATTATTATGCTCACGCCCGTGTAGCGATTTAAGATGTTTAGCTGTCGGTATTCACCTTAAACGATTAGGAAATCCAGGAAAACCATCTCAGACAGCATCTCTCTGCGTTGAATGCGTCATTACTAGGCTACTGGCCGATATGGGAGACTAGATGGGAAAATAAGGAAAGCAGGTAGGTTCAAGAAAAGCTTAAATCAAAAGTGGGAGAAATTCTTAGAAAACTAACTTCGAATTAAGCAAATAATAAAAACAGGCACCGAAGAGGATCGAAATTTATGAAAAATTACCTAACGGGACAAGGCGATAACATATCTTTTCTTCTTCATTCTAGAATCTGTATATTGTGTAATATATTTTATTATTTTATAGTTCATTTAGCAATAATATTCAATAAATATAGTTTAATATTCGCAGCTACTAAATCTACAAAATTAAATAGTAAACATATAACGCTAAGAAATAAGTAATTAAACTTCTAATTTCAAAAATTCTTTTATTGTAAATACCACTACAATATTGTTTCGCTATACAATGGCTTCATCAGGTGGATGAAATAGATGAAGCCATTGTATGGCGAAACAATATTGTAGTGGTATTTACAATAAAAGAATTTTTGAAACTAGAAGTTTAATTACTTATTTCTTTCTTAGCGTTATAATGAAGTTTCAACAAGTATCTCCTTCGTCAATTAACTAGTAAACATATTGTATACAAACACATCTGTTCACGCAGTAAAATAATAGAAAAGTATAAAACTCTCCTTCACTTCATAAATATTGTTTGCGGTTCGGTTACCGATTTTTTTTCCTTTTAACCTGCAAAAAGGGGACAGCTGGAAGATGCGAACCGAATGCAGAGAATAAAAAAGAAGCCGAAGGGTCCACAATTGGTCGGTCGTTTGTAAAAGGGCAAAACGTGTAACGAAGGTTGTTCCTCCTCAATGGAAAAATAAATCTCGCCCGTAGTATTTCCTGTCCCTATCGTGCGAGCGATGAAACGGTCAGTAACCCAAATACCTGATTCTCACCTGCCACTGTGTCTGTACACACGCGTAAACACAAGTCAATCTATGTTATGTTATGGGCTTCATCTGCTCTGCTTTGAAGCTAGCCCAAATTTTTAAATTTCTGTTGTTATTCTAAATTATTTTTTATTATTTAGTAATTAATAAATGTTTAACGTATATTTTCGGAAAATAAAAAACTCTATGATAAAGAAGATTCGCGTAATAATTATAGAAGTGAATATTACGAGATGCTATCCATAAATTCCCGAAATTTGAACGTGGCGCGCGAGATAATGGTAGTACAGCTCTAGAGCACTAGATGGCGTGAGCTACGTCTATACTAAGCCAGTCTGCTAGATGGTACATAAAGGTGGTGACAAACAATTTTTGTGTTTGTATTTGTTGTGTGTAAGTTATTCTGCGACACTACAATGTCTGATATGAAAGAACAAAGAACGTGGATCTGCTTCAAACTTGCTTAAAGAAGCATTTAGTGAGGATGCTTTAGGCCAGACGCAAACCTACGAGTGGTACATACCCTGTATAACCGTTTTAAAAACTGACGTGTTGGTTGATGATAATGTGCGTTACGGTCATCCATCGACGTAAAACACGCTAGAAAATGTAATAATGCTATCCTGTAAGAGGAAAGGAGAATAATTTATGACATTTGCAACATTGTTGGCTTGTCGTGCGTGTTCGTGGATCCTACACCACGACAATGCACTAACCCACACGTCACTTGTGCATAAGTTTCTAGTCTCAACGAAAACGGAAGTTCTACCCCACCCTGCCTACTCCCAGATCTTGCCTCTTGTGGCTTGTTCCTGTTTACGAAGTTGAAGCTGAAGCCCAAGGGACCTCGTTTTGAGATTAAGGAGATCCAGACTGAGTCGCAGGCAGAACATGTTAATACGCGAAGATTTAAGGTCGTCGCACATTAGACCAGCACGACACGGCCCGATATTGTCCAGCGATGGATAGTGGGATCGCTCACTATTCCTGGGGCGACCGGCAAACCGTATGCTGTGAACGTAAATTTTTCAGTTTATATTATGTAACAGTGACAGGTACATCATGTCTGTTAGCAATAGCTCCGATTATGAAGAAGTTCGTGCAGTAAACGCCACATTATTATCTGAAGAAGAAGAACATAATGGATTTATTCAATTGAAAATGTAAAACGTAAAAATTTAGATAAGCCCTCATTGAATATCGTATTACATAAATAAAGAAAACAAATAGAATTATTTACCGGGTAAATCTATGGTAGTTCGCGTAAATTTCCTTAAAGTTTTGGACTAAACAAACAAATTTGTCCTCGTCCATGTTTACTACGGGCTGGCGTGTTCTGAACTTTGAACAACAACTACCTAAATACTACAAAACATATTTGCACCCGACAGGTTTCGGCAAGGTGATGCTGGCCGGCGATGCGCCTATTGGGCCAGCCCAGCCCGATACATCTCGTCGTTTGTCGGCGAGGATCGGAGACCAGCAATCCTGTTCGTCTACATCTTCGCTGTGCCATGCTGCGCTGGACTAATGGGCGGTTGTCTATTTATTTGTATTGATATAGTCCTATCAGTTTTTTGACGGGCCGCGCTGTGCTGGTCTAATGTGTGACAACTTTTACAGTACTGCTTCCAATCATTGATAAGTCGGTGTGATCGGTGTATTGATGCGGAAAAAGAGTACTTTGAAGGGCATGGTAGTGAAAAAGTTGTAAGAATAATTTGTTGAAATAAAAATGAAAAGAACAATCACTTAAATTTCCACTTTATTGGTAAAATACCATAACAATTGTTTCGACAATTTATTGTCAATCAATTTTTTGCGTTTTTTTCACATTCCGGGAATTTCTGGGTAGCACATCGTAGAAATAATAATGTCAATACGCAAACGTTTTATGAATTCATTGTATGATTCATCGGTTTTTATTTTCAATTTTTGACTATCGGATATAACAGATATTATTTATTTTTCTGCAGTGATCAAGGAGCAAGTGTAAAGGTTCATGGAATTAATTTGTAGATACAAGATTTTGTTACCAAAGTAAACTAAGCATTAATTTCCGTAAAAATATATTTTGTCACGTCGCTAACAGTGAAGTAAAAAATGAAATTAAAAAACGAATCTTTTTTTTCGAATTACATATGCACAATAACTGCACAACCTTGAAAGAAAGAAAAAAATACAAATAAAATAAAATATAAATGATCATTAAGCAAAGCGAAAGATAAAGAAATAAAAAAAAAAACTAAACCTTGATTGCTCGAAGCGCCACCTGTTGTTTCTTTTGTTGTCGTAAGCCGAAATCTTCATTAGTTTGTGTCAGCATTTGACCTATTTGTTTCAATAGAAGTTAACTTTTTATAGTGTTAAGAAAGACTGTATTTTGACGAATGGTCCGAAAATAAATTTTAAACAAAGAGCCTGTGATTGACTTTAGTATTAAACTTGATAAAAATTTAACTGAGACATATCAAATATTTCAAAATGGATGACGAATGTTTATTCTTTATACAAGTTTACCAGTGACTGATTTTAATTTCATTAAAGAAAACCTGAAATCGTCCACAAGATTAATTTGCGATCTTGGCGGTTCCAAAATCCATTGTGCTCAATATTTTGGGCGGCCATTAGCAGCGCAGCGATTCATCATTGGCTTATCGTGTGAGAGCCGTGAAATCGAATCTAGGGCTTTTCTGAGAATTAAGAAGACTACCGACACCCCAATACCTTACGTCGCTCTACGGGTGCGGGTGTAATAACAACTCGTGGTCTGCCAATGCCACTGTAATTGGCGTTACAGTTATTGGGAGATGCTAAGGAATAATTTATTATTTTGGCAGAGAATTGTATTAACGATTAATTTCCCAAAAGTTAAGGACGACAACTAAAATGTATAGAAAGAAATTGCTTAGAAAAGTCGATGGTATAGATAAACCTGATTTGTTTTCATGATCCCGAGTATTATCCAAAAAAAAATTCGTTTCACCCAGTCAAACGGTATGAATTTTATTTTCAAGTATTAAAGGAAAAAGTTTAGTTTCTATGTTGGATCATTCGTCGTATTCACGTAGTTTAACATCCTTTTCCTCTGATTCCATATATTGACAAAAGAAAAACATAAGAAACTCATTTAAGAACTTAGTTGACAGTACCAAAAGTTGTAACGAAGTTTAAGAGGAGTATATTGATTGGAGTAAAGGATTTCAACAATTGTAATGGGTTAGTTTTGTTATCTATTAAAAGCGCCGCCTTCTTTCGGACAGAGTAATTGCAAAATAATCTGTAAACTATAGATGCAAAGATATTTCTTTTGAAAGTTCATAGAATGATTTATGGAAAATAACCCAAGAAGCGTGGTACTTTACCCCACTTGAGCGTTGCCAACAATTGGTGGATTTTAGGCCTTGAAGATTGAAAGCAGTGGGATCCAATAAATGTATATTTAGTTAAGTTGAACTAATTTTTATTATATGAATATGCTTTTATAAGTGATTGCTATTATTTTAATTGACCGTTTGTTATTTCATGAATGAATAATTATTAGAGCACAAATACCAACTTCTTGATGTTTTAATTAATTTTGTTTTTATTACCATTACATGTCCTCACAGAAATTTAACCATATAATGATAACACTTCCTTTTTTCAAAGGAATATGATGCTTTAGTTTATCTAACTTAAATGTTATTACTCAACTAGACTGTATATGATGGCTATGTACAATCCATACCATTTACTTAACGTTGTCCCAGTGCCTCATTTGATGCAGTGATTATCTTTGCTGTTATTTTTGTCCAACTTTGCTCTACGTTGTTATTGTCAGATATGCTATTCTCTTTTATTTTTTCCTTTAATCGTATTTTATATAGTTTTTTTATGCTTTCATTTTCTAGTGATTCTATGTTCATCTCTTGCACATATACGTAAAAAACAAATAGTTTAATTTAAGTGATTGTCAAGTACCTATTTGTTTGACGAATTTGGGCACAATTTACGCAGTAGAGTTTTAAGAGTCTTACCAACTTTTGAATTGATACTTTCTCCTTAAATTACCATAGTATATACAAAATATAATTTTGGTATAACTATACTTTATAATGAAATCATGATGTATAATAAGCACTAATTAAACTACCTTAAATGATCTAAAGTAGCCAAAATTAAAAAAATATATATTCTAATTTAATAGCAGACAATTGAAGATTTACTTTGTATATGATTACTACGCGATTTGCATTCAATATTTACCCAAGCTTTTATATTATATTGATTGCAAATATATTATTACCATATCAATGCAAAGCAACTATACTAGTTCAATTATGCGCGCGTATCCTACTATAAATCAATATGACTAATAATGTGTTGGAATATTATCAATTCGGAAATACCAACACAATCCAAGGAGAATCTATCGACTATAACTAGAGAATAAATACCGTTAATAGATGCATTAATCCACTGACATTTCGTCGTAAAGTAATAATGCTTTTAACATATTGTATTACATTCACTTGTCTCGCCACAACTAATTGTCACGTAGGTTTTGTCATTATTATATCACATATTGTGATTTAGTCGAGATAAGTAAATAGGAAATCTCGTTTTGGATATATGTGATATTTTCTAAGATTTTGTTACGTGGGTGCTTTACGGGGCACGGCGTTGTAGCTGCTAGTTTTTTTAAGGTTCTCTAACCCATTAACATAATTATTTGTTTTCGATCACGAGCCGTGCATATATCAGACAGACGTTGCGTAATATTGGAAACTACGAGAAATAAAGACGGATGTAGACAAAGAACGGTATACGAAAAGCAAGCACGACGTTAACGTGAAAAATTCGTGTTAAATAGAGATGATTCATAATCCTAATAAAACCGCAATACGTTCAAGTTTGAAGGCGGTCAAAATGTTTTTGTAAAGGAAATGATACTGATTAATGAATGTTTACTGTACATAAATGTTATACAAATTGCAATATGCATAAGAAAAATAATGCAAATATTAAATTGATAATTATAAACTTGATACTTACTGTAAATAGTCCATATTTAAATATATAAGTTCTGTAATTATATACAATAGTGGACAAGGTATTAAAAAAATATGCACTAATCAAATCCGACAATTTTATACAGTACCGTTTATAAGTATTTAACCATCTACGAATACCTATATAAAACGTGAAAATTTCAAACAAAGAGACAAAAATTAAAACACTATTTATTCAAATTTTTAGCTTTAATTAAACTACGAGGGTGGTTTGATAATTAACTTGGTTTGCTATGAAAGAAAACAATTTGAGTTTTGCAACGTACTTTATTTTTCGACATAGTCCCCTCGAAGTTCAACGCACTTGCCCGAACGTTTCTACAGCTTCGCGATTCCTTCACGGAAATGAATTGCTTCGATGCTTTCAAAATACTGGTTTACTTTCTGTATGACATCTTCATTAGACTCAATACTTTCGTCCTGCCAGAAAAGTTTTTAGTTTCGGGAATAGATGGTAGTCCGAAGGAGCTACATCTGGCGAATACGCAGAATGCGGAAGCAGTTGAAGTCGTAGCTCGGCCAATTTTTGCTGAGCGACACGACTTGAATGCACGGGGGCATTGTCATGGTGAAACAATATCTTTTACTTGGCCATTCCCGGGCGTTTCTCTGTTATTGCCGCCTTTAATCGGTCCAAAAGTGATGCATAGTATTCTCCGGTAATGGTTCTTCCCTTTTCAAGGTAGTCAATTAGGAGAATTCCCTTTGCGTCCCAAAAAAAACTGACGCCATGACCTTTTCAGCGGATGGAACGCATTTCGCTTTTTTCGGAGCCGATTCGCCACGGGCAATCCATTGTTTCGACTGCTGTTTAGTTTCCGGGATATAGTGGTGTATCCAAGTTTCGTCCATTGTCACAAAACGGCGAAAAAACTCAACTACATTCTTCTGAATTACTTGCAAATTGTCGGCAGATATTCGCATGCGAATTCGCTTTTGCTCTTGAGTGAGTAAACGCGGCACCCATCTTGCGCACAGTTTTTGCATGTGCAATTCTTTATGCAAAACGAAGTGTACTCGCTCAGTTGAGATGCCTGTGGCTTCCGCTAACTCGCGCACTCTCACTCGTCTATCGGCTAAAATCAAATCATGGACTTTATCGATGATTTCGGGTGTCACAGCTGATTTCGGGGTTCCAGGACGTAGTGCATCTTTAATGCTTGTTCTGCCACGCTTAAACTCATTTACCCAAAGTCGAACACACTCATAAGAAGACATGAGTCGCCCAATGTAGGTGAAATTCTCTCATGAATCTCCTTCGCTGTTTTCTCTTCCAGATAAAAGAATTGAATCACACCACGAATTCCAACTTTATCCATTTTTCGCTATTGCTCGAAACACTTCTGTTTAAGTAACTGTCAAACAACGAGTTACTGTCAGAATGACTTAATATTAACTCATAGGAATGACACTTTATGACTACATATACAAATTACATATGCGCCCTCTATTAGTGTGTGAACCAAGTTAATTGTCAAACCACCCTCGTATGTGAAAAATTAACGGTTAACACCATTTCTAAACAATAAGAATATATTATAATGCAACTAGGGGCCCGTGGTCTTAGTTTTATTCTTAAGTGTCTCATAGTGATTGGATGGTGGCAACATCGAATTCCCGAAGGTGGATTATCTTCTCTGGCCCCAAATGAAACATTGGCCTGCAACCATTCTCTAGTTTCCCTGGCATAATGACAAGAAGCCAACTCAGGCAAAAACATCATTTCATTATTATTGTGATTATCATTTATAAATCGTAATAGTTTAGGCAAACATCTTTGTATGTAAAGAGTTGCAGCGACGGCTTCTCCTCTAACATGTTGCGATGCACCTGACGGAGAAATTGCACACCACACCAGAATTTTATCCTCAAATTTAACTTTTTCTTTATATTTCATATTGTCCGAAGCTGCATTGAAATTCTCGGTAAAGAATCCATTATTACTCTTTACCTTAGAGTTAGATAACGTAATAGCTATTCATCTAATTTTGACACATAAAGTGACACTTTTCAAAACTGTATGGCTTTACTTTTCGTAACTAGTTACGTAATGAATAATATTTAGTAATCAGTGATGAAAAATTCATTTCATCACCAGTTAATAAAGACAACACAGATAAGAGGAACTTTAGGAATTTATGACACAATGTGAACAATTGGTGAGGTTAATTCCTGCAGACGTAGAATTCATGGCAGCTGCTCTGACTTCATGATGCAAAACGGAACTTGTATTTGAGCTTGATTCACCAAGAATATCAATGGCAATCCTTTTCTTATTTTCTATAGAATTCTCTACATAACCTTCCGCTACAGTATCTCCATGTTGTTTAACTGCACCAGAAACTGCCAAAAAGGTAGCCGACGACGTCCTGAAGCAGTGTCCGGTAAATAAGAGAGGATTTGGTAGTTTCAAAAACTGAGCAATACTTTTCGGTAGATTACCGATTGTATTAATGCCAACTGGCTGTGCGCCGCATTTACCATTATTATATTTGACGAAAAACGTACCGTGCTTAACGTTTCGTGGACGCAAATAAATATATGTACTTTCTAATAAGATCAAGAAAATTTTATCCTTCAATATTTCCTTCTGTGATCACAAACTCACACATTATTTTTGCCTTTAAATTAGGGCTTTTTGTTACACAATGAGAAAACTCGTCTAAAATAACTGCCACACAAAATAACCCATTTCATAACTGGTCACATAAATAGCTATTTCATCGTCCAAAACGATGACTCGGTTGTTTTAAAAGTGTTGATAGTTATGTTAGAAACAACACCGTAGAATTCGTTGCAACTACCCAGCTATGAATTTTGCACATTTTCTTCTTCTTCTAAATGCCAGTTCACTTCTCTTAATTTCGCGATATGCAGTCATGTGTGAGACTTTTATAGGGTCTGCCTAATCTTCACGTAGATACACCAATTCTTTCTTTTGCACTTTCTCTGTCTACCTGCTCTGACATCAGTTAACACTCGAGGCCTTCCGCTTTTTGATAGGTTAAAAAACGGTATTCGTTCCTCAGAGTCCCTTATTGTTCTGTAAATTGTAGCACGGGAGATATTTGACCCTTGAAACATATTTACAATATCCACTTTTCGCATTCGGTCAACTAAATTAGAGACGCCTTTTCGGATTTAGATTTTGTACGCCATGACATCAAAGTTTATCTGCAAGGACTGTCAATATTTATGTAGACAAAGCCTGCTTGAATAAACTTCCAGCAATAGCCATTAAATCGAACCGTTTCTATGTGATGAAATTTAGTTACGAAATTTGTCTCAAAACTTTTATTACATACTGTCATGCATTGCAAATAAGCAAACTCATTATTTACTGATATCATTATATATAGAAAAATGTAATCTCAAATCAAAAATGTCCGAACATAAAAATGCTATATTTACGAAGATAATAACACTCATTCGGGAATAGAATTACGTACATATATTTTAAGGTATTTTTAATTATGAGTAAGCTTGTAAAATACTAAAAACCAATAGTTTCAACTAGACAGCAAATACTTGGTAATGTATATTTGGTTCTGCAGGTAGAGTTCTTCGAATTCTATATTTGTGTAAAGTTTTACAAGATAACATTTGTATGGAGTTTTTTTCATTTTGTCATTATTCACTATTATTTTCTGAAAGTGAAGGCAAACATATAAGTTGACATGAAGTAAGGTTACCTTACTTTTGAAAAAAGCATATTTAATGTAGGATTTTCTTAGAATAAGTTTAAATATTATTTTAATATATTTTAAGACGTTTTTCTTCATTTCTGAAAAAGAAATAAAAATCTAAAATTCTTCCAGAAAGAAAATTTTTTATTCTATTTTATTTTTTATCGCGATCCTATAAATATTCAATCTGGAAACTTGACAGAGGCAATCAATTTTCACTTGCCATAAGAAGCATATCAAAGTTTAAAAAAAAATTCAAACCCATATCAAGTAAACACATAACAGTTGTAGTAATTTATTATCACTAGGCTGCGGAACAGACACTATCCACTTGAGTCAAGCAGGCGCAGAGACAGAGTCGGTTTCGCTTAATAATAAGATTGATGCAATATTCGCTCGTAGTCCTGATTTTAATGTCCTGAAAGGCTTTTGTAGTAATGTTTAAAATACGGAAATCGGTATATATATTAAATTTCTATGCGCCACTCACTAGCTCTGATGTTGAGCTAAGTTTTTCTATATTTAAAGACATACTGTCCAATAAAAGAACACACTTTACAGAACAAAGTTTAGAATATAATGTAATAATTAATATGAATAAAAAATGTTTAGTGTGGTGTGACAAAGCATTCACTTTAATTATAGGTGATTTCAAGTTTATACTCTTTCAATATTTTGAATTGTTTCAGTGTATAAAGTAAATGCATTTGATATATATATATATATATATATATATATATATATATATATATATATAGAATTTAATTGGAGTGAGAAATAGCAATTATTCAAATCTCCTCTCACATGTAATTGTCGCTAAATTTGTGCAATGGATTCTACAATCTGACAAGATTACTCCTGCCGAAGAATGTAGACGCAAACACGTCGCGACGTTAGCCATCCACCTGTGCGGATAATGAAAACTGTATGAAAAAAACCATATCCGTCCAGAAACGTGCATATATCGATATTTCACTTTCGTTACAGATCATCAGTACACGATATTCTAACATGGACATGATTTTATTTTTATACTTTCGTTTATATATACGAATTATATTGACTTTAATTGGAGTGTACTGATGATTTGTAACGACAGTGAAATATCGATATATGCACGTTTCTGGACGGATGTGGTTTTTTTATACAGTTTTCATTATCCGCACAGGTGGATGGCTAACGTCGCGACGTGTTTTCGTCTACATTCTTCGGCAGGAGTAATCTTGTCAGATTGTAGAATCAATTGCACAAATTTAGCGACAATTACACGTGAGAGGAGATTTGAATAATTGCTATTTCTCACTCCAATTAAATTCAATATAATTCGTATATATACACGAAAGTATAAAAATAAAATCATGTCCATGTTAGAATATCGTGTACTGATGATCTGTAACGACAGTGAAATATCGATATATGCACGTTTCTGGACGGATGTGGTTTTTTTCATATATATATATATATATATATATATATATATATATATATATATATACGAGGCTTGTTTTTTAAGTAAGTACCGTTTTTCCACACCGCGACCGCAGCGCTGCGGTCGGCGTTCTGCGTATGCGCACCGGGGACCTACATCTCTTGCCTACGCACTGACGCCATTACAGTCTGATTCTACCTTGTTTACGTTGTTTACTGAGTGTTTAAGATGCCTCCGATAATCGTGAGTCCCGCCGACTGTGAAGTACGGGCTGTTATAAGATTTCTTAGTGCTAAAGACCTAAAACCGATCGATATCCATCGTGAGATTTGTGCAGTTTACGGACAAAACATTATGAGTGATGGAATGGTAAGAAAGTGGGTGAGAGCATTTAAAGATGGCCGCACAAATGTGCATGATGAACAACGGAGTGGGCGTTCTCGGCCGTTAATGAAAGTTTGGTGCAGGAAGTGGACAATAAGGTGAGAGAAAACAGACGCTTTACGATGTCCTCCTTGTGTGATAGCTTTCCTAATGTTTCGCGTAGTGTTTTGTATGGCATTGTGAGCGAGCGCTTGAATTACCGAAAATTGTGTTCACGTTGGGTACCGAAAATGTTGACGGATGTGCACAAAACCAAACGTTTAGGCAGTGCATTGACATTCCTTGAGCGGTACCGCAACGACGGTGATGATTTCTTAAGCCAAATTGTTACGGGCGATGAAACATGGGTGAAAGCAACAGTCCATGGAATGGCGGCATTCAGATTCACCCGGAAAAGTGAAGTTTAAGCAAACAATTTCTGCCCGGAAAATCATGTGCACAGTTTTTTGGGACAGAAAAGGAGTATTGCTTGTGGAATTTCTGCCTCGTAATGAGACAATCAATGCAGCAGCTTATTGTGAGACCTTGAAAAATCTGCGCCGTTCAATCCAGAACAATAGACGAGGCAAGTTGAGCACGGGCATCGTTTTGCTGCAAGACAATGCCCGCCCGCATGTGGCTAATCAGAGCAAAGATCTCATCACATCTTTTAAATGGGAAACTCTAGATCATCCTCCGTACAGCCCTGATCTGGCGCCCAGTGACTACCATCTGTTCCTGCACTTGAAGAATCACCTGGGCGGCCAGCGTCTTCAAGACGATGACGAAGTCAAAACAGTTGTGATGCAGTGGTTAACAAGTTAGGCGGCAGACTTCTATGAGGAGGGTATTCATAAACTGGTACAACGTTATGACAAGTGCCTAAATATTGAAGGAAATTATGTAGAAAAGTAGATTAAGGTACAGGCTTTCATGTAAAAATAAAATTATTGAGATATCTTTGCACGTCTTTTTTTAATTTCAAAACGGTACTTACTTAAAAAACATGCCTCGTATATATATATATTGAAGGAATTTCGTATTTTCTTGGCCATGGTTATAATACCTGCTAAAGAATAAGTGTTTCTTGGGAATGGCGGCCAGGTAATTAAAACAATATTTAATTTTGTTTACGTTTCGGTTCTATATATAGAGCTTTTTCACAAATTATCAACTATGACTAACTGTGTTGTACTTATTGTCTAGTTTTCATTTCAAAATAAAACTAAAGTTCTTGGTGACCGTGTTTGGAAGGTCTGTTTATTAAATAATTATTTATTAATAAAATAAAAACTTTATATTCGCAATACTCTTACAATTTAAATACGTGTTTTTAAATATTGTACTATGATTTAAAACTACGAAAAATATTAAGCGTAATAAATCAAAATTACACAATGATTTGAACGATGAATCCTTTCAATTTCTACAATGTATGGTCATATTTACATGTTGTTGATGTTTAGATAGATATCGCTCTAATATAGGAATATTCACGGTATGTAATTTTGCATATCTCCATTTACACCTCTTTGCCTCGCATAGCAGATCTACAGGAAAGGAACCCGCGATAAAATTGTGATTAAAAAGCCGGACCGGATAATCAAGAAGTCTTGGCTATTAATACTACATCATTATCACTTTATTAAATTGAATTAATTTAAATATTTATCATAGTAAATTCGAAAAATACATAATTAAGTCGGATGAAGTTAATATATTAAATTGTTAATCGGCGCATAGAAGAAAGTATATATATGTATAATCGATAATGTTTTCAAAAATTTTCACACATATTTCGTTTATATAGCTCACAAAACAAGTGAGAGCGAAGTTATTGTTTTGCGAATGTATCTTTCTCCAGCTAGGGCGTACCGACGGTTCTGTAGAAATCAAAACATGTCCGTTATCTGCACACTGAATATTGACTCGTCACTAAACAAAACTCAACCCCAGTTGTTATTATCCCAATCGACATGCTCCTCTGCCCATATTCCACGGCGTCTTTTATGCTCTGCGGTAAGGTGGAACGTGTACCATTAGCCTTCAGGCATAGAAACTTATGTCATGAAAACGATTTTTTATTGTTTGTGTTGAGATCAATCTTCCAGTAGCAACGGCAAGCTGATTTCGAAGTTGGGTTACATTTAAAGTTCGATTTCTATGTGCTAATTGGAAAAGGTATGGATTATCCCTTGGTGGTGTTGATGCTGGTCGACTTGCTCTTGTCTTCTTTTAACGGTTGCCGTTTCTAAAAAGCGATGCCAGAGTCGAGAAATTACATTTTGGCTCACTCCGAACACTTGAGCGACATCTTGCGGTGTTCGTCTACATTCCAACTGACCTAGGGCGCTCTAAGCATGTGATTCGGGTAAATCATGTTGCTGCGCTATTGCTAATAAACAATAAAGTTCATTACACTTCGCTTATTACTCAGACGATGAAAATAAGTCCTGATACCGTAAAGGTTATAACAGCAATTGGTTTCTTAATTTTAATTCTTTGGATCCACATATATTTCCAGTAGAAATAGACATAATAAATACTTGGGCGTACTTCGGCTACTGGTCACTGATCGATATTTAAATCATCAGGTAATTGGCTACCTTGTACGGGATTCAAATATTTTCCTTGTTTATTGTATTAGAATTTGTATTCCAACTTACGGTAGGTGAATTAAGAGATGTATATAGCTTTAGCAAAAACCTCTATTGATCTTACTTTAGATGATACTATCTTGTTGTCCTTTTACACTATGTTCTTTCAATAGCAACAGTAAGATTTGCGTATTGAGTTCCTTTATTCATTGAATTTGCTATGTTAGTTGTTTTTCTTCTATGGGTTCAGAATTTTCAATAGGTGGATTCGTGCATTGGGCCCTTTATTCACTGAATTCACATAAATTTTGATAGTTTCAGAATTTTTATTTTAAATATGTTCAAAGTAATTGCCATCAACAATAATACACTTAACCATTCTTTCCTTCCATAGTTCAAAAGCGTTCAGCCAGCTGTCTTTAGGGGTACTATCAAAAAAACACGTAACGGCAGTCGACATTAATCTATTCTTCTGACTGGAACCTTTTCCCTCTTAAATGTTTTTTGAGCTCAAAAAATAGCCAGAAGTCACACATCGCCAAATTCGGTGAGTAAGGAGGAGTTCTATAACTTTGATTTTGTTGTCAGCTAAATACTGAATGGGACGACGCGTTATCATGATGTAACATAATTCCCTTTCTTGGCACTTTACTGAACACAGTAGGCAAACAATTTTCAACATATCATTTAGCGGTAACTGTCTTCTGATCTTCTAATTTAATTGAGGCCACCAAACCCGTACTTCTAAAAAATACTGCGTACATTAACTTTTTTCATTGCCCGCCGTTTTTTCAGCATCGTAGGGGTTACCTCGTCTTCATGTATCCAGACTCGGCTTTCTTGGCGAGTGGGAACATTAAAAAACGGTACGTACGTTTCATCGTCAGTTACAATTTTAGAAATAATTTGATGGCCTCCAGCATTCAACATATCTAAAGTTAAAGAATTTGTCAACAGACAAATTTGTCAACAGACAAATTCTAACATGTTCTGCTTTTTATAAATCTGTCAGATGATGGGGTACAAACCGAGTACAACCCTTTTCAAATGTAAATGTTGCATTGGTAATGCGGTTGTTCTCTTCCATCTTCTTCACTGCAGCAATATTTTTGGTATTAACAGTTGTAGGAGGGCGGGCCAGCTCCTTTTCTGTGTACAACCGAGTTACAAGCTCGTTCAAATTCTTTATACCATCTATAAACAGTAGCCAGTGATGGTGCGAGATCCCCAAATGTTGATTTTAAACTTTCCTCACACTAATACCCGCTCAAGCCTATAGTAAATTATTATCCGAAACTTCTCTCGTGATTTTTTCGATAACGGAAGCGTATTCTATGTTATTTCTCAGACACTATTCAACCGAATTGCACAAACTAAACTGCATTTGACAGATAAAATAATGCACTATTCAATAAACAACAATTTGTCTTTCATAGGTAACTAGATTCTTCTATTCTTAATAATTGTAGCTTATCCCTCGTACTTACTATAGTATAAAACATTAATACTAATATCGTTTTGTAAGCATTACGCGACCGCATTCTGTAGAGTAATAGCAATGTAAATCATAATGCATTAAATTATTATAATGAAAGTAATTCTCGTAATGGACCGTCAAGATCGCAAAAATATCTTGATTAATAGGCGAAACCGATAGAAAACGAATCATATATATAAGGGCGCGTTCGCGAACAACTTGATTTATGCACAGATACTTACAACAGCCATTGTTACGGCTTATTTAAGCAGAAAATTTGATCATCGGATCGGAACAGGTAGTGCAAGATAAGGTAAGCAGGCAGCGAATTAGGTCACGGCAGCATGAATGGAAAAGTGCTTCTGGATAATGGCTTTACATGATTGTATTTCACTTGCGTTTAAAGGTTCTTTTTTTAACAGAAGGATCTGCAATGATTAGACATTTTTTATTTACAAATTTATTTGCGCAGTAAATTTTTATTCTTGAAATTTTGTTGGATTTGCTTATAGAAGTTGTAGTATATAGTTTTCAAAACAAAAAACTAGCAAGCAACGTGAAAAGAAATCGAAACTTTTTTGTTTTACACTTAGATCAATTAGATTTAAATAACACACCCTTGTTAAATTTGTTTATTTAAAAACTGTTTAGACGATAATAGAAACGTACGTTTAGTTCATTAAAACAAATTTTATGCGTAAACATGTTTAGTACCCTATAGTATAACAGTTAGGACCGAACAGATCAGCCACAATACACTACCTACAATATTTGTGTAATTTCTTAGATTTTTTAAAACACGTAAAATAATACTAACTTTGTTCATTTTATATTTTTAATTTAGTTTGTAACGTGCTCTTTAGCTGTAAGTACCTGATGAAGCCCCTGTGCTGGCGAAACAATTGTTGTATTACGATTGCGTATTAAAAAGTGTAGATTTTAACCATTCGTTTTATTTATATTTTAAATTATGGATCTTAATCAAGTAAAAGTCGAATCAATTCAATTACAAATTAAAAAATTAAAAAGTTGTGTTACAATTATCTGTAATATATGTGTATATACATATATTCGTAACAAGAAGTTATGCTTAATCTAAAGCTTGTTATGAGTGGATATTAAACTGTGAAAATGCTTAATAACATTTTATATTGAATCGTAAATAATTGCTATATCACATACGTTATATATCCTGCCAAACCGCAGTTCGCCAATTACATCTGCTATAATAATACTACTTTCTGTTACACGCTGGATATTTCGAACAGTTTTTTATTAAATGCAAATAGGACACTCAATTCAAAAGAAGAGAAGTAATAGAGCACAAACTATTTTTTTTTAATATTAAAGAATGCATTATAACAAAATGAAAAAATAAGCAAGAAAACTTTCACTGCAATTAATTTCTCATACATATAATACGAAAGAATGTCAAGAATTCTTTTTACAGTTATCACTTTAGCCGACGACGTTCGACTTCGACTATTTTACTTCATTTACCATATTAGTTTATATTGTTTAACGGTTATTTGTTCCGACAGTGATTGATTTAAAATGTTATGCACTTTCTATTGCAAAAAAAAAAGTACTTATGTTGCCTTTTTTCAGCCAAAACTTTATAGAAAATCTATGTATAATACAAAAGTATTTTTAATAATATATAATATTATTAAAAATGGGGTGTGAAGAACCCAATACAAGTTCATATGTATTTTTGAATGTATCTTCTCCAAAGACGTAGATACGTATTTCACATTTCTACATGATTATCAATGTTGGAGAAGAGACACATTCAACAAACATAACTACCTTGCTATCTCGCAGATATTATTAAGACAGAGCGTGAAGGAATATTCAACGCTGTCTATATAATAATCGCAGAACTAGCCGTGGTGTTCCTTATAGTCGGTAACCACAGTATCTATAAAAAACTGTATTATCGTGTCTTCAGTACTTTTTTTTTTATAGATACGGTGGTTACCGACTATAAGGAACACCACGGCTAGTTCTGCGATTATTATATAGACAGCGTTGAATATTCCTTCACGCTCTGTCTTAATAATATCTGCGAGATAGCAAGATAGTTATGTTTGTAGAATGTGTCTCTTCTCCAACAGGGGCGTATTGATAATCATGTAGAAATGTGAAATACGTATCTACGTCTTTGGAGAAGATACATTCAAAAATACATATGAACTTTTATTGTGTTCTTCACACCCCATTTTTAATAATATTATATATTATTAAAAATACTTTTGTATTATACAAAATTGGTAGGTTTTACTTACTCAAGTATGTTTCAAATTATGTTGTTAAATCTATGTATGTTATACATTTTATAAAGCACCTACAGACTTGTGTAAATCTTAAAAACAGATTACTTTTTCTTGTGTATTTTTAATACTGTATTTAAATGCATATACAGTTTGTATAATAAGAAACGCAGGCTGATATTTCTATCAAAATAAGGCCAATAGGAAACATATGTAAACAAATTACATCTTATATTAATACGTTAATGTTGATCTTTACCATAAAATGTTCTGCAAAATTCGTAGGCAATTAGCGTCATATCTTGCTTATATTGTGAGATATTTGGGAAATTTTATGCAAACGTTTCCCGCTAAGTTTCTGCTTCATAAGAGCGCAGACATTTTCAAAAGATTTGGTGTCTTGGGACTACGAAGGCCAATTCATTGTTGCAATACCATTAGCAGCCTTCCACTCGTTACGCAGATATTTTGGATCGTCGACTTCTTGTAAGACCCAATCTACACTGTCATTTTTAAACCGCACCTTTACCAAACTTAGGAGTCGTTTTTGCATTTTACCATTAGTTTCGCGTTTCAAAATCTCGCGAGTTAAAGCAATCCCAGACATGAACATGAATCTTTGTCCGTTGGCCAAGCCTTTCTTCCAGGTGACTAGGCCCAGAAAGTTGAACATAACGTAATTTCTACTAGAATTTCCTTGTGTCCAGATCACGCGTGTCTGTAGATGTTTATCGGACAGCAACGGTTTAATAATTGTGCCTCGATAAGTAATATCGGGATCTGCTTCTAATCGTCATTAAATTAATATTTATATTCTACTTGGTCAGGCCGGATTGTCTTGGCTAAGAAGGTGACGATGTGTTAATTGCCGTCTCTTCTTAAATAAATTAATACCAGCCTTATCTTGCCGGGTTTGATATAGTGCGGCTTTCCCCGCGTTCTAGAAGATGCAATAATCATTTTAGGACTCTTATGGTATTCACATAAAAACCGTTACCTGTCACATACAACGAATAACTAAAACTGACTAGGCGTATTAGAGGGAAGATATTTATATCTACACTCTCGGTCCCACTAAACATTTATTTTCCCTTCGTAGGATATTGGACTGCGTTTCTTATTGTACAAATTGTATAAGCAATCTACTTAAGAGTTATTACTATATTTTGAAACGTATTTTTCCTCTTCTACTCCTTATGAATATGAATAAATTACAATTCAATTATAAAATATTAAAGAGATAAAAATACGAAAGTAACCACAACCAAAAGTAATTTCCAAAATATTTATGATATATAATTATGAATAAATAATTACACTAAAAAATGAATCCCACATCATAAATTTAAATTTCATAAAAAGCATTAAATTATATATCAAACATTTTAGCAAAAAGTATTGTATGGCAGTCTGATAGTCTGACTTTCGATAAAGTTAGGTCATTGATTACAGTTTCGTTCGATTAGCAGATTTGCATAAATTATAATATACTTTGGTTGGGCCAATAAGACAGGCCTAAATTTGGGAGATACCGGCAGGTAGATAAAGGTAAAGTAGAGGATTAAAATTGTCCTAATGATAGTCGATTACATTCTTTAGTAGTTTTTCCTTATGTGATTGAATAAATTCCAAGTTTTAAACTATTGTGTTATTTTTTAAATTCAACATAACTACTTTACTTGGTTGTATTCAACAAGCAAGTATGACAACAAATTTGCTTGTTTCCACAAGTACTAATATTGAAAATACACCTCTAAATTAATATAAAAGTATTAAGTACTTAAAGATTATCGGAAGAAACTGTATCTACACATAAATACCTAAAAATTCGAGCTGGACGAAACTGTAACTATTGAAGTGGTTAGTGCTATCAGAAAAGGATTAAATAAGTATTATTGAACGAAACTGTATCTGCCCGTTTCCGTTACACTTTCTGCGTAGGTTGCGCAACTTTCAAATTGTCAAAATTATTTTCTATAAGCTTTTTTTAAAATAATTTCATGCAATGTTTTTTTAGGAAATCCTGCAAAAGTAAACTAAATTTCACGAGGTAATTTGTACAATTTATGTTATCGATAAATAATATAAAATTACTGAGATGGACAAGACAAATACAGATTTAAGATAGTTTTTCCCACGTTCTACGAGGCGTATTTAGTTTTGTGAAATTCCCTCTCAAATTTTGCACTAATTCCTTTTTAAAATGTCATTATTTAATTTTATTGCCCCTGAAATATATATGGCTTTGTCGTTGTAAACATCATTAAAAATTCGTTAACAAAATTTAGCGAGTATTTAGTATATTTTAGCTTGTCTAATGGCTTTAGAAAAAAGTAATTTTAAAGAAAACAAACCGGTTTGCAAATCGACAATCGCGGCTGCTTGGCTTGATGTGTGGCGACTGGAAATTCATTACTGATATAAAGCATGCCTGTATTCACGGTTACGATTTAACAATTTAAAAGCCATATTTTATTTGCGTAGTTTGGCAATAATAACAGTGGTTTAAAAAAATGCTGGTCACTGATAATGCGAATTTCATAAATCGAGAACGGGTAGGATAAAATTCAATGACCCACTTTCAAAAATTAAGGTTAGCATATACACATACCAGAAGAAATAATTACTGGTGAATTGTGCGGCATTTGCAATGTCGATTTGCATAGTTAAGGTTTTTAATGAAATTGTACAAGTAACGGTAGTCTGTCATTAGAAAAATACATTAATTACGAATAGAAAGGATAATTCCAATACATTTATCAAGATTATGTGTGGATTATATGCTAATTGAATTATTATTATAGTAAGGATCATTGCGAGAAAACGTGTGTAAACAATGTAAATGTTCAATAGATACGCATGTTTAATCCAATACAATGATAACATGGAAGAGATTAAAGGTGATTAAGAATTAATTTTAAAATATAAACTTCTACCCGAATTTATAAATATGTGAATAGAGCCTAGAAAATTAAATCATTTTTCAATAGCATTTTTTATGAAAGCAAAAATTACATAATATAAGGACGCTGCAAAAGTTCTCCTACCATTGTAGGCAGACATGTATGATATTTATACTAATGCAACGAGGAAAGTATTTGCAGGTTAAGGCAAATAAAAGCAGTTCATTTTTATCGCACTTCAGAATCGGGCATAACATTGAATAACTAGTGGGAATGTCATGGCTTTTTGAAAGGTTTTACTGCCCCCAATTTCGCTAAAAAAACATTCAAGAACTATTGAGTTAATGCATAACTTTTTCCCAAAAAAAGTACTTGAACTAATCTAGAACATATTCACCCCCATTATTTACGATTGCCTTCTAATGATCTGACAATTTTTGGAGTCCACTTCCAATTTTGAAACGGGGCGGTTATTAAATGAGATTTTTCGAAGATTGACAGAGAATAACAAAAAATAAGACGCATGGGGATTAACCGCTCGATGCAGTACATCAACTCTGTCAGAAATATGAACATGCTTCGATTTATCATCGCTAACCAAAAACATTCTTCTTTTCATTCTCAAAGACAGTCCGCAAACGAGTTTATGAATCATCGCTTTTCTAATGTTAGTAGTGAGAGTGTTACCGTGCTGGAAAAAGCCTTTGATCTTTGAGTCTTCCCGATCCTTTATCCTTCGGAATTGAATAAATTGTAAATGCAAATCAATAAAAATACAAAATTAAGACAAAGCGTTTTTCATTTCTTTGAGAAACTAAGGTCCGGTTATCCAAGCGATATTTTAGATGAGCTTGTTGACAACATATTGAAGGCGCATTTAAGAATATTAACTAAAGAAATTGCTGTAGAATTAGATTATGATACATCAACGAATTACATTACGAATTAAGTTACGTTTCAAAATTGATTGTATACCTTCTTCAATGTTGAATGAAAAGAATACGATGGATAGTGTATCGTCGTATAAATTCTTTATTAAGACGGCTGATAAACGATCCATTTTTTAAGATCAGGTTTATTATGACATTGTTCAGTGCAAATCAGGTTGGAAATATCTACATGAACCATCTTGGAACCTGGTCTGCACTTTAGAAAAATATTATTATCAGTAAGTTGGAATTGTCATGAGGTTACTTACGTGAATATCTGAAATGGTAGTTGCGTTTGGAGAAAACACCAAATTACCAGTTCAGATACATATCATCACTAACCATCATCAATTCGATGTTTTGAATCAAGGGCTTCAAAACGCTTACTTCTAATACCAAGTCGATTATCTTGGATTGTTTGCTCTTTATCTATAACTGTTTGCAACCTAACTGCATATATTATTTCAAAAATTATTGATAACGTTGACAGGAGATTTATTGGTCAATACGAGATCACTTCTACTATTTTTTCAGGCTTTGGCACCATTATTATTTGAGTGATCTTCAATGTTATTGGTAATGTAGAATTTTTTACCAGTAATTAAATTGTATTCTGAAGCATTCTTTTCGTTATTATATAGAATATAAATCCAAAATATTGTCAATTACGACGCGAACCTTAAATTAAAAACCTCTGAAAATTACATTATGTTCCGCCTATGAATTCAAAATAAATACAAACATACGAAACAGCGTATGTTTACAGTTTATACAAACTGTATGCTAAGGTCAAAATCTCGTACAAAATCAAGCTGTTCATATATCAAGAGAATTCAAATTAAGGTGTATGTTACATTAATTTACGAACCCATTTTAAAAATCATACTAAAAAAAATTTGTAGACTTTTAGAACGAACATCATTTCATGTGTATTACGTGAATGTTTTTTTTTGTTATACGATAAGTAAAAAATATAAAGATTCAGAATGCCGCTATTGTATTTAGACGCTGCAATGTTATTGTTAAAAAAACGTTTGCATATAACATTGGGTAAAGTTTTGTTATGGTAAAAGTTCGATAACCTGGTAGGAAAATCAGCTGTTAAAACTTTGTATAAATTTTTAAAGACGATGTATTAAAAGAAAGACCTCTCCGGGCATTTAACGTCCTATTTGGTAACAATCTATCTTCAATCGAAGAAATATCGTATCGAACGTATGTAACGATCGACAACTAGATAAAACTTAAATCGAGATAGACAATAACAAAACTATTCTTTTTGTAATTGTGGGTTAGGATTAAGATATGGTTTTTGATATAGTCGATCGCACAAGATTTTTGAAAAATATTTTTGTAATTTTTTTTTCGAAATTTTAGGAAAATATTTGCATACATATTCATTGTTTTTTATTTCAAGGGCACCCTGTATACTTAATTTCAAGACAGTTATTATTTGGCCTTCAATTATTAATCATCTATGGCTAAATGAAAGAAAATTGTATGGTATTATGATCATAATCAATGTGAATTCGAGAAAATCGAAATTCTTATTGTCTTATTATCGGATCTAGTCTCCCAATCCAATACCACAAGTGAATTAGGTAAGATTCTGATCTATTTTCTGGATCCGACACAGAATTTTACCTAATTCCCTTGTTACAAAACAGTTTACTTGGAAAAAAAATTTATGTCCATAGAATACATAAAAAACACTGAAATTTATTTATTTATAATAAGTTAGGTCGTTAGAGGAAATATTAATTTGATTAAATTAATTATTTTGTTTTTTAATTAGTTCTTATTTACTTTAAACAAAGCCATATCATGATTTTTGCAATGATCCAATACGAATAAAGACTAAAATTATACACGCAAATCAACAAAATAAAAAATATGAATTTGTTCTAATAAGAAATTAAAGTTTCTTGAATATTTTATGTAAGAAGTGGAATTTAGAAAGTAATACTTAGCAATTTACAATCCTCTGTCAATGAATACAATTACATTATTAACAGTTAAGTATACACAACCATTTACCAGGCATGAATCTTTAATGGTCTCATGTGCTAGTATGCGCAAAACTTGTAATCTAATTTATTTTGATAATTTAAAAAATATTGAGATTATAAAAGAAAGTCGCAATATTGAGTTGCTGATTGTGGATAAAAAATAACTTTTGTGTGGCTGAAATTAAAGAGGCATATGAAAATTTACTTCGAAATTTCAAAAAATAATAAAAAATTATTGAATAATCTACAACAAATTTTTAGAAATATTCATAGCTGCAACAGATAAATAACAGTATGAGCTCGGAAATAAATTCAACAAGAGGAACTCTCTTTAAAAACTACTAAAAGACGGTAATTACGAACAAGGTATTCTGATTATTTTAAATCTTATGTATTTTATGACTTAAAACAGAGTTGAAGATTAGTTCTATTCATTCTTTTTAGATACAAATATGTTAATAGGATGCTTCGTTTAATGTCCTTGACCTCTGTTACATATACACCGATCATGTATTAATAGAACAGTGGGGAATCCTACATTTATTCATTTGTCTGCTCTTTCTGGAACTATATCATAAGTATTTTTCCGATTGTAACACAGGAATTTCCCGTGTTTTTCAAATACTATCCTTAAACAATGCTCAATTTACATAAACTACAATTTCAGAAAATATCAATAAATGCACTTCCACTTACACTGCCATAATTGCAAGTTAACTCTATAGATACTTGCGTCTATACCTATGTTTAAAACTTATATATACAAACATGTAAGTTACTACGAAATATGTATGATTACATTACCGTTTTCCCTTCCATTTGCCTTGGTATAGTTTTATATTATTAAATGTCAAGGAAAATGTTAGCTGTGAATCAAGCTATTACAGATAGGCGGCGCTAGGTATATAACAAAGAAGAATTGTAATGTAACTTTTATTTTATCCGCGAAGAAAGAAGGAAATGGACAATCTGGTTGAACAAATTTATTTCGAGTTTTTACTAGATATATGACAAGCGACTTATTCTAAATCTACGAGATCTATTATATTAAAAATTAATAGGTTACCGTTCACGTAACATTCTTGGAAGATTCACCTTAACATTGATAGCAATGGATAAAATGGTTACTTATAATTAAATCGAATCTTACTTTTTACTAGTTTACTTAGGAATAATGAATTTTTTAATTTATTAAATTGTCCAGTGGAGATCGGGTTTTTTTTTCGTTGGAGAGCGCTCTCAATTTGCTAGGACATTACAGCAGTAATACAGTGTTATACGACGGGGTATTGTATTGATATCTAAGCCATTTTCCTTGATCAAAACAAAATATTGATATAATGGCATGAAGTAATGACATTTTAAAAGTGTCACTGCAAAATCTTACGTTAAGAAGTTGGAAGTATTGCTGTATAGTAAATTTGGAAGAAAGCATGTCGAATGTGAAAATAGATAAATTGGAGTATCGAGACATTATCAAATACTTGTATGTGAAGAGGTTAAGTGGTAAGGAAATTTACGATGATATGCTTAACGCACTTGGCGATCAATGCCCATCATATGCGACTGTCAAAAATTGGATTGTGTCATTCAAAAGAGGAAAAAACTTGCCGTTGAAGATCAGAAGCGACCAGGCGGTGTTCACCTCTGAAAATATTGACGCAGTTCATGACATGATATTATCAGACCGTCGAATTGGGCTGAAACATATAGCTGAGGCACTAAAAATTTCATATGAACGCGTCCGTCATATAGTTCACGTCGATTTAGATGTGAAAAAAAAAGATCTGCAATATGGATTAATAAATTGTTGAACGCCGAATACAAACGAGCAAGAGAGAAAGCATCACGTTCAATCTGTGCCCGTTTTGAAGGAGATCTAGATTTTTTGAACAAACTATGGATATACAAGATTCAACGCCGGCCCACAAGGCCAGAACAACTCAACAGTGGCTTCAGAGCAACGTGCCGAATTTTATTTCTCTCTCAGATTACAAGTTATGGTTGGATTTAGAGAATAAGATGTGCTCTAAAAGACATCCGAATTTGGAGTCTCTGAAGCAATCTTTAAGGCACGCAGAGACAAATTTCCCAATGGAGAACGTATGTGCCGCAGTAGATGCATGGTCTGAAGTCCTGTGTTAAGGCAAATGGAGGCCATTTCGAATAATTTATTGAAATATTTGTTACTCATTTATTGGTCAATAAATGGTGTAAAAATTGTTATGAAATCTTTCCTTATTTCTATTTTACAACTAAAAATTCATGTAACAGTATTTATGATGGTACAGGGTGCGGCAACATTTGAAATGCGCGCCATTCAGGTTGTAGCGGGGCGGGTGTGGTCTCATTAGACAAGCGCAGTAAAGTTTTGTTCTCTTCCAAGTCAGTCACCATAATGCGTTGGAACGGTGAGGATGCGTTTGCTGTGGATACCTACTTTTCGAACGGATATTCTGTGATCACAACCCAGTGCAGCGCGCCTTCCGACGTCGCTTCAATGTACCCCCGTTCGGCCGTGTTCCGGACCGGAAATCAATTGTTACATGGGTCACTACGTTAAGACAAAACTCAAGTACAACAAGACGAAGAACTGGAGTCCCTCAGCCCATCAAATCACCTGAGAACATTGAGGCAGTAAGAGCTTCAATCTTGCCATCACTACAGCGTTCTGCGCGCAAACATGCGTCTGCCCTTGGACTTTTAGTGCGTTCAGTGAGGCAAATTCTTCACGATAAGTTTTTACCATGCTTATAAGTTGGCGATTGTGCATGAACTCTCCGAACGAAACTTCAATTCTCGGAGGAACACATGTGATGTACTTCTCGAAAACGTTCCTTAGGACGTAAATGCTTACTTCAGTGACAAAGCCTATTGTCACTTGGCTGGATACGTCAACAAGCATTACATGCGCTACTGGGCCAACATCAATCCCCGAGAATTGGATCAAAGGCTTTTGCACTCATCTAAAGTCACAGTGTGGTGTGCAATTTCCTCAGCTGGGATTGTTGGTCCCAGGTTCATTGAAGAAAATGAGGTCAGAGTGACAGTGAATTCAGATCGGTATGTAAACAAGTTATAGGATTTTTTTCAACAACTTGATGAATTGGACTTAGGGGACATTTGGTTCTAACAAGACGGAGCAACGGCTCACATTTCAAGTGCATCAATGGCTGTTTTGAGGGAACACTTCCCGGAGCGCCTCGTCTCAATAAGAGGCGATTTGGAGTGGTCAGTCCGCTCCCCGGATTTGACCCCTTGCGATTTTTTGTGGGGATTTTTGAAGTCCCGCGTCTACGTGAACCGTCCAAGGACCCTACAAAATCTGAAGGCCAACATCAGGGCAGAAATTGCCAACGTACCGGCTGATATGGTGGTAAGGGTCATGAGGAACGACAGAAATCGACTTATTCAGTGTATGGACAATGGGGGGCGTCACCTACCTGATATGATTTTCAGAACTGTGTAAAACAAAACTTTAGATATGTACGTCTATTATTAAAAAAATTAAAAACTTTCTGGTTTATGAAATGTGATTTATGCGTCTTGAAATCAGGAAATTATGCTGCCGCACCATGTACCAGGTACATATATGAAATATTGTACCTAAGATGGAACACAAAGCATTCCACCACTATTCTAATGAAAATACTTAATTTAAAGATTTCATAATTATAGATTGGTTAGAATAAACAATCCCGATGAAACGTGAATAGGTTTTATTTTATTTTAATTAATCACGAAGGTACTCTTACCTGCATTTGTTTAAAGTTTTTAGATCAAAAAAGTTCATTTTTTGAGTTATATTAAACGACGATAATTTAAAGTTTTATTTCGTTTCAGTTCTACAAGTGATCAAATGCGTTAGTTAATTGTATGTTTGTATTTCTAAGAAGTATGTGAAATATGACAAATTCGCGCAGCAGCATATTGCATGTCTCTATAAATAGAATACCTCCAAATAAAAACCGACACAGCTTTAATTAAGATATTAGCAATATTGTCGAGCGTATCTCACGATATCTAGGAGAAGAATAATTACCGGCCATTGGAGTATAAAAATGAGATCTATTTGCAAGTCGACACACATTCACACATAATTTTTGTGAGCTTATTTGTATATGCATGTATAATAAAGTCTTTCTAATAGTATTTATCCACATTATCACTAAATATTTTACACTATGCACAATTCTAATAGGGCCTAACCGCATAATAAATATTATTTGACGTGCGTTTTAAATAATATTAATATATTTAACAGCAACAGTTAATTGCAAATGGTAACACGGTAATTATATATATAAATATTGAAATACCTATATTTTTCCTGTGTGTGCTGAAGAACAGACGAGGTCACGTTTTTAATATAATAAAACTTCTAAACAAATACATGTACATATGGCGATGTGTAGATATGTAGTATAAGAAGAATAAGACGATTTAGCATAGAATCACGGTTCAGGTGAATGCTAACATTATTTGGTAAATAAAGTTAAAAAAAATTAAAACTGGGGCAAGCGTTCCAATGCACATACGAGGTATGGCTATAAAATAACAAGACAGATACTACTATAGACGAACTGTGCATGCGCCAAAGTCGTACGAACCCTTATTTTTCGATTGCCGCCCCTGTCGTGTCTATATACATAATATTCAGTCCATGGCCTTCGTTTTTATAAAATCTCTATTTTTTTGTTTTGCTGGAAAAATGATAACTGTTTCAGTAGAGCAACTAATTGTCGTGAAATTTTACATAAAACTTGGAGAAACCGTTACTGAGACTTGCCTTTTATTAAAAGAAGTATATGACAATGAATGTTTATCAGGTGCGCGAGTTTTTAAGTTGTTTAAGCGTTTCCAAGATGGTCGAGAAGACGCACACCAGGGACGCTCTTCCACATCTAAAATGGATGGACATATTGAAAAGAATCGGTAATCTTATTCTATCTGACCGTTGGTTAACTATTCGTGCAATTAGTGAAACTAGGAATCGACAAAGAATGCGCAAGGCAAATTTTAATTAAGGATTTAAACAAGGAAAATGTGTTTGCGAAGGTGGTGTCGAAAATTCTTACAATCGAACAAAAATAAGCTCGTGAAAATATTTGTACACATTAAGTGCCGTTAAAATGACACTGAAAAGGGTGAAAACCTTGGTTTTTCATCTATGATCCGGATTATAAGCGTCAATCAATGCATTGGAATAGCCCAATTTCACTTAAAGCTAAAAAAACGCGAAGGAGAAAATCAAAATTCAAAACTATGATTGTTTTTTTTCTATATCCATGGGATTTAGTATCTTAACTGGTTTCCTGAAGGTCAAACTGTTAATCAGCATTACTAGCTTAAGGTTCGTGCACAACTCCGTGCGAAAAAAAAGAAAAAAAAATATCCGAATTGTAGAAAAAAGTCATGGGTTCTTCAACAGGACAACGCACCAGCGCACACTGCATTCCTGGTCAAGTATAACATGTGTTTGACCATCCACCTCATTCGCCTGACCTGTCACCACTTGGAACCAAGAAACAAGATTTCAGAGCGTTGAAACTGTGAAAGCAATGGCGGCGCACGACGAGCTCACACAAGACTAAACTTCCAGCACTGCTTTGCACAATGGAAAATTCTAATGGAGCGGTGTAAGGATTAAATATGTATAAAGTTAAAATAATAATATATTACATACCGAGGCGGAAAGTGGTTCATTACCGTCGAGAGATTAGAAAGTTCTTAATCTTGCTAGAATTTAATCTTGAGACGGGAATGAATCTTTCCACCGAGGTTTGTATACCATTTTACTCACGATCGGTTAGTAATTAATTATTATATAAACTACTAAATCACTAAATTTCAGAAATATAATAGTATTAAATTTCATGGCAATTTGACAAATGCATTGGATAGGTACTAATAGTGATATTTTCTGACAGATTATTAAATTACTATCTTACGATTTTAAACATGGTCTTTCTCTAACAGTAAACAGTCATGGAAATTCTAATGTAGCAATTAATATTAACTCCAAAAGCGAGTAAATTCTGTATTAAAACATTGTCTTGCTATTTACTTAATAAAGATTTGTGAATAGTTTTATTATAATTTGATTGACTTATTTAAATGACACAGGCGTTTCATGAATACTGAAATGACATTACCTAGCCGGGAAAGTGACATAAACTAGCCAAGAAAGCGCTCTTACCGACTTCGGTATGTAATAGCGCGTTTTCTAACAAGTTTGAAGGTTAGAAATGTTCAGTTTATTAACCGATCGTGAGTAAAAAGTTTTACAGCATGAGCTGTGCCTAGCCACCTAGTTATTTTATAGACACATCTCGCAGAATTTACAAATAAAAAGAGCCTAATGTACTGAATTATATTCATAATTAAAATAAATGTAACTTTATTATTTATTTAATGTTTCCTAAATAGTTCTTCAACTAGTAATAAACTTAAACATTGTGTCGGTAATAGGAGGGAACGCCTATGTTCTGGGCCTCACATAGAAAAAAAAATTGCACACAAGTATAAAATGCGCTATTGTATTGCGATCTATAAAGTCAATCAATAAAATGCCCTTACAATCCTTCCAAAATATAGCGGTAATAATCTTTCGCGTTAAATGAACGACTTTTGCCTTTATGGGACGAGGTTCATCTGGTCGCCACCATTCCATCGACTCTTCGTTGGAAAGAGGATCATAATACGGAACCATTGTTTCATTCCCGTGAGAATCGACTTCAATCGAAATCGGTTCTGGATCGTCTCAATACATGCTTAAAAACGAGTACGCATATTTAACACGATGTTGGTGAGCAAAAAGAAGTCGTGATACTGAAATTGTGAAACTTTTGAAAAGGTTAAAAATCTTTAGAATCAATTAAGAAAGAAACCTAATATCGAACCATCAGTTCGGCTTTAGAGAACGCCACTCAACAATGGACCAGGTTCACAGAATAACGGATGTAATTGATAAACATTAGGAAATAAAGAAGCCCTTGATGCTGAGCAGATTTTTGACAAAGTATGGCACAATGGGTTGAAATATAAGTAACATATGTTATTTCCACATAAATATTCAGAATTATGGGAATCCTACGTAACAGACAGGTTCTTCAGAGTAAAACCAAAAGAAGCGTACACTTAATTAAAAGTAATCAGAGCAGGGGTGTCACAGGGAAGTGTTCTAGGACCTATCCTGTACTTTATCTACACTAGTGACATATCACAACTACAATAACAGAAAGTAGTTACCTTTGCAGACGACACTGCAATCCTAACGCTTGGTAATGCTCATGAAGAGCCTGAAAATACTGCCAAACATCAGTTAATCAAAGTAACTTGACCAAAACAAGTATTAAACTGAACGAGACTAAGTTTGTACATGTTAGCTTCACAAATAAAAGAGATCAACGAATACCAATTATCATAGATAATGCTCAGATCTTTTATTTTCTCGTCAAAAATCTAGCCACCACATTGGACGCAAGACGTCGCTGGAAAATCCATGTTAAAAAGAAAAGAGAACAGAATTATATACGATACAAGAAAATGTACTGGTTAATTGGTACACTTCAGCCTATCAACATACAACAAAATACAACTATTTAAACAAGTCCTCAAATCAGGGTGGAATTATGATATACAGTTCTGGGTTGCGCCACCGAAAGTAATACTTTAATCATCCAGAGTACTGAGTACTGAGGTGGACACTGTTAACAGGACGATTGGCACAGAGTCATCAAAAAAAGACACCATCAATACGTGGATGTTGAAGCTTTGACAACACCAACCTGACGAGAAGATTCAAGAGAATGAAGGCTTTAGAGTTAGTCAAGGAATTGTGTCGTCAATGAAAAGTTGAGTATCGTCATATCTCGTTTACACGTTAATGTAGTGTAATTAAGTTATTAGACCATAAGATACACTAGTGAGTTGCAAGTTAGCTTTAAGATTGCATCCCAAGTTAAATTAAGTTGGAACAAAATCGAATTACTATTCAGATTACCATTAGATAGTAATATTAGTAAGGTGCGTTTTTTTTTTAGAAAAAATGTGTATAGACTTATAATTACTGTCAAAATTGAAATTTATATTTTGAAGTAATATTTCTGCAGATTTAAAAGTTTAATAAAGTGGGGCATTTTTTAAACGCGGCTGTATAACATGTAATACATTTCGCGTATAATTTATCTCTACAGTTTTCAACATAGGTACTTCCAATAACAATAACTCCACCCATAGTGTAAAATTATTTTTAGCAAAAAAAAACGTACATTAAATGTGTTTAAGGCGTGTTTATTTTTTAGTACCTGTCATAAAATTATTATTTATGCTGATTAGGACAAGGTTTATGAGATATAAAATACCTTAGTAATTTACACATAATAATTTCGCATGAACACCAATCTTCTGCGTTCAATAACAAATTTTAAGTGTTTGGAAAGATTGACTGGTTAAATTTAGCATCTAAGCAATACAATCATAATTAAACAAGGTGTAAAAATCGTGTTTCTAATAAATAATACTTCTCGGCTTTAAAACAGAATAAACGGTTTATTTTAGAACCATATAAAGTCATTTTAAACATCAATTCTTGTTTGTGAGTCTCTAATTGAGGTAAATATGAGCTACGAAAGCGCGCATGACGCTAGTCCATCAATTAAAGTGGACTGACGTAGAAATCAATTCACAGAATAGTTCACATTGTTGAGAGGAAAATCTAAATAGTGACTGTGTCAGAAGCACATTTGTGTTATAGAATTACACATATTTCATATGATTTGCAATTACAATTGTTGTATTAATTATATTAACATTTATTTGTACTGTCATAAATAGCCGTCTAATGTTTTTTGTTTAAGTGACGGATATAGGTTATTCTCTTTAGTATTTACTTTGTACGGAAAAATAGTGTAATAATTTAATTAAATGAATATCATTTAAAAATCGTAAATTTATGTATTGTTTTCGTAGAAATTAAAAGCGGACTTCTTGACAATAAAAGAGATTATAAGAGCGCAATTGTCTTGATGAGATCGAAAGGCATTGATTTAGTGTTCTTTGGCAGGAATATGAGTAATCTGTATTGAAAATATTGATACGAGGGATACCTTTTATATTTTTACAATCAACCACTAGATGGTGCTTTTGGCATGTGTAATCAGTAATCACTATATCCTTAAAGTTTGACATTTGTCAATGAGAAATCCGCGATAGCTTAGAAATTGAGTCAGTAGTTTGCTGACAGTGGCAGTTTTAAGACAGTGAGTTTGTAAAATAATGGAGATTACTCGTGAAGGTTTTCGTAGGATGATTTTTTCGATTATAAAAAAGGCCTAATTCCACAAGAATGCATTATATCGCTTCGGTCAACTTTTGGTAATGAAGTACCATCAGAGAAAACAGTTTACAATTGGTTTGCTGAATTTCGTCATGGTCGTGCCTCTGTGAGTGATGAATCAAGAAAAGGTCGCTCAAAAACTGTTGTGATTCCAAAAAACATCGATGCTGTGCGGAAAATGATAGAACACGATCGACATGTGACTTACAGTGAAGTCTCTCTTAGCATATCGCAGACTGCAATTCATTCGATTTTACATTTATTTGTAAAAAAAATATGTTCCAGATGGATTTCACATAACTTGACCGAAGTACATAAAACAGCTCGTGTCAATTGGTGTAAAGAGATGCGCAAAAAATTCGAAGTAGGAACCGCAAAATCCGTATACAACATCGTCACAGGTGACGAAACATGCATATGAGCCGGAAACCAAGCAATAATCTACTGTATGGGTGTTCCAAGGCGAACCGAACGCCACAAAAGTTGTTCGAGCAAGGAGCACTTCCAAGAAAATGCTCGCTTGTTTCTTCGGCTGTACAGAACACATCGCAACAATTCCTTTAGAGGATCGAAAATCTGTTAATTCTTCATCACGACAATGCGACTTCCCATGCAGCACGTTAACAGCTGACTATTTGAAGGAGAAAAGTATTGAAATAATGTCTAATTGTCTATATTCGCCTAATGATTTCTTTTTGTTCCCAACTGTGAAACAAAAAATGCGCGGACAGCGGTTTTCAACATCTCAAGAAGCAGTCGAGGCCTTTGAAAACCATGTTTCTGAGATACAACCTTCAGAGTGGAAAAAATGTTTTGAGAACTGGTTCGTATGCATGTAAAAGTGTATAGACCATAAAGGCGAATATTTTGAAAAACAATAAAATGGTTTGTTCCCAAAAATTTTGTTTTCCCAGATTTTATAAAAATATAAAAGGTGACCTTACGTATACCAAATTCAACTTTTTTAATGTTACATGAACTAAAGAAGATGGGTATTTTTACAGAATATATCCTGCTTATTCCACAATCTGCTTTCCAAATTTTCCCAGCATGTGAGCTTTTTAAATAAAACGCGTTTGAAATTTAAAAAAAAACGAGGGCATAATAAAAACAAGACCAACACAATAAAGAATAGAAATACATATCAGATAGCAGCTTAATGTAACACAGAAAATTCGCAGTAAAATATTTTTTAACAGTGTACAGGGACTGCTCCACAAGCCGTTTCTTCATTACAGGATGGAATTTTCGGCAATGCCGGTCTTTCATTTCGCTCGGCAGCTTGTTATATAATTAATTGCCCAAATAATTCGCGCTTAATTGCGTTTTATTTATCATATGAAAAGGAATGGTAATATTTCTTCCATTTCTGGTGTTATAATGGTGAAAGTTTATATTCGTAGTAAAATTTGTTTCATCGATAAAATCAAGAAAGTATGAAAAGGGATGGTATAGTCAATATGTTATGGTATTTGAATAGGTTTCTGCAGCTTGTTCATCCAGAAACTCCACTTAAGGCCGCGATACTATCTTTTTGTATTTTAAACACTTGCTTCGGTTTTGTATGAAACCCCCCACAATAAAATGCCGTATGACGCTCGACCCTGAGAAAAGCTGAAATAAGCAGTTCTTGCCGCTTCATAAGTCACAGTTCGCTTGCAGAGATGATCGATATGGCAATTCCAGCTGATGTTGCCGGTAACATGCATTTTCAAAAACTTAAGTATAGGTTTTGGGTAATTTCTCTAAAATGATTTGTGTTTTGTCATCATTTGGTTTCAGAGAATTGCTGTTAAACCATTCCTATCTTCCACTACATGTGTAGCACCATCTCCTCGACTCAAATTAATCATTCTCAGTCCAAGACACTAGAATTCATGACTAAATAAATATTGCTGACGTAATTACCATTCAGACCCCCATCCCCCGTCCACCATCTCATCAAAAATAAGCAATGCAGAGACGGGGGATTCTCTGCTTTGCTTATTTGGTGCTTACGTAATACTTGAACGGCCCCCTTCGACAAAAGTTAGATGCAGTTTTTAATAGAAATCCAGATTTAATAACATTGCCCGCAATTGTGTACGGGGACAATACCCTCAAACAATCCCTACAATCGCATCCGTTGTAAATTGTTTTTTTACTAGGAAAATCTTATATGTTGTATTGAACTAAACAAAAATAATCGTATAAATTAAATTAAATCTTGCAATTAATTATTTGATATGGGAATTTCTTTAATGTTTTATATATTTATTTCATACTTAGTACGACGAGATACACTTTCTGCTGTAATTTATTTAGTTAATCGACAAATTATGCATTTATGGAGCTTAGAAATAAATTTGAGTGTTATCATCTAAACCTTCAGGCTAAATTAAACGTAGAAATCTAGCATAATACATACTTAAAAATTCAAGGCTTTAATTTGGTGAAAGTTAATAATGTTATGACAAATTAATTACTGATCATATTACGGCGGCTTTTTTTTTACAGAATTGTTGTATGAAAGTAAGTACCTACATAATATTTTGGGAGAACATGTGAGTTTCGTCACACGATTTTTTTTATTGTGGAAGTGCACAAGCTCGCTTATTATTAAAATAGTAATAATAAAAGGTGTAATTGGGAACAATTATTTACTTTTACGAACATTTCACTTTACGAAATAATTTCTAGCTTTCGTCCGTAAGAATTACATGCATCACAATGTATACGTAATACGTGCTAATTTAATTATCAATAAATATTTGTTTTAGAAGATATGCATTTTAGAAAGGAATTTGCGAAGTAGAAGTTCTCGGTGAGTCAATACTATAAATCAGCGATTCTCAAACTTCTTAGCTTCGCGACCCCCTATAGTAAATGTAAATAAAATTAATATTTAAATTATGGTTTTACCTCATTGGATGGAAAGCCACAGTGCGTTGTTTGCTTTCAAGTTCTCTAGTTCTCTCCTATGAAAGCATGTAGTTAAAATTAGTTCGACACTTGGGGAAACTAAATATTCGGCTCATAAATGTAAATCCTTGAAATTTTTGGTAAGAAAATTACATACCTTGAGAAATCAACAAACTTCTATTCGTAAGTCTAGCCATACTGATAAAATTGTACTAGAAGCGTCTTATCTCGTGGTTATTGTAAGTAATGGAGGCTATTCTAGGCTATTTCGCGACACCCTTTAACATCACCGCGATCCACAGGTTGAACAATTCTATAAATAACAACGTATGAAAAATGGAAAGATGCAATTGCACGGTATATCCAAAAAATGTGTCAATTACGATAAGAACCCCAAATTAAATTAAATTAAATTACATGCTACCTACCTATGTTTCGGAATGTTTATTAGAAATACATACTTTGACTTTATGTTTATAAAAACTGTAACAGATAACATTATTTACACAGCTATCGACGTTATAAAACCCTTCAATGGAGCAGTTTTGTTTACTTAAGCTTCATTTACACAGGTTAGTACACTTGTCCGAATTGATGACTTGGTCGAGAGGACTAGGGCGAGATTTGTACACACGTTTACTAGTACTCGTAGGCAAGTAATCAGCCTAGTTCAGTTTTTTTGTGGGAAGCAGTTCTGATGATATGGCAAATACACAAGAAATTGTTAGTGATGTTAACATTTTATGTGAAATCAGAACTGATGAGCTTAAATATGAGTTGAAACGACAGGCGAACAGGAAGAGACGGGTTTGAGTTCGGAAGTGGATTGGGCGACGTTCATATATGTTTCAAGTTCACTCTTGTCAGAATTTCGTACCGAGGATCCTATAAGTTATAGAAATCTTCTGAGAATGCCACCAGAAAACTTTGATTTTCTCTTAAAAAGAGTTAGTACGAAAATTCAACGTTCGGATATACATATGAGGGATTCTCTTCCTGCAAAGTTAAAGTTTGAAGTATCTTTAAGATATTTAGCAACTGGCGATAGTTTTAGCTTCTTAGAGTATTTATATCGAGTACATTTACTCATTACTAAACAATGGCAATAATTAAACAAATATCACAAACGCGTACTGTTTACACTTGTCGATTACATGGCCGAGAACACCACTGGGCCCTACAAAGTTGAACACGGACCGAGTTTGCTCGGCCATGGCCGGACTAGGACAAGAATTATTTACACTATACGAGTACTCGGCCCAGTTACTAACTCGGCCGAATTGACTAGCTTGTATAAATGAGCCTTTAGGGTTCGGTAACTTCATTATGATTACGTGCGACTATATCTGCTTGTGAATCGTTTGTAGACGAAAATTTTTAGAACTGACCTAAATCACTTTCCGTTTCTTGTGTATTACGTGAATTTTTTTTTTTTTTGTTACGAGAAGTATTAAAATAAAATATTAATATGGATATAAAAAAGACAGTTATTGTAAAAATACAATGCAATGTTTATATTTATAAAACGCTAGCTCATAACATTATGTAAGTTTTGTTATGGCAATGGTTCGATAACCTGATACGAAAGTCAGCTGTTAAAAATTGTGAAATTTTAATAAAAGAACATCTAAGATGTGTGTTCTACGGGCTTTTAACGTTCTATTTGGTAACAATATATCTTTAACTGAAGACGTAAATGTAAATTGTATCGAGCGTGCGTAACGATCGACAACTGAACGGAACTTAAAGCAAAATGGACAATAACATTATTTTTCTTATTGTCGGTCAACTTTAAGATATCGTCTATTTTAATATAGTCCATTGCATAGTGGCATGGCAAAAGTTTTTGAAATATTTTTGGCATTTCTTTTCTCGCTTATGAGAGGGAATTTTGGGGAAATATTTTGGATATATATTCGATATAATTACACTTTTTCATTTTTTATACGTTCTCTTTCTTTATTTCAAGGAAACTAGGTATTGGCATGGACAAAACCTGGACCAGAGTCCTATAGAAAATCTGTGAGGTTATGAAGACTGTAATAGAAAAAATTCTATTAATTTCAGGTGATTTATCAGTATCATAATAAAACTTTGCTTCAAATTTCAATGAGAATTTGGTCGAAAATTGGGGAAAATTTCCCCAATTGGGGAGGTTAACCAATAACTTGATTTAGTATAGACGTAGCTCACACCATCAAGCTCCATAAAGCTGTACCACCATCCCTTCGCGCGTCACATTTAAATTCCGGGAACTTCTGGGTAGCAGTTCGTATTAGTAATATTATATTAACATAACTGGAGTTGACTATAATAAACACTCTCTGTAAGGACAATATCCGTATCATAATAAACTATAAACACATAGTAGACAAAATGGGCAGTCTTAATAGGTTAAATAAATAAAATATTACCAAGTAGGTCGCGCTTTTAATACATTACAATAAGATGTTATCAAGGAAACGGGGTTTTCTATTAAACAATAAATGACTACAGGAATAATTCACACTTACTTGCGATTCCGTTAAATCCAGACATTAATATTTAGTCTGTTATACAACTATGGTTAACGTCGTAAAATATACGTAACAAAAGTTATTTACAGAAATAAATGGTCACGTTGTATTATGACATTTATGACTATTTTTTTAAAAAAATATTTTTATTTTTATATTTACGTCTACTGAATAGGCACGTGGATATTGGGAATAAAGTGTCGTGAAATTTAAGAGTCGATTATTATCTATTGTCAATAATTCAGATGAAGTATTGTCATATCATATCATATTAGAGTGCATTACAGTAAATTGTGGATAAATTTCTAAACTCTTAATAATAAAGTAACATGGGCAAATATAAGAAAAGAATTAAGTTAAAATTGTTTACTTGAATAAAAAAAATTCTAAAAACAGTGTTTGAAACTTTTAATAATATGAACTATTAAGCACTCTTTACACTTACCGAGTAAATCGTATACGAACGTAAAAAATCGTAGGTGTAAACGTGAAATCGTAACTCGTATACGGTTGTCAAATTGAATAGGGAGTAATCCGATTAGACGACGTACGAATTGAGTGCATTGAAAATGGCAGAAAGTAAATTTACAGCGACGAAGACGGATGAATTTCTTAACCTTTATGAATCTTTGGACTGTTTATGGAATGTAAAAATCAAGGAAGTATCGTGACATTAATAACCCGCAATAAAGGGTACGAATTAATTGCCTATATAATTAATATTGCAGGAATATTTGGAACGAAGCTGATACACGTGACAGATATGCTAAAGACATCTAACTGTCTCCACTTGTGAGCTGCCGCTGAGAGCTTTTTGAACTTCTAAGTTGGGTATTTTGCTTAGCTATGGTATTTACAACCTAAAAAGAAGAGTTATTTTATTGTCCAATAAACTTTTTTGTTTGTGTTTCACTTTCTCATATCATGCAATGTTCGAAATATATTTGAAATTTTGCATCCTCCTATATTTTCAGATAAGAGATCTCTGCAAATCTTCTTCAATTCCAAAAATTTGTCTCTTTTGTAGTGTTTCTTTTACCCAAATTTTTCTCTTCGTCCTCATCAATCTTCTATGGCAAATATTGCGCTTTTTCAATATTATTAATAAAACCATAGCTTAATTTGCACGTTTAGTATTACTACGAGCCATTTTCAAAAATACAATATCGTATACGACCCTGCTATAAATATAAATGTATTACTCGTATACGAGTGCTCGTAAGTGTAAAGCCTGCTTTATAGCCAGGGCACAGGTAACTGCACACTATTTAATCTGCTTAAGCTTTACTTATAAATACGGTGCTGTAATCCCACAGGTAAAATGCACTCTGTCACACTAATTATTTGCGTACTCATTATATAGGAATATGACATTAAGCTAATTCTTAGAATATCATGAATTGCATACTACATTAAGCGAGTTAAATGTCAAAGCATATAGAAATTAAAACGTTTTATGATGACAAAGAGAAAATCGTTGCATTTTCCTGTGCCACCAACATCCACATATTGTGTAATATTGACACTGTTTATGTAAATGGGACGTTTACATATTGCCCAAAGTTTTTTATGTTATGTTTACCATACATAGCTTGGAAAACGGTCATTATATACAGTTAATTTTTTGTTAATGAGCCCTGGTGTAGGAGATGTGAAAAACAGAAGGAAATTTGTCTTTGTGTAATATGCGCTTGTAAAGTACTGAAGGGACTTAGAGAGAAACATTTCGGAAGAGATCTATTAGATCCTAAGAGGGTACTCAAACTGAGGAGGATAGTGGCTTTTATCGAGGAGGATGGATAATAGATGGCGTTGTTTGTTATCTGTCAACAGATGTCGTTTGACATTGACGCTTGACAGCTAAAACACGTGTTGAAACATTGTTTTGACTAATCTGCATGTGGAAGCCGGCGAAAATGTCGCTTGATTGTTTTGATATGGAAATCGGAGGTAAATGTAAGTTTTGATAGTTTAGTCGAGAGTATTTGTTCTGATTTTGGTTTTGTTTTCCAGTTTTTAATAGTTTTTCGGTTAAACTATTCTTCGTTCTCGTTGATCGTGCAATCATGTTATGGTTGTTTGGTTTTCATTGTGATTTTTTCAACTTTTCTTTTTTTTTGAAAACAAAAACTAACAAACCATTAAAAGAAATAAGAAAATCCAACAACCCAAACGTGAGTTATTGTCGATGCGCTACGCGAAATTGCCATGTAAGATTCCCATTCAATTTTGATTTATTCGATTTTTCAAAAATGTTCCTCAATTCTTCCAAAATTCCAATTGACAAAAACAAAAAATAAACCAAAAATGTAGCAAATCTGTTGATCCGACCGCGAGTTATGGCACGAAGTGCTTTTGCCACACAAATCTCCAATATCGGTTTTTAATGATTTTCCAAAATTTTTCCTCAATTTTCTCAAAATATATTTCCGTAAAAACCCGTCGCCGACTATTTTCAACACAATCAAAGAATCACGCAAATTGGGCGAGCGGTTATCGAGTTATGCACACGTATTGCAGAATCGTATGCATAGGTTCTCAGTACGAGAAATTTAAAAAAAATAATTTCATCGATTACAGCGCCATCTACTAGGAATAGAAAAAAATGTTTCAGACACTTTTTCCAGTAGAATTCGAATCTGTAATAAAATATACGGGTTCCTATTTAAGATTTAAAAGTTAACCCACTTATTATTATTAAATTTTAAATCTGGACATTTTTCGTGAACTGCTTATTTTTCGAGATAAGCTTCAATTAAAAAAATAGACCCGGTATAGATTTCTATGTTTAGGAAAACATATTTCTAGACAATTTACTTTATCGCTATACCATTTAGGGTTAAAATTTGTATTGCAAAATATTGCCAGGTAAACAAAATGTGATCACAATTTTACAAGCAACAAACGGATGACGGAACTTGTAAATGTTCAAGGTAACAACGTAAATAATTTCAATTCATAATTAGGTTGAATACAGTTTGCTTTTCCCTACTCCAAAATACAGGTACTGATCAAATAATTATTATTATACATATTAGCAATTCTATTTACATATTTCAAGAATCAAATGATTTTAGTTTAATAACTAGGAACTGTGTTATACTTGAGAATAACATGTTTAGATAAGTTGTACAAACAAGGTCGATGTCCATAATGGTGATAAAACTCAAATTATACAAAGGTAAAAGAGACCATTTTTAATATCTTTAATGGGTATATTATTAACAATTTCCTCCATGTGTACTAAGATACATACGTGATACTTTTCACGTTATTTAAATCGCAATTTGTTCCTTGACAATACACATAGCCTATTACTGTGAATAACACTCATTAACATAGATGAATACGCAAAAAAACATCATAGATTAAATAATAAGTTTTACTTTCACTGTTACAGTCGTCTCCTGATGTTAATCAGAAACAATCTCGTCTAAAATTGTGTACGTAAAACAGAAGATATTGAACAGAGAAGAACGTATTACAACAATTGCCGTCGTCGCAAGATTTTAATTCCATTTTCTTTTTGTATTGCTACCTAGGTATATACTTGTTCGCTTGCGTTTTTGAACCGGACAAGAGAGGCTCACCGTGAAAGGTAGTGAAAGTGATAACGTGACCCGGGAACGCGAACGCATTCATTTGCATCGGCCGCTTTATCAGTCCTGGAGATCGGAAGCGAGTGCGGTTTTAATATACGGAGAGAAAAAAGAAGCCATGTCTATATTAGACTGACTGGTGGAAGAATGACGGCGGTGAACAAATAAAGCGGATTTTTTTTTTGGCGTATCCGTGTCGTGTGCGGACTGTAAACGTGTAGGTTTAAGAAAACGAGACATTTTATTATTGTTTAAGTCGGGTAGTCTAACTATGCGTGTATGTTGATTGGAAACATGGATTCGTAAATTTCGTAACTTTCGCGTGAGCGCGTGTATTAGCGAAAGTATTTGATCTCCAGATATAGAGTATCGAGTTTTTTGTTTCATTTTTTACGTGCTTGTTTTTCGTTCGTATTTTATTAGAGAAAAATGGAATGAAAGACAAATGCCTGTCGATATGAACAGGAGAAAAAGTTGTGAGAGTCAAAGTAAATTTTATAGAATAAAAGCAGCACTAGAAGCAGTTAAGCGGGTTAATTTTTGCAAACATTTTTCTACCTTTACCGTTTATACGAGGGCGGATTGATATACAGAGTGGTTGGTTTATCATTGTATACTCAATATTTTTGTTGAGAGTATCATATTTTAAAAAAATCAAAACGTATCTCATACTATTTTTTGCCCTCTTTCCAATCCATTGAGATAGAGTGCTATCACTTGAAAAACAAAAGACGATCTAATGAATTTTTTTTTAATTGAATTTAATTATATTATTGGAGATTTAGCTAGATTATTCGATTCTGAATACAGTATAATTATTTTTTCTTGCTTGAGTAATGAACAGAGCGGACTGAAGCGACTGAGTGACCAATTGCCCCGATAAAATCTTTTCAGCTCTACATGAATGACATGTTGCATTGTCCATCACTATTACAACATTATCTGATAACTTTGGTAATATCTTTGCAAACCAATCTTCAAAAACAGTGCTACTGATTTCATCGTGATAGTCAGCCGAAATAAAAGTTACATATATAATAATAATAATAATAATAACCACAGTTATTCACTTACAGTTACTGAAATTAATAAGTTTTAAAAATCTGTGTAAAGTAGCTCTACTTATTTTTTGTACAGGTGCATCTTATTCTGCCATGACTTTTGATTGAGATTTGATTTAGTACAGCGATAGATAACGATAACAATGACAGAAAAATGCAAGAAAAAATCAGGTATAGTATGCATGTTATAATCTCACTATTTGCTTGCTCGATGGCATTCGTCCAGCAGATGTTGTTATTTCCGTCGTTGTGAATAGTACATTGTGTGTATTCCTTCATAAATTCTATTCAATAGTGGCGTGTAAGATTAAATATACATTTATATTATTTCGTTGAAATAATCGCTTAAAAAATTATATCCGCTACTGTCCAAAGTGCATTCTCGTGTTTACATACTGTTATACATGCATATACATAGTGCTGTGGATTTTTCCCCATAAATATTTTAAAAATATTTGACTTGCGCAGTTGGAGCAAGCCGTTTGTTTGTTCTGCTGTGGACGATTTTTAATATTTTTTTTTATGCGAAGCCTGCGTCTAGCTGTATAGAGAGACAAGTGTAATGTGAGATAAGAAAGTTGTGTTTATAAAAAGATTATTCTTTATCTTTTTTAAGTAACTTCGGGTTAATTTTTGATTCAATTGTGGTTGGTGCTGTGTTAATTTCATTACCGCTATTTATCGAGTTTGTTTATCTCGTAATTGTTATATTTTTACACTTTCTTACTCATGTGTCTCGCATTGTTTTTTACGTAAGTAAATATATATATATATTTTTGAAAGATATCTTATTATATTTAAAAGAGTTAAATACTGTATTTTTCTATATTATCATTATTATCGTATTGATTTAGTCTTAGTTATTTGATATAAATAACAAAAAAGGATTTTTAAAATTTCTAGTAAAAAAAAATTCTGTAAACTGTAAAATTTAGTACGTTGGTATATCAAGGGCATTTTTTTTTACATGTGGTTGCACATGCGTTAGAGTTTGTTTCGGTCTGTCAAATAGTTTGTTTATTTTGTTCTCTTGGGAGAAATTAAAAAGTGTCTTTGTAATTTATTATTTTTAATGTTGATCGCCTGTCACAAAGGTTTTTGATCGCATGCAGCTGTCATTTCCATACGTTATTTTTACCTTTATAATATCGTTAAATGAGGCAATATTAATCTTTATACTTTATAAAGATATTTTTTTTAAATTTTTGTATTAAATTTTATTGTGTTTATTATTATTAAACCTTATTTCAAGAAGTTTACAAGTAACTTAAAGTAATATAATTATAACATTTGTCAATACTCCTTTCCTGGCGCATTATAAATTTTGTAGAAGAGACAACCACTTTTCCGATTGGAACCCTGAGAGGGAAGCAGTCCCATTTTTTTAAATTAAACTGACTGAGTATCCTAGCTGGATAGATTTGTCGTGAATTGTGAACAAGCAAATTTCAAGGTCACAATTCATAGCAATATGTATATGTATTTATTGTTCTTGAGATAGTATATTTTCTATTCTCTTTCATAAGGGATTGTTTCTGGTTTCGTTTCTTTCAGTGTTATTTGTTTACAGCGTTTAGTATTTAAAAAAATCCGTTTTATACTGTTATATTGTATATTTATCTTATAATTTTTTTATAAATATTAAGTTTAATTTACTACCTTATTTTTGCGTTTCTTCTTTTTAGTCTATTTCGTTCTGTTCTTAGTATTTCTCTTTATTTTCATTCAACTATGGAGAATTCTCGTAGGGCAACCATGATAGGATGGATTAGAGGCCATACAGATTGGTTGCATATTCGTAATGATACCGAGATATATTGCAGTGCTTGTTCATTAAGTTTAAGGTGTCCACAAAAGTGTAATGTGCAGAGACACGTTTCTTTGAAAACTCATCAAGATAACATATGACCATCTGCACCTGACACTTTTAACGAAGAACTGTATGCAGCTTTCATGGCGGCCAATATCCCATTCAAAAAGCTTAACAATCCAGTCCTCAAGAGGTTTTTACAAAATATACTGATCGTCATATACCAGATGAATCTACTTTACGTAAATACCACTTACCAAAATGTTATTTGAGAACCACTGAAAAAATACAAACCAGCCCAACTGGTCATTATCTTTGGGTAAGTGCAGACGAAACAACGGATGTAATGGGACGATATGTGTTAAATGTTGGTATTCTTCATCAGACAACTTCGTACCAACCATACTTAATTGCAACTAAAATATTGCCAGTCGTAAATGGTGAAAACATTTGCAGAAATAATTGATCAATGTATTCATAATATTCTGTCATCGGATAACAACTATAAAGACAAGATGCTATAATTTTTGAATGATGCGGCAACTTATTTGTTAAAATCAGGGAAGTTATTAAAGCAATATTATCCCAATATGCTCAACGTTATCTGTGCAGCACATGCACTATACAGAGTATGTGAATACATCAGGGGTCATTTTTCAAATGTTGATAAGTTAGTTTCATCATTTAAAAAGATATTTCTCAAAGCCGAAACAAAAAGTTGATGCCATATTTAGCAGAAATCATTGAATATATTATATTAATTCTGCACAGAGCCGATTGAAATATCTGTACATTCGAAGTATGGTGCACTTTGGAACATTTTAATCAAGCACCCATCACCAGCTGTGATGTGGAACGGACATTTTCTATTTTTAAAGATGTTTTAACATCTAAACGAAGTAATTTAACACAGGAACACCTTGAACAAATTTTAGTTGTTCATAGTAATGTTTTGCACTTACACTTTCAATGTTTCATAGAAAATACATCGTTTTGAATTTTGTTCTTTGTAAATTATTTTTATTCAAAATTCGATACGCAATTCGCTTGTCAGCATTACTTTTGTTTCAGCAGTAGTTGCTGCCGGTTACGAAACCATTTATTACATTCGCTCTGTGCTTTGACATATACATATTAACTGCATATGTGCCACTTATGCAACTAGCCACAGACATCAAATTGTTCGAAACTCATGGATCGCTTACAGAAACAAAGGTATTGCGAATACAAGGCGGACGCCTATGGGTTATGAATCTTCAATCGCTCGAGTTGGCTCTCTGTTAATGAATAACGCCACAATAACAAAAAACAAAACTGAAAAAATTTGCTTTGGAAATGTGACCGAGTAAATCTTCTTCACTTTGATACTAGTTAAAAGTTCTTAACAACTGTTTTTCTTCGTTCTTTCAGACATCCGTTAATTGTAGCTCATCTGACGCAATTTTTTCTGTTATTCGTCTCGACAATGTACTGGACACTTTCTTGACTAATGTCCAATTGCCAAGCAATTCTTTTTGCGTAATCTGGCGATTTCCCTTAAATCACTGTGCATTTATTTGTCTTTGATTATTCTCATGCATCACTGATATTGGTAGACTTGATCGCTTTTCGTCAAACCCCTTTATTCTATGACGGAGTTGTGCAAGTTGAATACACTGACGAAAACTCTTCACATCCATACAGTCGTTGCCATAAACAGCTTTCAAACGCCTGTAAATTTTGATGGGCGTGCAACCTTTCAGTGATAAAAATTCTATAACGGGTCGTTGCTTGGTACGCATCTCAGAAATCTAACTTTAATATTTTTATTTTTTTTTTGTTGTAATACAATCTGTTAAAGAACTGCTAAATTAAAATGAAAGTCTTAGATTTAATTGTTTGAAATTGTATTTAAAAAAAAATCAATAAATATAACATTCATATTTGTTTTTCCTGGGAAATTACGTATTAGCGTTCAATTAAAGAAACTGTCTAGTTGGCCTTGGTTAGACTGTGAAGTCAAACTGTATGTCCGAATTTAGTTCAACAAATCGAGTCATTGCATTTAGAAGCCATTTGCGAATTTAGTTTCTCGCATTCTGTTTTACCTAGAATATTAATTGAAAGTTGATAAAAATTGTTATTTTTAACACAAACATATTGTTAATTGTTAATATTAGTCGCTAACAATGCCATTTTATAGAGAACACAAAAGTTTTATTATCGAATCGTATTTTCGAAATGGCCAGAAAGTTGATGGGATTTGGTGTTATTCAATTGATGAATGTTTAGCTAAATTTCGAATAGAATACCCAGAAGTTGCTGGCGAATATGATCAGTTCCGTGAAACTAAATCTTTATGTGACTTTCTTTCGTGAGACAAGGAGTGTAGCAGAAAAGAAAGCTATGGATGACCTAAAAAACGCATGAAGAAAGCAATTGAAAATATACAACAAATAACTAATAACGAATACGTTCCTTAGCACAACAAACTCAACTATCCATTAGAACTTGTCATGCAGCTGTGAAAAAAGATTTGCATCCTACGCTCATATAAGATAACACTTATTCAAATACTTTTGACAATAGATCCACCGTAAAAGTTCCGGCTCCGTTATCGCGAACGATTCATTAATACTTTGGACAATGATGAAGATTTTTCCCAAGCGAATCATAGTTTCATGTTTCTGGACAAAACATGCTCATGTGGTCTGTTGTAAATCCTCATATCTTTATTGAATCACCATTATACTCGCAAAACGTTGGAGTTGGGTCAACTATGTCAACGACACGGTTAACTGTTTCCAGATTTTTTTGAAAGTAAAATGACCATTAGCGTTAATTAAGATTATAATAGAAAAGTGTTAACCTGATTTTGGTTTTTGCTTACTTTAGCTTTGACATGATATTTACTAGATTGATAGACTGCTTAAGCGTCGAAAGCATATATCCACAAGTCATCGCTCGTAATGATGGGTGTGACGACAAACTGGTAGTTAAAAATCATCAACTCCTTTTCCACAAAAAATTGAGCGATTTTGGAACCAATCGAGATAAGACACGGTCGAGGTCCAAGCGATCTTTCAAAACTGCTTGGATCGGTCCAAATGAAATTTTAGTAGTATCTAGAAGGTCTCTAACTGACAACAGACGCTTTTTTTAATACAAGATCATTTATTTACTGGGCAGATCGCTCTGAGTTTTCAACGTGTACTCCGCCTTATTTGTACATTTTGTACCACTTAAACACTCGTGTTTTTGGCATGCACTCGTCATCGAAGCCTTTATGTCCATTTTAAACAATTCAAATAAAATTTTAAGCAAATTCTTTGCTCAACAAAATAAGACATGAAGAAAACCATGAAAAACAATAGTTTCTTTATTAACTAATAAGAATAATAATATGAGATTTTGTACAAAGACTCGCAGTCTATGAAAACATATTGAGTCAGATTGAATTAATTGCGCAAGTGAAATAAACCAGTCGCGATACACATAAAGATCGATTGAATTTTCCATTTCAACTAAAACTTATTTTTAAGAAATAAAATCGAATACTTTCAATTTTATTTAAAAAAAAGTCGCGTCGTTAATTGTTACCTTACATAGATTTAATCATTCAGCCACCTGAATTTTCAGACCATCCATAATATTCACCATTTTGCAATTATGTTTACGCTGTAAATAATTCAACAGTTAGACAATTACGTCTGATTTACACACTCTTGTTCACATTTTTCTCCTCTGAAATATTCCATATTCCAAAAGCACTTTGTCCCTATCAAGCACGTCAGGGTTATTGATGTATCTGTATGTTACTTGCATGCGCATTTATCACGGCCACTTGCAAATATAGGTAATACAGGTAGTCTGGATAGGTATAACGATGAAATGCAACCACCACAGATCGACCACTTTGTGTTCTCCTTCTCTTTTCCACTTTCAGTGCACGTAAAAATATAATACTCTCTTTCTTCGCGCTACTCGTCTCACCCAGCACTCCTATTTAAAATACATTTGCGCAACGAGAAAGCTACCGCGGCAACAGCGTGCGACGTCGCACGCAGTTCTGCGCTTATATTACAATATTACTGTTCCACTATTAGTGATTAAGTAATTTGTAGCGTGTTGTTTTTACATATGGGTATACACACCGGCATCCATTGCAATTATTATATGATTGTTATGATATAGATAAGGCAATTTACATTAATCAGGGCGATAAACTTTTGTGTATTGAAGGGGTAACAAAATTTGATATTATAGTTTGTAATAGGGAAGGCTTGATTGTTTGATTAATACAATCAAGCAAGGTAATTATCTGACCCTAAAATTTTAAATGTCTGTTTTCGTTTCTTTTCATTTACTTTTCTAGTTAAAGGATCTAATTCTATACTCTCGCGCTTAAATAATTAATATAATTATGCAGTTATTCTCGATTAATTAATTATTCTCGAATGTTAATTTAGTATTTCAACTTTTCTTTCCTGTCTCGCATTGTTTTTTTCAATCCGACATATTTTTGGTGGCGATTTGATTTATGTTATAAATTTATTTTTATTCGCCATTTTAAGTTGATTATGGAGACTTTTTCTTTTTCTACAATTGTTTTACGTTTTAACGTCTAATTTTTAAGATTAGGCTGATGATAAATATCCCAGCATTCTAAATAAACAGCATGAAACACATCGGGGGTTTCCCCAAACTAGCAAACGAAAATTTACATGCATGAGCGAAGAATAATTAAAATATACTGTTACATACATACATAATCAAAGACCTCTTATACCCGAAGGTGTCGAGGTGTAAAGTTCTCTTAATTACATTCCACAAATTCACGCCACTCTTTTTTGTTTCTGGCAAGGTCCTTCGCCTCGTTCCATGTTTTTCCTCTTTTTCTCAGAAGTTCATCCATACTGCTGTTCCACGTTTTTCTGGGTCGTCCTCTCCGATTTTTCCCAATTTTCCTTGCCTCCCATACCCGCTTCACCTGTCTAGTTTCATTCATTCTGATCAAGTGTCCCCACCATTTCAGTTTCTTTTCCTCTACTTTAGTTCTTAATGATTTTGTTGTCAGCATCTGTCTAATGTCATCGTTTCTTTTTTTGTCTGTTCTTCTAACGCCTAATGTTTTCCTCAGATACTTCATTTCACTGGCTTGTAATCGTTTTGTTTGTCTTTCATCAAGTATCCAATTTTCTGCTCCATAGGTTAAGACTGGTAAGTATACTGCTTGATACACAGTCATTTTTGTTCTTGTTGTTATCTCTTTTTTATTCAAAAAGTTTTTGTAGAGTGCATAGTACAATCTGGTTGCCGAATTTATTCTGGCGCTTATCTCATCTTCCTGGGTTCCTTTACTATTTAAGTTCATCCCTAAATACTTAAAAACTTCTACTTGTCCGATTCTATATCCTTCAATGTTAATGTTAATATTCGCTGTATTATTTGTTACTGCCATCACTTTAGTTTTCTCAGTGTTTATTCTTAGATTGTATGCTTTTAATTCTTCTGTCCAGATTGTTATGTTCTTCTCTAAGTCTTTCTCTGTTTCTGCTATAAGCACTATATCGTCCGCGAATACACATGCTTCTACTCTTACTGCTTGCATATTTCTGTACCCTGCAATATACCTCCTTGCCTTTGTCCAACTGGCTTTTATGACTTCATCCATCACACTTATAAACAGCAATATGTATACTGTTATGTAAGCTTAATTATAAAAACGGATCGAGTTTGATTTAATCTAGAATGAATTGTTTTTGATGTAAAGAATAAGTAATGTAGACATGTTAAATATAAATGTTAGAAAGATGTAAAAATTATGACATTGTCAAATGTGAAAAATAGAGTTAGTTATTAATGAGAATGATATTTAAAAAAATAAGTAGCTGGGAATTTGACAGAAAAATAGAGAGATGATCTATATGTAGATACCAAATAAAAAAAAAATTTCAAAATAAAAATACAAAATTTTGCAAAAGGATGATAAATTTATTATCTTTATAGTTTGATAGTATTTAATGTTGATAATAATTAAATCTCATTATTAATGATACTTATATTGACGTAATATGTACCTATTAGTTAATATATTGTCAAGAAACAGATAGAAACAAGAAAAATCGCTAACCACAATATATATCAATAAATTCTAAATACGATTTCGGCAACTAAATTGCCATCTTCAGTAGAACAAACTGAAAAAGAAAAATAGTGCTAAACGTAGAGTCTTTGATTAAGGTAAATTGGTAAAACCTTTGAAGATATGCTATTCACCAAATCGTCAGTGAGATGTTATCCAGTGACGCACGATATTTTAGATTCATATTCTATATAATTACACCTTTTCATTTTTCATACGTTGTCTTTTTATTTCAAGGACACAGGAAGTTAAACTAACTATAAACGCAGGCATATAAGATAAAGATGGAATGGCAAAGATAAATAAAGAAATTAAAATGACATTTTTGTCAATTTTAGTGTTCGCTCTAGGGCAAACTCATATTTATCAGAATATATATAGCAGATTCGGTTTTAGGAGGCAAAAGTACATAGGGGTGGGTGCCAAACTACAAAGAAATCTGTGATCTACATGTCGAGGCGAGTCAAAGTGTTTCTTTGCAGTCACGTGACCAAATTCAAAGCATGCGATTCACTTAAAATGACAGATGTGTGTAGCGCGGGACAGCGCGTATTTATCTGTGCTAGAAAGAGATAAAGTACAATTTACGGTTCACACTTGGGTAATACGAATTGCAAGGAAACGGCGTGAACTTCAGTGTGATATGATAAAGCATATTGTGGAATAATATTTTGGAATAACAGCAGGTTGAAAAGTTGGCAGAGGTGTTCGAAAAGGACAATTTGTAAAAAAAGTACTATTTTGAGAATTTATTTTGACAATATGGATATCTTATATTAGAGCAATGATTTTCTTTGTAGTTGCAGTAAAACTTAGGTAATAAGCATTAATTTTTATTTTTTTTTTAAATAAAATTACATCTGTTGGAAATATTAATTTTTAATCGAAAATATAGGCAAATCATATACCGACAATCTATTCGTGCGTACAAACATTTTAACTCAATAAAAATTTACCGGGTGTCCTTGAAATAAAAAGACAACTTATGAAAGATTAAATTATGTATATAGAAATTTGAAAATTTTTTGTCACGCCACTGTGCGATATTATAAAAGACGATACCTTAAAGTTGAGTAAGAAAAAGAATAGATATGTTATTGTCCATCTCGCTTTAAGTTTCGTTCCGTTGTCGATCGTTACGTACGTTCGATACAATTTACATTTATTATGTCTTCGACTAAAGATAGATCGCTACCAAATAGGACTTTAAATGCCCGTAGAACACATAGTTTTTAATACATCTCCTTTAAAAAACTTATCGAACCCTCAGTATACAAAGCTGTCAACACAATGTTATCTTCTAGTTTTGTAAACATAAACGTTGTATTCAATAGCAGTATATTTTTATAAACATTCTAAATCCACTAGACTTCACGTAACAAAAATTACACCTAATACACATTTTTTTAATTTTTTAATAGTTCACTTGAATGCATGAACACCTGTTTTTGCACGTGGTTATTGACCTTAGTATACAACAATGTAATAGTTTTTATAACACCAACAGCTTTTATGTATGTAAACATATGCTGTAGCGTATGTGTGTAATTTCAATAGAGGTATTTACATTCAGAATATTTTGAATCCATAGGCATCACGTAATACAATTTTCAGGGAGTTTTTAATTTGGTGATTTGCGCCGTATTGAGTTTTGACTATGTATTCTATATAATTTAATCTTTCCATTTTTCATACGTTGTCTTTTTATTTCAAGGACATGCGGTATAACAATATTTGATTGGTCCTTCATTTGCTTTATTAATAGCCTCTGCTTCCTTATGCTGCTAACTAGATTTGCGGTAATATTAGAAACTAGTTCCATGGCAAACGTGCAAAATTTTAGTTTTTCATATTTTTTTGTTAATAGCATCTACTTTTTCAGTTTATTACAAATCTTTGTCCAAAGATTTTCAAGAGTGATTTTGCCAGGACTTTGAGGACGCATATTCAATACATGGAGACATCATATAACAACCATGTTTTGACAACTTGGGCCGTGTATTTGGGGTCGCATTCGTGTTAAAAGTAGTAATTCGCATGGAGCCCTAAATTTGTGGCAGTTTCTTGCAAATTATTGGGTAGAATATCAAGTTATTTGAATTAATCCAGAATTCCTTCTACTATCACCAAATTTCTGCTCCCATTATATGCCATACATCACAATATCATTACAGTTAACTTCCGTGCTTCATGCATGTTTTAGATTTTTAATAGCAAGCTGCTCAGTATTCTCTTTTCTCCAAAATTATCTGATCCAAACCTTAAATTTGCTCTCATCTGAAATGAACTTTCAAAAATGCATATCCTTGTTCACGTGTTCTTTAGCCAAATTTAAACGTTTCATTCTGTTTACTTTATTTATGTACGGCCTTTTTCGCGCTTATTGTATATTTGTTTACTAAATATTTTGCGGCTTAATTTCACGATGTTCATGCTGTTTGCTTTGTCCTATTACATTTTTGAATTCACTATAAGATTTACCATTATAATACCGCAATTTTATTACAATTTAGCACTTTCTTTATTAGAGGTTTCGACACTTTTGCGTTCCATTTTAAGAAATGTGTTTGATATGTCGATTTCCAACGCAATTGCTTCTAACTGCATATACTTGAATATGCCTCAACGCTTATTCAAAGTGATGTATATCATAAAAGAAGGGAAATCCCCGGTATTAGCTGGATAAACTACCAGAAGTATATATGATTTCTGCTTAGGAATAGTTTATTTGATGTTAATTTACGTTCTTTGAATTAAAATACATTTTGTTTCAAATAATAATTATTAATTTTAAATCAAACTTTGAAATTTTGTTGTATGTACATGTTACATTAGTAGATAACCAGAAATTTGATTGATAATTATTTTAATGCATATGTTTAGTTGGATCACTGTATACACAATATAAAGGTACAACCAAATATAGATACCACATTCTAGAAAAAAATAATTATCTATTTCGCATTACAACCTAGCACGTATGCATATATATATGTACATACATATTTTAAAATAGGTTTACGTATTGAAGCGTTAAAGTGCTTCTTGGAACATACATTATATGAAATATTCCACGTTTTTTATACGCTTTCTCGTGACAGATTACACGTTGTTTGAACTGCAAGCCGCAAAAGCGGCTAGGCTAGGATGCAAACGAGCGGGCAGGCAGAGGCGGGCACCGTTGTATATTCTATCAGTTGATTATCGCTGTCGTTTTGTTATGATACGAGTCAAGGACAAACCAGGCGATGTATACATCAACATCATGCAGTGTAATGCGTTGCATATGTGTTACTGTTGTTCAGCAGAACGGGAGGACAATAACAATTATTTGTTTATTTGCTAGATGAGGTACAACATATCATTAAGTGATTAGTGATTACGAAAAAAGTATTTTTGGATAAATTTTGAATACGGTTTGAGGTAATTGTTATGTAAAAAAATTAGAATCACTTCAAAAAATAACTACATAATATGTTTTAACACTTACAGTTCCAAGTACGGTCGTCATTTCCACAAGCAAGTGTTCGGTATACAAATAAAACAAGCTTATAAACGAAAAAAAAAAATTTCATACGATGATCCTAAGAGATCAGATACTTATTTCAATTTATTTCAATAGTTTGAAAATTATGTGTTTCTTAGAATTTCATATGCAAATTTATACGTTAATGAGCATACAGAGCGGTATATACTGTTTCTTAAATATATTGCATAGTACGGTATGACTCAACGAATCATTAAAAAAATTGTACGGTATCTTAGAAATAGCAAATTAGCAAAGTTTCTTTGGATGAAATTAGAATGCGGAAGGATTCGTTCACGGTTCATGGTGTAATAATTACGGCGTATTATATACTGCATAGGTACCTGCACACATAAACTTATTCACTTTTTTCGTATTCCGTCTGACGACAATTAAAAAACTTCCCGCAGTGACTTTGATGGGTTGATTGCGTCACACCTTAATTATTCCCATGGCAACAATTATTAGACTAATTTAAAGGCAATATTAGGAGCAGTTAAGGTGTTTTGCTAATTTCTAAATGATATTTTTTCTATTTCATATATTGTTGATACATATGAATTGTATACGAAATTATATAGTCTAGCTGCCATATATACTCTAATCAGTGCTTTAATGGCGTATAAAAAAGAATGTTATTGCAAAAAATTAAAATACATACATACATTCGAAAAGTGTCCCAAAATAGGTTTTTCTATTTCGCACACACAATGATCTCATTTTGATACGCATTCGCGGCTCGAAATGAACCTTATTTCGAGACGCAACCTTTCATTATTCAGTGTTGGTTTCCTGTTCAATTTGGAATAATATTTGACACGCTGCTTAATATAGGTTATGTACCTACCAGAATACAAAAGATAATACATGAATGTAGAATAACGACTATTTATTATTATATTTTAGTACTTCAAGGTAATAATGAAGCACAAAACTCAATATAAAAATATAATTATGTTAATGTAATTTATTTTAGTTATTGTAATTAGTATAAACATATACATTAACTTGCGATGAATCATAAGCATTTATACTAATGCCAGGTAGGTTTTGATTGGAAACTGACGTTTACCTTGTAGTATTAGTTTCAACAATTAGATTTTTTATTTGAAGATTGTGGCTGTGAAACGCTTGAACACCCACTTGATGTATTTTGTTCAGACGAGAACATTTGAGCAACCTCAATTTTTCTTTTCATGGATGTATCAATATAACCCTCAGCTATAGCTGACGATTTCCATCCTCCATGTTGCTTAGTTGTAATCAAATCACCACCCTTATTTGCTATATTTTCTGCTATGAGACGCACTGGAACGTCTAAAACAGTGTCCACTAAATAATTCAGGATTTGGTAATTTAAGAAAGACCGCAATAAGTTTAGGCATCTTGCCTATTGTATGAATTCCAATTGGACATGATATACAATATCCATTGCGATAGGTAAGAAAGAAATGTTCAATGGTTGTGTTTTTTGGTCTTAAACTTATATATTTTTTTATTAAATCAATCCATTTAGGGGTTGTGATTGCAAAACTTCTAGGTAAATAATTTTTTGTTTTAGGTATCGAAAAAACAATGAAATCATCCTTATATTCAATATCATTGATTGCATATTTACTAATTCATCTCGTCTACAAGCTCCAGTATAACTTATTAATAATGCAGCCTAAAATGAAAATGCTATACAAATTGTGTTTTAATAGAGAAACAGAAATACCTTTATTCCAAGGTACAATTTATCATCAGCACTTTCTATAAAATGATCAATTTGTTCCATATCTAATATTTTAGATTTCTTTGGCTGATATCCTTGTCCACAACGTTTTAAGAATGCTTGTAGTTTAGAATATTTTGATATATCTAAGTTCTTATAGATATTTAAACAAGAACGCAACATAGTAAAACATTTTCTGATAGTATGTGAACTTCATTTTCAATACACAAGATTCAAATTGCTGATAATTTTTTTCATATACGACACGAGATTTTTCTGGCAATAAATTTCCAGATGTATTTTCTGCTATTTCACGGAGATTCGGTGGTGTCCCGCTTAGGTAATTAGAATTATCGATCATTTCTTTATAGTTTCTGTTTGAATTAGAATAATAATAAATTTTAAATGACATTCGCTATTTAAAAATAGGGCATGTCAGTTTGACCAACGTTTACATTTCAAAAAAGTAAATGTCACTTAGTATTTTATACAAATTGCATACTATGAAAAATACAAATTTTAAAAGTTATGGAAATGCGAAATAGAAAAAATAGTATAGAAAACTCGTTTCATAAGACGTTTTGTTGTCCTCGTCCTTTGGAAAACTCGCCTTCGGCTCGTTTTCCAAACTTGGCCTCGTACAACATGTCTTATGACACTAGTTCTCTAATATACTATTTTTAAACGATGTATAATTTATTCGAAGAGTTGCTTCCTACGTCCACAGAGTATCTAACGACCGGGTTTAAGAGACTTCAAATTTGAATGACATTTCTGACAAGCCATACCTTCGAGAAAATCCAAGGTTACAAGGCTGCCAATCGGGCAAACTCAGCAACGTTGTTTTAAATGTATGCTTGGATAATTTTTACTTTGTAAGCAGGTGCCTAATCCTTTTGACAATCATTGCTTCTCCCTAAACAATGGGTCTGTATATATGTTTCTTTTGTTTGCAATATTTCTACAACGGTGCTTAGACTTATTGAAAAAGAAAAGCTAGACTTTTTGCGAAGTGTCCATTGTCCAGTTTAAAAATTCTATTGAAAAAGAACAATAAAAAAATTTCAGTAATTTCCTATATTTTAGTGTAGCTTTTGATTTCATTAGTTTTTAATATTTTTTTAACTTTCATTTTCGGGAAGAAATGGGTATGTGATCGTATTTGCTCATGAGCTTTAAGCATCAAGTTGTAAGTTGAGGAATTTGTACTACTTAGGTACAATTAGACGCGTTATTCGAATTTCTGGGAGCTAAAAAAACCAAGGCTTTTGAAGAAAACTAAACAATCGTTTTATTCAAATAACACCGGTTGCCCAACTTGGTCTGTGATGTGATATCCGAACTTACATATAGAAAACCAAAATCTGTACATAACCTTTCTATAAACGTAGAAAATTCTCTAATAGACGAACCTACTGCTGAAGAGTTTAATAAATTCTTTATAAAAGAACATATTAGTATTCTATAAAGAGTGGGGTATAATGTGTGACATACCGTCTTTAGTAATATTAATTTTAACTACAGCTCCATGTGATCTAACGCGAGGGGTACTAGAGGTTATTAGATCATATATCATGTGGGTGCCACGCTCCGTGACAGCTATCTATCTACAACCTTTGACGCAGTTGATAAATTTGTCTTTCCAGCAAGGTATTTTCCCTAAAGATTTGAAGATGTCAGTCAATCCGGTTCATAAAAAGAATTCAATTCACGCCATATCCAATTACTGTCTGATTGGGTTGAGCTAAAGTTTTCTGAATCATGTTCAAATATGCTATTTGAATAGATTGCTGGATCATTTACATCGAAATATGCATGAAATATGCGAGAAAGATGCATGTTCTAAAACCTCCAAATGTATATGAGCAAGCAGACTTGGAATTTTGTGGGTTATACGGGGTCGAACATTATCGTGCAGAAATATGCTACCTTTTATGACGTTTCCAAAACATTTATTCTTGTTGCTGGTACGTAAATCGTTCAGTTTCCTTATTTTAACTGTGTTTAAAAGTTGTTTCTTTCCCCATTCTTTCGAGGACTTCGTTGCGCATTACTCTTTCTACTCTGTTTATTTTCAACATCCTTCTATAGGTTCATATTACAAATATTTACATGTATGTTACATGACACTGATACTTTCCTTAAAGTACTGGCCCTCATTCCATAAAATGTAACGGAGAACACAGCATCTCAATATTAGGACTCTAAATTCTAATTTAAGCTCCCAGTTGCATAACGAATTTTTCATTTCTGAATAAATTTATGGCTTGACTAACCCGAGGTCTAGGGTTAGTCAAGCCATAAATGTATTCATTAAATGAAATCTCCCCTGTGTAGCCATTGTTTTCGTTGACAATTGTTCCAAATATTTATATTTTTTTTGTCTTTAGCTACTTGTTTTCTTTCTATCCATAAACTTTCCTGACGTTTAATTTAATTTGTTTGCTGTTTAATGTTAAACCATGTTCTTCGCTAGTTTCTACTATTTGATCTAAGATTTAATATTATTAATATATTATCTATTAAGTTAAATTAATGTTCACTCTAATGATATGTGAATGATTGTTTCTGAGAATAAATTAAAAAGTACATATTCCTACCTAGATTTAAATATTTTAAATTAATTTCAATTAATTCAATACAGCAATTTTTATTTCATTGTAAAATTTTAATTTTTCAAATAAATAAATAAATTCAGTAATTAACTTAAATGCACCTACTTATTGGTTGAATTAAATTAATCAACTAATTAATCGTTTCACTAGCATTGCTTTCGTCCTTTTAAGGTAAGATATTAATTACGGGCTACGGTTTTGCAATTCATTCTAGTAGTACAGAGAACACGTGCGTTTCTTGGTTTTTTATTTATAATTACGAAGTCGACTATTCATCTACTTTTAATTTATGCATGCCCAGCCGAGTGAAACTACAAGAAAATGTCGTACCCTAATTAATATGATAATGTGTACGCGAAATTATTAATAGATAATTTGGAGAATTCGTTGCCCCATATCAAGGTTATCCACAATGACAAAATAAAGAATTAATGAACTGAAATCGAAAATTAAGAAAATATAAGTTGGTATTCTCTCCTGTTCCTCTCAACTATTGAGGAGTAATCAGTAGTTGTATGTTATAAAAAGTAAATACCAGTCACAAAGTGAATACTTTATATACGAAGGATATTGAAATGTTTCCGACCTTACCTGACATAAAGTAATTGTAGGAAAAAAATTCTTTTGCCGTCCGATAGATGGCCGCGACATATGTAAACTGTCAAAATTGCAAGTCATACTGATCATTAGTTTGTCTATGGTACGCTTCTAAAATTGTCAGTTCACATTGTCGTTCAACAATGGAGAAACTTGAATATCGTGCAGTGATGAAATCCCTTCATTTGAAAGGGAAATAAAAGAGAGTTCGACTCTGTATATGGTGAAGCCCCCCCCCCCCCCCCACATTTACAACGATAAAATATTGAGTGGCCGAGTACAAACGTGGTCGTACGAGCATTTTAGAGGAGAAACGTTTCGAGCCTCCGAAAACTGCTATAACTGACGAAATGGTCGATTTAGTGCATAAAACTGTGATGGAAGATCGTCGATTGAGTGTTATGGATATAGCTAAGGGTTGCGTGATATCATCTGAGCGGGTGCACAAGATTTTACATCAAGATTTAGATATGAGAAAATTATCCGTGCGATGGGTGCCGCGTTTTGTTGACGATCGACTAAAAGCGCATAAGGACGAACACGCCAGGCGAGTGTTTTAGCTTGTATCAAAAAAATCCAGCGGAATTTTTGATACCGTCGGATGAAATCTGGGTACACCACCATACGCCCGAGACCAAACAGCGGTCAATGTAATGGATTGCGGTGGGAGAACCAACTCCGAAGAAGGCAAAGGTCGTTCTCTCTGCAGGAAAAGTCATGGCGACAAATTTTTGGGATAACCGAGGAATAATTCTCGTCGACTATCTTGCAAAGGGTTCAACAATCAACTGACAGTACTACACTGCATTATTAACATGCACATTTGACAAAAAAGAAAATCCTCTTTCACCAGGATAATGCTCGGGTTGCATGTTGCAATGTCAAAATTGAACGAATTGCTTCCGCATCTACCCTTTTCACCAGATCTAGCTTCCAGCGACTTTTTCCTGTTCCCTAATTTGAGAAAATATCTCGGCGGAAAAAAATATCGGTCAAATGATGAGGTTGACGCTGGAATCAGTATTTTTCAGGTTTGAAAAATTAATTTTTTTCTGATGGTTTGAAGGGATGGGAAAAACGTTGGACCAAATGTATGGTGTTGCAGGAAGATTATGTCGAAAAATAAATTTTGTTTTGCTTCGAAATATGTGTTTTCGTTAAAAAGGCCGAAAGCATTTCAAAATCTCTCGTACATAATTTAGACATTTAGATGCCGATAATCTGTGAGTTTCAGAAAAATTTTTGTCAAATTGAAGTAATAAAATTGGTACTGATTAAGTAGTTGAATAAGAATTAGTGATTTTTGAAATATTTATATGTAAATAAACTATGTTTCCGTCACGCATAGGAATATATAAAAAAATGTGTTTATTATGTAACACATTTACATATTAATGCGGTGCTTAATATGTTTATATTTCGGCATTTGGCAAATTAGATATCCATAAACCGCATTCTTTACTAGTAACTCCTCCGGGCAAATTATAGTAATGAGGCCAATTCATTTCAGTGACCACATACTGCGTTACAAATATCTCGTGTAACTAAGCAAATGATATCGTTTATCTTAATTATAAATACAAAAAAAAAAGTCAATTGATAATTAAAATTCGGTAGCGGAAAATGTATAGTAATATGAGGGCGATTTAATGGAAGATCAGACTTGCCTGTCAGTGTTTGTGAAAAAATAGTATTATTTAAGGCTATTTAAATCTTCGCAATCGTCAGACGTTTAGCTTGCGGGTTGCTTAAAGAAGACGTGTTCTGTGAAAATTGTAAAATGCATAACGGCTATTCGTGGTGAAATTCAGTATTTGTTTTTTAAGAAAATAAACACAACTGAAGTTTTTTGCAAAAATTTGGCAAAGATCCTCATTCGAAAGTCATGATTTGAGTCTTGACGATGAAGAAAGCCTTGGCTCACCAAAACGTGTTATTGTTCCGGATATGGTTGAAAACGTTAGTGATGTTGTGTTAGGTGACCTGTTGCCAATAATTCAAGTGTGTTATTTTAGGCCTCACATTTCATCAAATTATTCTTTGTTTAGTGAATTCTGTCCTTGTGGAAATTTGCTGTACAATTCAACCACTGAGGTATAAGAATAATTATAGACTCACATATTGCTTCCATTCTCGCATAATTTAGAAATGCATTTGGCGAAGAAGCCCAATCTAAGGCAATAATTTATAATTGGCACAATGGATTTAAAAGAGATCGGCTTTTTCTTAATGATGAATTTCTTGAAGGACGTCCATGAACTGCTGTTACTAATGAGAATATTTCCGCTGTTGGAGCAAAGCTCGAAGGTCGACGGACCTTTATATGAATTTATTAGGGCGACATTGGATGTTGGTATGAGCCAAATCTTACATCAACAGTTAGACGTGAGAAAACTTTGCTGTCGATAGATTCCACATCAACTGACTCCCGACCAAGAACAATGTATTGAATGGGGCAGAAAAACTCTGGAAAAATTTCAAGGTGACACTTAAAATTCGGTTTTGGAATGTCGTTAGTGGTGATGAATCATGGATTTATTGTCATGATCTGGAAAAGGAAAGTCAATCGGCTCAATGGATCTTTCGAACAGGACCTAAGCCTGCAAAAGTCCGACGAATTCGCAGTGCTGGTCAGAAGATGGTTGCTAGTTTTTTTTTTAAACGGGCTATATTGCTAATATAGCACTAACAGATAGACTGCCTGAGTTACTGCCCATTGGTACACAAATGTCAACGCATCGTCGCATAAAGCAAAACTAACATCTGACTATCTGGATGCCTTAAACGTCAGCACTATGGACCCTCCATCATACAGCCCTGACCTATCACTTTGTGACTTTTTGTCTCAAAAAATTAAAGATAACACGCGTGGAATCACTTTTACGTCATCAGCAGTGGAAAATTATAAAAACCAGGTTTTTGATGTGTATCAAGAAGAAGTGGTGTCATTGGTTTCATCGAATGTAAAAATGTGCATTGATGTTAAAGGGGAATATTTTGAAAAACATTAATAAAAAAGGAGATAAAAAAAGGTGAAGTTATTACGAATGATAATGACATAATGAACCGATGGAAAGAATATTTTGAGGATCTGCTCTGTAGTAAGAGACAAGGGAAGAGAGAGAACGCAACAGAAAGGTGAGTATAACAGAAGACAATATAGAATTTACGATGGAAGAGCTGAATGATGTAATTAAAAAGTTAAAGTTCGGGAAGGCACCCGGAAATGATAAAAAATATAGGCGAAGCAGGCACAGAAATGTTATTAGAGATTTTCAACAAGGCGTGGCAGTATGAAGACATACCGGAAGATTGGGAAGTGGCACTAATAACACCAATATACAAAAAAAAGGAATCATAAGGACTGTAATAACTATAGAGGCATTACTTCACTGAGCACAGTTGTAAAGATATATGAGCAGTTAATTAACAACAGATTAAGACCAATAATTGAACCGTCACTCTCGGAATCACAAAGCGGATTTCGGCCAGGAAGGAACACACAAGATCATGTATTTACGGTAAAGCAAATAATTGAAAAAAGAATACAACAAGGAAAAAAGGCATATTTCGCATTTATCGACTTGGAAAAAGCGTTTGATAAAGTGCCCAGACAGGAAATATGGAACAGTCTACAGGAAAGAGGAATTAACAAAAAAATAATTAGATGTATTCAAAGGTTATATAAAAATAAATGTAAATTATGTAATTAGGAGTAACATGAGATCCGAAGGATTCGTAACACAGGAAGGGTTAAGACAGGGTGGAGGATTAAGTCCTGTGCTGTTCACCGTATTTATGGACGGTGTTATAAAACAATGCTCTAAGCAGATGAGGAAAATGAAAATAGGGTACAGAAATCTAGAATGGATACAAATAGCGGAGGCAGCATTCGCGGGCGATATAGTACTGATGGCTGAGAAAGAAAAGGATTTGCAAGATAATGTAGATATATGGAATAAAACATTGAAGAAAAAGGATATGAATATAAATAAAAACAAAACGAAAGTAATAGCTATAGGAGACGATCAACTAAAAATTCAAATTGAAGGAGTAGATATACAACAAGTAAACCAGTTCCACTATTTGGGTGTCGCAATAGAAAACACAGGGAAAAACGAAGCAGAAATTAACGAGAGAATTGAAAAAACAACAAAACTGTATTACGCTATGAATAGGAATTTTATAAATAAAAAGGAAATAACACGAAATACCAAACTAAAAGTCTATAAAACAGCTACAGAGCAGTTCTGACATATGGATGTGAGTCATGGCTCCTAAATAATAAGCAAAAGAGAAAAATTCAAGCGGCGGAAATGAGATATCTGAGAAGAGTGAGGGGCGTGACAAGAAGGGACAAAATGAGGAATGCACAAATAAGAGAGGAACTTGGGGTACTATCAATAATGGATTTCATTGAGCAGAGACAATTAAGCTGGTGGGGACATCTTCAACGGATGGAGAACACTAGACCGGTAAAGTTGGTATATGAAGCAAAGATTCAATATAAGAGAAAAAGAGGAAGACCGCGACAAGTTTGGGAGAACTTAATTGGACAATTTATTCAGAACAGAGGAAAAACATGGAGAGAAGCGAAAACACTGGCCACTGATAGAAAGTCATGGAAGAAATTTGTCTATAATCTATAATTTTTTGGTATTGTAGTTGGTGTTATAGAATACTCTGTAATTTAAAGTTTAAAATTGGAATTTAAAAAGGTATATAACCCCTTACCACAATTATTAGTCGTATCCTAAATACGTATTTCGACAACTAAGTTGTCATCATCAGTAGGTAAAAACTACTAATTAAAGTCACACGGGGCACATAAAAGTGACTTTAATTAGTAGTTTTTACCTACTGATGATGACAACTTAGTTGTCGAAATACGTATTTAGGATACGACTAATAATTGTGGTAAGGGGTTATATACCTTTTTAAATTATTATTTAACCACAGTCTCCATTGAAAGAATTTTAAAATTGGAATATTTATAAATTAGTTCTAAGAATGTAACACCCGACACCCTAAGGGTATAATATATATATATATATATATATATATATATATATATATATATATATATATATTAATAAAATCTTTTTTTAACTAATCCTTGTTTGGTTTTCTAAAAATTTTCAATGGTACTCAGATTATTTAAGACATCACGCATAGAAATAAGTAAGTAATCTTTTTGCTGTAAAAACAGCCTGTTATTGTTAAAGTTTGCTTATTTTATGAATAAGTATACACAATTATTAAAAATTGACTTTACAAATAAAAGAAGACAACTTTTAAAGTATAGATTATGTAATAGTGATGTATTTATAAATTTATAAATGGATTTGAAATTATGATTTAAATTTCATTTTAATTTAGAACTTGTAATTATGGTTGAATCGCTTTATTTGTTGATGATTACAATCAAATAAGCTTGTTTAAGATTCACAAAAAAGACTATATGAATCTTAAGCAGAGTATTTGTTAAAATTCACTGATGACTTCATTTGAGTTCTTTTTTTTCGTAACTGATGATACTAACGATACGTATTTGAAATAAGATAACCTACTTTGAATAACAATGATTGCATTTATTAAATGTGCGGGTGAAAATCTGGAAATTATAATTTTAAATTTTAACCTAACTAAAAAGATTATCATTATTTGCAATGAATGGAAACGAAATTGAATTAATTTAAAATAAATTTAAAGTAATTTGTACATCAAATTTGATTAATTTTAGGAATTTATACAAAGAAATTCTTGCATTTATTCTTCAAGATTATTAGATGCAATTCATCTAAAGATTTTACATTTCTGGACCTTTCTTGTAACAGGTTTTATCAAATTTTTCAAAAAAAAAAAAAGTCTTTGAATCGGCTATAAGTTCATCATTCCATGCAAATTTCATTCCCTGCAGCCGTTTAACTCTGAACAAAGAAAATAGTTACCAGAATCCAAATCTGGTAATACGGTGGACGAGAAAACAATTTAAGCAATAATTCAGCTGGAATTTCTGCATTATTCCAGCTGAATTATTAGAATGAAAGAGGTTTTGCGAAAGAAAATATTCCTGGACATATAATGAGAATGGATGATTCGGATAAGTATGTAATATGTATTTCTGTAACATTAATTATAATTTACGCTTTCTAACTTTTTGAGCTTGAGCAAGTAGCTAAGGATTTATTAGAGAATCTGTACTTGTTTCCAGAAAGACAATCAGTCTTTGTAAAGGGAATCATTCCAGAATAACAATAATATTAACTCTTATTCCTATATGGTTACAATTGTGTTAAAGAAAAAATGTGTTGGAATTTTCGCTGTTAATTATATCTTCCTTAATTTTATGATCTAACTCTACCAGTTTCTTATATATTTTTTAGAAGTTTATGGCATATATTGGAGAGTAAAATATTTTCCATTAGTGACGTGCGAAAGAATGTGTAAAACTGATACTATTTGAAGAATTTTTTCATTTAAAACCTACATATTTTTTTGACAAAATAGTTTATCGACTTATGTCCGATTTCTAGCGGATAAAGTTATTCTCTAGATAACTACAAGAGAAACATTTAAATGGGTTTCTTCACTTCTAGATAGACTTCATCTACATGATAAATTTGTTTAGAGGTTAAGGTTGAGGATAGCTATCAAAAACCTCTAGAAATGCATTAAAGCAATTATACCATCTTGGCTTGTGAATAGTGCATTGTCTTAAACATAGAACTTTTTACTTCGCTAAATGTGATCGATTTTAATTAGTGCTTCATCGGGTTTATTCAGAAATACGCAGTATTAGCCAATAATCGTTTCTCCTTTCTTAAAATGGTTAAATTAATGATCAATATTTCACGAGTATTCCAAAATGTAGCGAGTGTACCGGTTGATTGTTATGGTTTTCCGGACTTGAATATGTTGCGATATCCATAATGCAGTGAACTAATTACAGGTTTGCTGTTTTTAATCAATTATCAATTGTCTCAAAACAATATCATGGATATTTTCTATTACTTCTGCTGTTGTCACCTATTTCGGTCTTAGACTGCGTTCATAATCAAAGACACTTGTGCGGCAAGGTTTAAATTCACCAACCCAAAAATTAATGGTGAAAACTCACCTAAAGTTTGATTTGTCTGAAACCTTTTTGATATTTGCTGTTGATAACCACTTCAAATAGAGATAATAAATTGAAAACTATATTTAATTAAACAATATTATATCTAACATGCAATTTCCATAGCTCGTTGAATACAAATTATATATTGATAGCTTGGATAGAAATTGTAAGTGACGTTTAACAAAAAATTATATTTTTGCAATAAATTTCTTCTAAATCGTAGTGCCAATCGCAAATGGATACAAGATTCTTTTTAATCCATGTAGTCTTTAATACCGCATTTATAAGTATTGGTATAGAGGCAACTGCAAGTTAATTAATAAAAAATGTGCCTTTCATTTGTGTAACATAGAAGCCAACAGAGAGCTAAATGTTGAATTTGGTGGTGATCGGATCAACTATAACCGGTCGTTAAACCGGTCTCTGATATTCAGGCAGCGCTTCTACAAAATTAGTGAAAAAGTGAAGACTCGCGCAATAATATATTACATGAACTTGTCATCAATTCATGGAGAGCGAATAGGGAAAACTTGCGATCTGCAGGCATTGCACTGGTTTACTTTTCTGTTGAATACTGTAATGCTGTCTAGTGTCGAAGGTCTCGCACCAAGCTAATAAATATAAAATTTATTTAACGATACAATGAGGATCGCCACCGGTACTGTTAGATCCGCACTTAGCCTCTGGCTACAGATTCTTACCAACATTGCCCCGACGGATAACAGACGTCTTTCTGCAGCACAAAATGAATGGCCCAAGATTACCAACAATATTGATCTTCCTATACCCGATGATGTGGAGAGCGTTCCCAGGTTCCGATTGAAATCTAGGAGATTGATTTGGCTGGATACGAAAGTTCAGCACCCTATCAATGTAAGTGATTACTGGGTGGCCCTCATCGAACAACGCGCTGAATAGAGGGATAGCGACTTAATATCAAATCCTTCGGAACCTCTGCCGGGCTTAACCCTACCACGTAAGCAATGGCCTCAATTAAAAAAGTTCCGCACAGGCAACGAAAGGTGCAACTCAATGCTGCAAATGGAAACTAGTGGTTACTACCCTTTGCAACAGCGGAAAAGTGGAACAAACTATGGCCCACATAGTAAACGACTGTCCCAGAAGAACTTTCCTTGGTGGCATCCACGAGCTGAGCAAAGCATTCCTGCAGCACAGGATTGGTTGAAAAATTTAGATATTAGTGTATAAATTATTTTTATGGCCTTTTTTGTCATAAAAACACTAATATCTAATTTTCAATTCTTTTTTGAATATCGCTTGTCATACGAAATAAATAAATAAATAAATGTAACGTGTTAATTTAAAATATTTGCGAGATATAAATGAACATAATATCGTATTCTATATTTGCATACGTTTCTAGTGCAGAGAGAAATTCCTCGGAACTTTTTCGGGTCGCCAGGTTCAAAATAATTATCAACTTAAACACAAATACCTGACGACCCTGATGTTGTAGAAGCCGGGCACGTACCGTAATGTGACTGCCGTGAATCACCTTCACCAACCGCGCTTCTACGCGTACACGGTCCAATAAACATCTGCCCTTTTAATGTGCTCCGCTGCTGTACACGAATTCTCTCCGTTTCATTTCTGTCCGGGAATATTCCAGGCATTCGCGGCACCGCTGCCGCGACTGTGTAATAAATCAGATGTCAGGTCGAAAAACTGTAACCTTTAGTGTTGTTAGAGACAGGCGAGGTGGCGAGGTTCGACCTAAGGCGCGCGCTGACAGTACAGAAAATCAGACGTACACGCCCCGTAGATAATAGATAATTACATACATAAAATGCATTCACAGTATCGAATGCTCTGCTGTTATTAAATCCTGTGTGTATATATTACAATGAAACAATGTACATTAGAAAGCGGAACTTTGATAAATTTCAGAAAAATACAATACAACATTTTACGAATCAACAAAAAAGTTGAAGCGGATTTAATTTAGAAAGATATTTCGAACGTAATAAATCATTTGCATCTTGTGGTTGTGAAAGTTGAAAAGTTGTAAAAACTTCTTAAAATAGTTTTGACACTATCTTTCAAAAATTAATTAAAAGCAACCTTTTTGTTATAATAAAATACTTTTCAGAAATTGAGGCAAAAATTTTGATTTTGGGAAAACGTTTATTTCCTTAATTATGTTTTATTCATAGCGCTTGCACTAGTACTTTGAATGTACATACAGTTGCAGTCAAAATACAGTGGAACTTGTATATAATGACTTTCTATATTGTGACTACCTGTCTACAGTGATTATTTTAAGTGGAACAAAACTACCCCAATGCTTTTTAATGAATTTTGTTTTCCATATAATGATCATATTACGCGGAAAACCCTGAGTTTAATGACCTTTCCCAAATGCTTATGAAGATAGAACGTTCCACGAGGTGTTCGCAAGTTAAAATGTTCGTAAGTTGTTTACATAGTGGCTAATTATTAATTATCACTGTTGTTGCATATATGATTACGAACGTTTTGTACCACCTGCCATATCATATCCGTACTATGTTCCCCATTTTGTTGATTGATAAAAACAATTGCTTCACGAACACATGTAAACGTTTCAGTTAAAACAGTGAATTACCAAATGTGTGCCCGTTCGTTAAGTAAAAAGCGGCATATCAAATGTTCTTGAAGAAGCGGTGTTAGTCGTTTATTCATTTAATTTTTTTGGGATTACCCTAGATTTTAGTTTATAAATCATGCCCGCCGCGGAATTTCCTAGTACAGAAGAAATTACAATTCACGTGAAAAAAGAAAATAACCAAGAATTGAGAGAGAAAGTAGTGATGATAATGATGAGATTATTGTTAATTCTTCAAAATCTGACATTTCTGATGCTATAAATAGCATCAAATAATGTACTTGACATGTTTGATGCAATCAATAAATTAGATAACTTTTTTCGACCGATATTCGATAAATACGGCAAAGCAACAGAAAATAAAATAATGGAATCCAGTGTTGTTTCTTCAAATATATAGTTACACTTTGTATATTTGTATATTTTACTCTCTTTCTATAGTGACTGTTTTCTTGGTCCAAAGTACAGTCACTATATACAGGTTCCACTTAATAGCATAGCGGTACAAACGAACACGTTGCTTGTTTCATGAATGGTGTGTAAATAATCGCGTGTGTTTAATGTTGGTAAATGTGCTGTTGTTTGCTTCGTTAAATGTTCCAATAGTATTTTCCTTCATAACGCAGTTTTTCACGACAGGATTTCTACGATACCTATCACAGCTTCGGAATCTTCAGGTGCTTCTTGATTTTCAATTGTCCTTTAGTCCACATTCACGAGGATGAATTGATATATAAGATCTTCAACTGTATAAAATAAGAATAAGGAAAAGATAAAATAATGAAATCAGTCTTAAAATGAAGTGAATTTATTGTACTACCAATGTACATAATTATAAGCCACATAATGACCATTTGGTATAGACATACTTCTCCAAACGCTGAATCCATTTCATGAAAAAATTTCTTGTTTACTGCTAATCCAGTTGAGTCCAGCATCCCGAACTTCAGTGTCTGATGGAAAATGTTGACCTTTCAATACCTATATCGTTTCGTTACTGCAACGCAGAATCGCGTTGTCATGGTGCAAGAAAAAAATTGTCTTTTCTAGCATTATTCTACGGAAACGATTCTTTAGTGATCGTAAAGTTTTGCAATATCTTCTTGAATTTATCGTTGAACCCTTTGGGAGATATTCAGAATAAATGGCGAGTGACATGACTTTCTGCGCTGATAAAACTCAAGAATTTTCCAGATTTCACCCTTGCTTTAATTCTGTTGTAGAGAGAGCGAAGACAACGATATAATAAACATTTCATGACGCTAACAACTTTCTTCGGTGGCGAATCAGTGTGCGTTTGGTTTGGTTGTCCTAATTCACGAGACCACGACAGCGGTAAAGTATGGTGACCTGGTTATAGAACTAATTATTGTACCATTTGCTGCCACTATTGACCAGCTGGTTCTCCGTATCAGAATTGTATTGAATATGTCTAGGCTAAAATGTCAAGGCAATTAAACTGTTTACAACGGTCATCACAGAAATTATAGCAGCTTGTCAATGTTTTGCGACACATTTGGAAAAATACCCCCAGGCTTTCATTAATAATTTAATTGACTCTATATCATGAACTCGATATTAAAGAAAAGTACCGTTAAACCAAATCCCCCAAAAAATTTTTATTTTTGTACATTGGTATACTTTGTTATTTCTTTGTGTGTAGAAGAATTACTAATAAAATCGAAACAAATCTGCACTTTAAATCCAGAATTTATTGCAAATATACAAATTATTTACTTCAATTTTCGAGCAGTGTATATACGTCAGATAATATTTTAGTTAAAAATGTTTTCTCAAAGAACTATTGAAAACAAACAATACTTTTTAATTGTGTATTTACCCATGTTATAAACGTAAAAAAATTAAAATAATATATCTAGACCTAACAAATGTGTCCCATTACTTTGGTGGGCTCGGTATATTCCGCAAAATCGCTACAAAAGCGACTTTATTATAGCGATAAATCGATTGACATGACAAAAAAAAAGGCAACAGAATAATTCGTGTCAACGATATTGTTACTGACAGAGCGTGAAAAGCCTTGTCGCAAAAGACAATGGCCTACCCGAAATTCAGTAGCGTTCGTATAGAAGAGCACAGGGACGTAGCAACGGAGGGAATAGGTAAAATATGAGTAGGTGGACGGTAATTCTAATGTTATATAACGTGGATCGACTGTTCACATCCGGGTACGAAATGGACCACTTGAGAAACGTTTTTGTCGGGCAAACACATAGATATCGCGATGACAGATTAATAAAAAAAATAATTACCTATTTGTCCTTTACTTGTTCACTTTTCTGCATAAAGTAAATTAATACATGATATTTTCGAAATATATTCGATATTTTAATTTTCTTTTGCAATTAACGTGTTATTTATACGACTTCAGACGTGATAAATATTTTAATGAGATACTCCTTCGCTACGAAGATTAAAAATTTGTAATATACATATATGCACATACGCAAAGTTCGTATTGATACTATATCGTTAGTTAATGTGTCAAAGCCAGACATTCTAAAAATAACATCGTTCAGAAGTTAATATTAAAAATACGCTTGAATAATTATATATACGTATGTATGTGTGTCTTTAATCTCTTTTATTGTTTAAAATTAGCAATACTTGTATCGCAACGAATGTGATGTTAACACAAATATTTATTAAATAATAAAAAAACATGTGTGACATGCTGCTTGATTTGCCATACATATCGGACACGCTTAAGATTTTTTTTCAATTTGTATGCGAACAAAATGCATTGCTTAAGTTCACTCAAATTATAAATAAGAATTTATACCTCGTGTAATATATCAGGCAGATAGCGCTATAATCTGAGTGCAATTTACACACGATACATGTTCTAATTTGCAACAAGTAGAATATATGTTTTGCTGTCGTTAAAGTATGGTGATTCCGCCAGCCCAAAATCCACACCAAACAGTTACTTTTTGTGGTTGTCGAAGCATTAGCTTCATGATGATCTGTTTTGTATTCTCATCACCTCAAATGTGACAATTTTGCTTATTAACGAATTCACTGAGATGAAAACCGGCTCCATCATTAAAGATGATTACGTGCGATATGCATTTTTATTTGAATGCCCAATTTAATAATAAGCTTCAATAACTTTTAAACACTGTATATCTATCCTAAACACAACAAATGACAAAAGTAATTGACGTTTAAGCCTCATTCACAGCTAACATCTGTCCAAGTCAGTGTAATATCCTTTACGTACACGGTAAATTGGCACTAAGACAGGACCGCTATTTTTACGATAAACATTTTATATATTTTTTAATCCCACAATACAATTATGGAATGTTCTTAATAACCGTTATAAATGCTCAGCAATTTCTTAAATTTTGCTGAAGTCTTTTAAACTTCTGACGGTCAGAAAGTCGCCTATTCGGAAAATAAGAGGCCATAAAGATCAGAATTTTTGTGGCACTCAAAAAATACTTGCAATAAATCAGTTTTCAAATGATTATCCATTATTAAAAATAACAATATAACAAAATCATAACACAACAAATTATACAAACTACCATGAATGAAAACAAGCGGACAGAAAATATTACATAGCATTCTAGGCTGTTTCTATGATTCTATAATATGCAGGAAAATATTTTATAAATTTTCTAGCGTAAATATTTACCAAAAGTGCACTTATTGCTTAAGAAATATATAAAATGACATTAACAAGCAAAGTTGACTAATAGCATTAAAGCAGTTGTTATGGTAAATATTTTTAAAAAATTCAGGACAGGTTTTTATTTCATACAAATCCGATGATAATTAACACAGCACCGTATGTGTCAAAAATATTTGAAATAATCTAATTCACAGGTCGATTAACTTCTCAGGCTTGCTAATTGAAATATTTGGATGGTGTTAGAACAGTTCGTAATTATGAATAAGTATATTGCTAGAAAATACTTTAAGTATATTGCTCAAAACAATCAGGCCATTAGATCTTGTTGCTAGAATAATAAACTGAAAGACTAAAGTGTGAATCTAAGATTTTATGATAAGAATATGCAACTTGGCGAATGAAGAAACAATTGAGCAAGAAAGTAAAAGTTACGGAAATGTACGCCTTAAAGTAAGTAGATAGAACATCAAAGTTAACAGGAAATACGACAAGCTGTTATCATGTGCATAAAGAAGAAACATTTTAATATTGCGTGGACATGTTCATAGGGTGGTGGTGGAGATTAAAAAAGCAAATTAGGAAATGCGCACCAAATGAAAGCAAAAGAATAGAATAGAAGGCAGAAAAACATGGATGGAGAAAATAATAGCGCCAATGAGTAAATAAGGAAGATTATAGTAATTTGGCATCAAACGAAATTTCAGAAAAAAAATTTGGTAAATGTTTACAATAACTGGAACTGTAAATTACGCTATTAAGATCAGAAAAGACTAATCTCAGGCTTATACGTCGTACGCGGTAGAATTTAAAGAGGTTAAACATTAATTAATTGTCAATTAAAGAAACGCAAAATCTTAGTGCAAATATGTGCTGAAGCCGTCTAGTTGAATAGAGTAAGATAAAAAAATCGCACGGGAAACACAAAAGAGAGCATTGGCGAGAAAGTGCTAAATAAAGAAGACATTTATCAGTCTTAATTATGTACGGGTGACGAGACACAATACGAGAAAAGATCAACATCTTTAATAAGTGAATAATTTACACATTTTGCTCTTCTCCATCTAGTGGGCTTTATGTAATTTTACAGTGTTTATTTTTGCAAAACCGTTTACAATATTACGACAACTAATTGCTAATACATATATGTATATGTTTAGAGTCAGTTAGTGCGTCATCGATATCGTTAGATGTGATTTTCAAAAAAAACAAATAGTCATCAATATCAAAAACACGCACATAAATACATGTGTACAGAAGAACATTTTCAATAATAGCTTATAGTACTATGTGAAAGTTACTATATATAGAAAATATTAATATTCGTACATGAAAAGAAATTTGGAATAATTTCACAAAATGTTAAGAACCTTATTTGAAAAGTATTTTCTGTTTAATTTTTTTTAAGAAAGTTCTTTGAATTTAGTCCAGGAATTTTTAATTATTACTTATCTTCCTCAATATTCGATCTGTAGTTTCTTAGGCCTGTGTACGAGGTATGTTCAAGTAACCAGAATGCTATTTATAAAATGTTATTACAAAATTACATCAACAAAAAACTGTATTACTTTACTATATAGTCCTTTTACTTGATGATATAACGGGTGTTCATTTGAAAAGTCAATCTAGTAGCATGTGATTTACTGAGAACATTTTGAAGTATGTCGTAAATTAAAATTTACTACTTAACCTACGAAGTCGTATATTTTGACAGTTTCATACATACAAATAAATAACAAATGTGATTGACATTATCAAATGTCATTTGGATTTACGTTTACGAAACAACAAACACATACTAATATATATGCGTCTTATTCTATCAAAATTTCAAAGTAACCTAGATTGACTTTTCAAATGAACACACGTTACTTTGCATCGATCTAGAAGCTGGAACTTCATTGGAAGGTGTATTTTTTGCTGAGGCACCCATTGTAGAATAACTTCTATAACTCTATAACTTGAGTAGAACCACTTAACGTATAAAAACTCTTAATAGTTCAAACGAATGACCATCGTAGGGGTAAGATCGGCACTGCATTCTAGATATTGAAAAAGTCCGATTGTATTTTCTTCATGGTATCTAGTGTTTTTGCGGCGTTATGAGGATAATAGCAAACAGAACTTTATCTTCTCTTCTGCTTGGTCGTCCATTTAATTTTGTTGCACAAAAGAATAATATTTTCAAGTGTACGGCGTTCTCTTATAAAATGGACAATGTGATTTTTTTTAGAATTCCAGAAAAGTTTTGCCATAATTTTTCAACGCGATGTATGACAGAGTTATTGCTTTTTTGGGCTTAAAGACAACCGAGACTTTGGCGGATATGCAGCAAACATTGGGCAACGATGCTCTTTCGAAGACCATTTGTCGTTGGGTTGCTTGCTTTAAACGTGACGACACGACTCTTGAAGATGAAGAACGTCCTGGACCGCCAAAACGTCATAATGTTATGTTACGCGATCGAAGTATAAAAGTGAACAAGATTGTCAAGACTGTGGGAATGTCTACTGAAGGTGTAAACTGACGGACAAGAAAACTGTCCGACTCATTTTTTTGCATTGTAAAATGGGTTATCAATCTCTCAAAAATAGCATATGAATTGTTATAGGTTATAAATAAAATATTTTATCTTCAAACGTCACAAAAGTGACAACTTATTTGTCATCATTGACAAGGTAAAAAGATCACTTTATCAAATTAAGCAGATAAAATGGCAAGATTGTGTATTTTATGTGGCTAACCGTATAAAATACAAAAATCAAATGTTTCAGTCAAATCATTTTTACAAATTGTATTATGTATTATGATTTATCATGAAATATACTTCACACAATATGAATCACTAAATGTTGTTCTATATACTTATATAACGCGTAAAAGTGTCTTTATGTGCCTCAGCTATAAATACATCCATATACCAGATAATATAGCTACTTGACATTTTGCGACTGAACAACTTTCAAAACTTAAAAACTGATTCACAACGTAAATTTTGTGAAAATGCTGTCAAATGTCAAAACGAATCGGTGTTCATTTGTCCGCCAGTTTACACCACATTCTACACGTCGAATTAGTTCTCTGACACGTAGGTACCGCGTTTACTGAATGTAGATCAAAAATGTGAAAGGGCGTGAATTTACAACGATGACTTGAAGTCCAATATTAATCCAACAGGTTTTTTGCGTCGCTTTGTTGATATTTTGGTAATCGAAGCGGATGCTATCTTGCAAATAGCCAAACTATCAACGAGACGTATTACGTTGCCCTTCTGGTCAATGTGAAAGTTGTCATTACTGAAAAAAGACTCGCAATGGTTTGAATGAAAATGCTATTCCACAATAACAATGCACCGTCACACACCAATCGCATTATTCGGGAAAAAAACGGATGAATTACGATCCCAGATTGTGCCCCAATTTTCCTGGTTCACCGGATATAGCCTTTTTAAACTTGTACTTATTTCCAAAACTCCAGCTGTTTCTCGCTCGAAGAAAATTTAAGAGAGACGAGGAACTTATTGCAAAAGTAGAACAGTATTTTCACAACTTTGATGCTGATTATTATAACAAAACTTGGCATTTGCTCCAAATGAATGAACACTTCTTTATTTGAACAGCTAAACTTTTGCTATAACTCAATAAATTTATTATATACATATGTCCCTAAAACAAAAAGACAACGTATGAAAAATGTAAAAAAGATGTACTTATATAGAATATGAATTCAAAATATTTTCCCAAAATTTCCTTTCATAAGCGAGAATATTTAAAAAAAATTTCATCACCCCACTGTGTGATCGACGAGATCAGAGACGATATCTTAAAGTTGACCCACAATAACAAAAAGAATAGTTTTGTTATTGTCTATCTCGCTTTCAGTTTGATCTAGTTGTTGATCGTTACGTACGCTCAATACTTCTTCGATTAAAGATAGATTGTTATCAAATAAGACGTTAAGTGCCCGTAGAGCTAACTCTTTTAATACATCGTATTTATAAATTTACACACATTTTTAACAGCTGACTTTTGTACCAGTAACTCTTACCATAACAAAACTTTACACAATGTTATGTTCTAGCGTTTTCATAAACACAAACATATCAGAGTGTAAATACAATAGCGGCATTCTGAATCCTTATATTTCTTACTTCTCGTAACAAAAAAAAAACTTACATAATACACACGAAATGATGGCAGTTCTAAAAGTCCACAAATTATTTTTAGTATGATTTTTAAAATGGGTTTGTAAATTAATGTAACACATTAATTTATATGTTTCTATTTTTTATACATTGTCTTTTTATTTCAAGAGCACCTGTATATATGTATAAATCCATCTTATATGTATTCATTTCTAACGTACACCAAGTAAGTATGTAATCCTGTTTGAAAATACTTCTTGATAATTAAAAAACTTTGAAATAAAATTTTCGATGCACATTTATTTGAATAGAATAACGATGAAATATTCATGAATGTTTAAGCAATAGTATATTTGATTTAATGATGTTTCATAATCATAATGTGAAAGTATATCGGTAGTTTTTATTTATTTTCTTCATTATTTTCAAATACAAACGTAAACAACCACTAATGAATGAGCGTAGATATATAAAAATGCTTAAATGAAATTTAGGAAACCAATCACTATTGTGTAGTTGTCTTTTTACGACAGTAATAGTAATAACAATGACCATAAAGTACAATGAATTTAGTGACGTTTACCTTACATAAGCAAACATAACTAATTTATACAATGTAAATATGTGCATAAATACATGTACCTACATGCCTCGTTTAAATACACAGTCCAGCTTATAGTTTTGAACTCAATAGCTTTTTATTTGTGTATATATAAACATGACAATTAGGTACATACTTATAAATATTTAATGAAATATCACGTATCTATTTTGTTTTTGCATTGTATGTACATCCATGTTACAAATAGTTCATCGTAAACATTTTTTGTAAACGTTTGCATAGAAACTAAATCTTTTCCAAACAACATTTTCAAAGTATTTTCCATGTTTCGACTTCAATTAATGGATCAAAATATATTGCATCTATCATTTCTTTTTATGTTAAATAGTCTAATTGAATCTGAATTTTGCTCGCGTTAAAAGTCTCGAGATTTCTAATTGTGCAAATTGAAAATATCAAGATCAAATACCTGATATACTGATGCGTAATCGATTTAGTAAGATAAATGTGTTGATTATTTCTTTCAGCGGTTAAAAGTAGCCGATGTGTTTCGAAAAAAATAGTTATTTATATAGAATTGTTTTGCAATACGAATTTTGCCACTTACAATCTCTCACTTTGAGTGCACTATTATGGTACAACGCTATCTGTGCGTTGAAAAGAAACCCTTTTAATAAAATGATAGCCAGAGTTAAATCCTTAAATATGTAGTCCTTTTCAGTCAAATTTATCAATTTTTTCAAATTTATTAATTCTATATATACAATGAATTAATATTACATTAACTATATATTCGCAAAGTACAGAAGTGGAAGTCATGTCGTCATGTCGGTCTCCGGGATATCGTGTGTTGACGAGCTTCAATAAGAGCGAAATGTATCCACACGTTCCGGGATAGATGTGACTTTTCACGAATTTGTCATTATATACAATGAATGTTTCAGAGCTTGATGCAGTTATGAATTTCAAGCAGATAGACAATTTCAATATAAACTATAAAAACACGTTGCTAGTTCTGCGGTTATTATATAGACAGCGCTGAATATTCCTTCACGCTCTGTCTTAATAATTGCTGTGAGATAGCAAGGTAGTTATGTTTTGTTGAATGTGTCCCTTCTCCAACAGGGGCGTACCGACGATCATGCAGAAATGTGAAATACGTATCTACGTCTTTGGAGAAGATACATTCAAAAATACATATATGAACTTGTATTGTGTTCTTCACACCCCATTTTTAATAATATTTTATATTATTAAAAATACGTTTGTATTATACAATTTCAATTGATTCGGTATTAGGTCTTTATTAGTAGTAGCAATTTTTCAGTGATATTTTAGACTTATTGCTTGTATTTGATATTACTATCAGATGATATTATTGAATTTAGGTGATATACGGTAGAATATTTAGAAAAATAAAGGAGTAATAGGTAAAAAATTATTTTTAATGCAACTGTGATAGCTAAATTTTGAGCATTAATTTAAACAAAAAACTGCAAACGGAAAACATGAATTTTTTTCTATATGCATATTGGGTCTAATATAATGTTTTGTGATGGTATGGGTTTGACAAGATTGTATTGGTAATAGGTTATATGTTAAAAAGAAGTAATAGATATACTGAAATTTTGAGGAACCATTAAAAGTAAATGCACCCTTTTAAGTGGAAACAAGATGAGGTTCTTCTTTTTCTGAGTCTTTAGGTTGGATGCCAATAAATACAGGCGCTTAAGCACAGTGTTCCTTGTACTACCTTTAATAGATCTCTCAGCTCCACTCTGTTAGTCCTGTGCCCTGTACTTAATAAAAGCCATTATCCTCCTCGGAGGAAATTTGAGTACTCTCGTAGGATCCAATAGACTTTTATCGAAATGTCTCTGTCTGAGTTCTTTCAGTTCCTCACTAGACCGTATTATATGAAGACTAGTTTCCTTCCGTTTTTCTTCTACTCCACGACTCGCTAACCAAACCCATGTGTATATTTGGTGCCCCAAAGGACAATGTCCGGTTATTAAGCAGGTGATAGCCTTAATTACTTTTTTGTTACTTTTGATTAGGTTGACTGAAATCCTAGCATCCAAGTCTCGTAGTAGTGTCTTAGTATGAAGTTGACCTTCCATTTCATTTTATGTTCTCTTTCTAGCTAGATCTCACGCCCAGCGAGATCCTTGGCGATTTCACATACAGGTTCTGGTCCTATGAAGTTCGTCTTTGAGACTTTCTTGGCCAGTTAGATCATAGGCCATCTCATTTTTTAATCTCATCATGTCTTGGCACTCATATCAGTGATACAGTATTGTCTTGTGCCAGTCTATTGAGGACTTGTAGTTTTCCTGGTATCTGTATGGCCCATAACCACATTATTAGGACACCATAAGACGTTGGCTTTCAGCTTCAGGAACGCAGCGCAGACATGGCCTCCGCTTTCACAAGTAGTTCCAACGGAGGAAGATCCACAATGGTTCCCATGCTGTTCATGGCTCCCGTAACAACAGAGTCTGCCACTGAAGAGTCGTAAAAAGCCCCACCGCCGATGTCAGCTCCGTCCTCCTTCAAGAGACAACTGCCCCATAAGTAATCGTTAGTCTTGCTACCACTATGTATGGTCTCCACCACTATGTATGGTCCATAATCTGATCTTCCTTCTTGCGGAATTATTAGCGACTTCATATAGAAGTGCCGGTCCTACGAAGTTCTCCTTGGCGAGGTCATAGCCTTTTGACACAGTATTGTCTTATGCCAGTATGTTGAGCACTTGCTTGCAATGTGTTAAGCAGTTTTGACTTAGTAATAGTAATTGGACTCATAATGGCCTTAATAATCGCCCGACCATGAATCATTATGTTGATTCTTCTATTTGTACAGTCGGCTTACCGAATTTCTTTCGGCGCAGTCGAATTCAAAATGGAAAATCGTCATATATTTCCACAGACTCAGTGATCTCTTCCTCCCAGGGTATTTTCCACAGATTCCTGCTCCTGTACCATGATTGAATTGCGTATCACTCGGGTGACGTCTCCTGTTCCCTAGTTGGTATAGATATATTCAGCTTAACTGTAAACATAATCACATGTGCCATATTGTTCGTCATCATATGTAATACCGGCTCCTCCAGTAACATTATTTGAACACCATAAACCATTATCCTTCAAAAGCAATAGTGAAACTGTCCATGATGAATAACACATTTTTTTTTATACATCCACCAGTGGTAATTGCAATAAAATCCCTTTATAACTGTCTCGGGAGTTGCTCAAAATCCAAACGTACAAAGTTAAACAAACTCCTTCCAATCTACTCCTTAGATTGGTAGGAGTTTCTTATTTGATTAGTTTTAATCATCCGATGTTTGTGTCTAGTTAATAATGGAGGTTCGGTTGGGTTAGTTGGTGTGTTTTTATGTAAGCTTAAATATGTTGTACAATTACATTTCCAGGTGACTGTACACAGCAATACGTTTCTTCTATGTAGTAAATTACAATGCAAAATAAAATATATTAAAGAATATTATTGTTAAGTTAGACTAGGCAAACTTTTATTGTTATTGATTCTGTGCATTAAGGTTTTGGTGGAAGAACAGGTGTCGGAAATTCTGCCGTCCATCTGAACCACGCCTTAAGGTTTCAGCACTTTTTTTTTTGTTTTTGATCTGTTTTCTTTTGCTCTCTGATTTGTTATTTTCATGTAATGAGAAAAAAAAAATTTGTGTTGAAATAAAGGATATATTATTATTATTATTAAAAGCATAGTTTTAGTGACATTAACCTTAATTCAAAAAGAAAAAGAACAGTGTTGTGTACATTTGGTTGTTGGGAAATATTTAATAGATGATAAAGTGCAGTTATGTAACATTTTGATAGCTAATATTTGATATTTAATTTTGACGATATTAAAAGAGAACTGAACAAGGAAGCCCATATCAGTATGCGAAATACGTAGATAGATATGTATGTACTGGCAGTCAAAAGATTTAAAATACGTATTCGTACGAAACACAAATTGTACTATATTTAAATGACATTAGCAAATATAAAATTTAAAACAGCGTATTTGATTTCAGAATAATGTTGCAATTTGCATATTTGACCTTCCCGATCGCGCACACATATATATGCACACATTCACAGACAACTTCGGTGCTAGGCACAAGAGCTGAACATTGCGAGCGGACCTAGTAGAATTGTCTTTATGCGCTCCGCAGGCGAGCTATGGCTTCACCATCCTGATTGGTCGAAATGTTGCGATCCAGTGTTCAGCAAAAACAAATACAAACTTAAAGGTCAAGAGCTTGACGTAATAGGCAGCGAATATACTTTAGAATTTTTGCTAGCGATTATGATTATGAAAAATTGAATTTTTTTTGTAACTACATATATTGAATTTTAATATTAGAAAAAATTGAATAAACTGAACAATAATAACTAAAAAAAAAGCATTACAGTAGACGCTCGGTACCGTGAACAAAATAAAACACACAGTGTTCACCCTAACGAATTGTTCACGTTAAGGAGAGGGTAATTTGATGCTTAAAAGATATGATGAGCCTGTACAAATAATATGTTAAATATATAAATACTTGTTTATTAGTAATAAATATTACGACTTATGACCATTTATTCAATATACAGGCTGGCCCAAAATGACCGAAGGGGTTTTAATTCCTTATAACTTTTTTATTATAATTTTTTTTTTTCAGTATTTTGTAAAGAAGACTTGGGGAATTTAAAATGGAACAGTACACAATTGAACAACGTGCCAAAATTGTTGACCTTTATTTCTCAAATCAACGATCCATTGCGAGATATAATTTTTTTAAAAATATTCTCCATTAATATATGTACTGTATTTAAAATAAAAAAAATTTAATAATTATGTCTTAAATAAGAAGTTATAATGAACTCAAACCCCTTCGGTCATTGCGAGATATAATTTTTCATAATTAAATTAAAAATATTCTCCATTAATATACTGTATTTAAAATAAAAAAAATTTAATAATTATGTCTTAAATAAGAAGTTATAATGAACTCAAACCCCTTCGGTCATTTTGGGCCACCCTGTATTAACTTTTAATAATAAATAAATATGCTTTTTAAAAAAAATCCGATATTTTGGTTTGCTTTCTATGTTGTTTAACTTTTTGCGATACAGCAATTTCTCTCGGGTCTTTTAATGATTGAATGTGGTTACAATCAACTCCACTTTCTTCTGCCCATTGAATTGAGCAAAGCATTTATTGCACTGTCTAGGGTAACCGTCTTTTTTGAGTTTTCTTCAGTTTCCTCAGTTAGATCTTCATTTTCATCGTCATTAGTACCTTCCACTTGTGTATACACTTCATTCCAATTAATTATATCTGTGTCAGTAAATTCAGGTAATAACATGTTTAACATATCACGTGATTCAGTTATTGCTATTGCTTGGCTTTCTCTCCATTTTCGCAGTAATTCGGCAAGTGGCAAATCATCCTCTTCGTCTTGATCACTGAAATCTAAAAGTTTGTTCCAACATTTGGCAATTATTGCAGGATCTAATCGGTTCCATGCAGACATCAAATTAGTAACCGCATCTATTAGTGTGAGATCCTTTAATGTTCTATATCAGAACCATTTCCAATAACTACTTCTACTACTTCTGTAGTATAATTTGGTGAGCCTGATCACGTTCTGATCCACTGGTTGGATAAGGGCTGTTACATTTGGCGGAAGGTACATTGTTATGATTTTGCCTATCTTCGCTCTGCAATTCATCCTCTGGGGGATGCGACGGAGCATTATCCAAGAGAAGTAATGCCTTCATTGGAAGACCTTTTGATTTTAGAAAACGTGTAACCTACCAGTAGAACTCACTGTTTAATAAATTAAGTTTACATGCGAAACTTACCTGAGGAACAAAAGAATGGTGGAACCAAGTCTTAAAAATTGACTCTGTCATCCCAGCCGATTTAGAATTGTTGTAGTCTACAGGAAGTGAAAAATTTCTAAATGCTCTTGGATTTTTGGCTTTGCCAATTACTAAAGGCATGACTTTATGATTTCCACTAGCATTAGTACAAGCCAGAAATGTTAATCGCTGCTTTTCTAGTTTCCTGCCAGGAGCTGTCTTTTCTTGAAATGAAACAAATGTCTTTTCTGGTAGAAGCTTCCAGTACAATGCTGTTTCATCAGCATTATACAGCTGATCCAGTGTAATTCCCAGTTGTTGGATTTTATCTTTTAACTGCACTTTAAACGGCTCTACTAGTTCTGGTTGGGATGAAAGTTTCTCTCCCGTAATTTTTAAATATCGAATTCCAAACCTTTTCTTAAAGCGTTGTAGCCAGCCATCACTGACAATCCCCACTGACAATAAAACTTTTTTTTCGTTTATTCAAAAACCATTTGTATAACTTTTTCTCCATTTCTGGATGTTTAGATTCCTTTAAAGTTTTTCTTTTACCTGGTCCTGTATACGTATCGGTCACTGCACGTAAAATTGCTTCTTCTTTGTTTTTTATCTTACATACCGCGGATTTCGCTACATTATATTTTTTTGATAAATTTGTCACACTTACACCTTTTTTTAACTCTTGAATTATAAGCGTCTTTTGATGGAGAGTCAATCACGTTGGTTTTTTGGTGGCATCATGAAATTCAATTCGACTTCAAACTCTTCCTGGTACGGTCGGATAACAACTGTACTGTGTATGCAATAAACGCAGTTATGTGCCCGGAAAACTAGCGTCATAGAATACGGGAAAGTACAGCCGCATCACACTATTATAACTCGAACACAGCCCGGGGAAATATCGTCGCATGAAATATGTTTTTCCGTTATCGAATGTCGGTTTGTTCACGTTATACGGCCATCAGTGTTATGAAAATGATTGTTCACGTTATCCCGAATTTCCGATACCCGATGTTCACACTATCGCGCGTCTACTGTATTAAAAATTAAATATAACCACGAATCTGTTTTTTTCTTTCTCCTTTAGACAACCAGTTTTACCAGAGAAAAAATGAATATTAACCAATGTCTAGACACAGTTTGCCTTGCAAGTAATTTATGTTACAGTTACTGTTAAATACAATAAATGGAATACCGAAAAAAATATACAGTATATTATATTTCGTTTTTCCACAAAGTTTCAAAGGCGAACACTATTTTAAAGGTGCATTGCACTGCGGTAAACATAACAATTGAATTCATTTTTTTATTTTGTACGAAACAAAATATAATGAATGTACTATTAACTATTCTATTAGACATAAAGCAATAAAAACATCTATGTTTTATCCTCAATTTTTTTACCTTTATTTTTATGGATGCATTTCAGTAAATATCGTGCCAAAGGTGACCATCAAATTCACGCCAAAGTTACATTAGCAGTTTTCTTTGATTAGCGTAGTGTAGTGTGCTATTAATTTCTCCCAACCAGCCAAACTGTTAACAAGGAATATTACTATAATTACAATTACCATAACTGATCAAAACCACGGCAAAGAAATAAAAGATCTGGTGTTCAAAAATCGTCGGTTAATAATTAGGGACCTGTGGGATTTGATTTAGATCGATTCATGTAATTTTTAAATACCCTTTTGGGCTTGGTTTCAATATCCTTTGATTTTTTCATAAAAGGCCGACGTGTTAACGTATGTATTGATTCTTTCTGATTACTAGCCTGCCAAAGCGCATAATTACGAGCAGTAAGACATGGATCTATACCTATGATTCCAAAGCAGCTGACCAATTTAGTGAATAGTTATCGTGCCAAAACCTATAAATCCATGTCAAAGTCACGTTAACATTTTTCTGTGATTAGCGTAGTGTAGTGCACTATTAATTTGTCCCAACCAGCCAAACTGTTAACAAGGAATATTATTTGAGTTATGTGTCGTGCTTAATCTAACATCTATTGCAGGTGTGCTGCTATATAGCAAAGCGATAATTAAAATTTCAAAACCTTTAAAAAAAGCATCTCATATAGCGGCAAACGGCCAATATTTTTATTTAGGAACTGGAAAGGTATAAATGCGTAAAGTGAAGGTAACCCAATTGTTAAATGTGGCTAATGTAACAGTGTTTTATTATCTATAATTAAGTAAAGCTCATTACTACAAAAAAGTTTACATTTCATTTAAGAATTTGTTTCCTTATTTTATGGCGTAAATCACGGTTTACCTTTCAGCAATTCCGAAATATAAAATATAAAAAATAAAACAGAAAATAAAAGAAGCATATCAAATATAATAGACTACTAAGTATTATCGACTGTACTGTATTAGTAAAAATTAATTGAACGGGTGAGCGGTATGTCAAATAAAAAAACTCATTTATTTCACTCTATGTTTCATAACGATTTGTTATTTCTTCAGGAGTTCAATTAAGAGTTAAAGCAAAGACGCCAATAAACATGTTAAAATCAATCGTCTAAATTTAAAACATTAAAAAATTAATAAGATGTTGGTTTCTCGTCAACCTTTTAAAAACAAATATACATAAATCATTTATGTATATTTGTTTTTAAAATATTGACGAGAAACCAACATCTTATTAATTTAATGTTTTAAATTTAGACGACTGATTTTAACATGTTTAGCGGCGTCTTTGCAAAATTTCAACTCTTAATTGAACTCCTGAAGAAATAACAAATCTTTATGAAATATAGAATGAAATAAATGAGTTTTTTATTTGACAAACCGCTCACCCGTTCAATTAATTTTTCAAATATAATATACAATCAAAAACAAGGACGGATTCAATTCTGAACCTTGTGGAACACTTAAGACGTGACATTCTCTTGGATATTAACTATCTTTCTCATAGTAATGTAAAACTGACAATAAAAATGTATACAAAAATTAATCCAAAACGTATCTTTCTATTCTAAAGTAATTAAGTTCAAAAACATAATATTTCATATCCTTTCAAATATGAGCCATGAAAGAATTTTCTTTTTAAGATTAGAATACTAGGCTATATTTATTTATTTACTCAGTATTATTTTCTACCAGGAAAGTGAAATTTCTGATATTCAGTCAGAGATGGGCCAATTGAAAAGATCTTTAGCGAATAAGAAAAGCAAAAACAAAAAAAAACTGTGAATTCTAGGCTACTCGTAGAAAAAGATAATACGCAGAAAAAATGTAAATTAAAGAAGTTATATAAATTGACGCCTTGAGAAGAATATTCTGTGGCTATTTCATTAAGGTCATAATTTGTTATTAAGTAATTTAAATAAGCTTTAATAACTTTGATTGATCATAAGT